>CAMXCT020000252.1:71311-185344 GCA_947184155.2 Cladocopium goreaui | reverse complement strand
TTTTCATCCATCCCTCATCAGTGCGGCCCTCGGCACCGATGATCAATTACAACAGTGGGTTGAGGGAAACAATGATGCGCAGCCGTACCACAAGGATCTGCCTAGCATCCAAGAAGTTTATTCCAAATACCAAGACTTGCTGAAGTTGGTTCTAGAACAAGCAGCCGCTCGAGGAGTTCAACTCAGAGATGATAAAGTGGATTTTGAAGCAAGATGGCGGCACTACTCCTTTAATGATAACGTCGAATCAGTTTGCCCCCCAGCAGTACACCAGCCGACAGTCTTTGCCTTTCTACAAGGATCCAACCCACCTAAGTATCATGGAGCTCACAGTGAGGATAAACCCCCCTTCGGGGATAAAGAGTTGAGCAGTATTATGACCCAAACTCGGATTGATTGGGTGCTAGAGTCCTCCAACACATATGAAAATGTTACCCTATCAGCGCACATGCTGTACTTGGCTGTTAAAAATGGTCTTGGATTTCATTCCGAAGCTCACGAGATCAAAGCAAAGCATATTGAACTGTTGAAAGAATATACTGGTGCTGAACAACTTACTGCTATCAAACAATTATTTGTCGTTTTCCAGATTGCAACGCTCAGTGTAAAGCACCAATTTCCCTACGGTTTTATCATTTGGGCACCAAAAATAATGCAACCTACCCTTATCTATGTTGGGGTACAACGACCTTGCTTGCTATTCCTGTTGCTTTCTCATGAGCCTGACCAACCGTTTCGCTTTGGAACTGTCGCATTTGACTATCGACAAAGTAAAGACCTTCTCATTCATGCCAGTATGCCAAAGATTTTTGCTGATGTGGTGCAAGTTTCTTATCATACATTTGCGACCTACCCGATAACTGCTCGCATTGATAACGGGCAACACTATATACATCTTAGTGAATTTGCGGCGTTACAGTGCCCTTTCTGTGCCTTGTGTTACCTGCACACACTTGGTGCCCCACAGTGTTTTATGCACAACGCCTCGACAGCTAGCACTGTCATCCATCTCCTCGGTGGTCTGGATGGCACAGGAGGCTTAAGTATTATAGGTGTATTAGCACGAGATGTTAGTGGTGCCATTCCACAATGGATCGCCATACATGTGGTTGACAATCACCAAGTTCAAGCTCTTTCAGACTCTAAGTCCTTTGTTGCATACAAAGTTGCCACTCCTGTAGTATGGTCACCAATGTGGTATACGCAGTCATCGTCCATGCGACGAATGCCCAGGCAAATTGGAACTCAGCTCATACAATCGCATACACTGGACCCATCGGGAGAATATCTTATTTTTGCAAGTACGGAGGAGTGGAGCAGGCTGCTCTTCGCACTGGGAGAAGCCCCAACGGAGGGAGTCAATTAATTTTTTCTACTCGGAATGATGATGATTCTGCGGAACCTGCCTGCTCCTCTGCTCCGTACTTTGCTCAAGATGCTCACGCGATGTGTCAAAACGACTTACCTATTTGAAACAGGAACTCAATGTCCGCCATACTTATCAAAGATACGTGACCTATCAATATGCCCAATATACTCCATGTCCGAACACCATGGTGGAAGCTAACCTTGCAACATGTTGCTGCACTTTTCCATCAGAGTGTTGATGATTTCTATCAGCAACTTATGTGTGACTCTCGAACATTACCTTCTCTTGCAGTAGAAGAAATAGGAAGAGGCATTCTCGAATACCGAAAAGCTATCAGGCAAGATCTTCCATTCAGGCTTAAACGATTACATGTGTGGAATGTATCAGGGTGGACACTTGCAACTAGGGTAGGCGATGCCAAAATGCGACTAATTAAACGACTTCTACGGACAGGCCCGGTTTTACTACAAGAAACCAGATGGCATGCTGAAACCCATCAGGTCTTGCACCATAACATACCAGGCATTCAAGTAGCACACACCCAAGGACTGTTAACAGAAAGAGGTGGAGTGTCTGGTGGTGCGGCAGCCCTAATTCCGCCAGGATGGAAACTTGACCGAACAGAAGTTGTCATCCCAGGTCGCATTGTCCTCGCAGTAATCCAAGACAGATACTCTACTATCGGACTTTTGTCAGTGTATCTACATCCACAAACTAAGGTCGCTGAACTGAAAGATCTCATCGCCTGGGTCAAGACCAGTAAAGTAGACTTTCCCCTCTATATGGGAGGAGACTTTAACCAGGTAGATACCAGTTGCCCGGACCTTTGGAATGAATTATTAGTCCACGCGCAAGTTCTCGACACGCATCCACAACTCCATACTTTCGAAAGCCCGACTGGAAGTTCAGCACTCGACAGAATATTGTGTCCTACTGATTATATCGCTGCAGCCCAAATAGATGTGATTGTAGCAGCCAACCGGCGACATCACCTAAGTGGACATTACCAACTCACTGCGACCTTTGTAGTTCGACCAAGAGTAAAAAGTGATATGAAAGACCCAGTCCATCAAACCATCCCCACTGACGTGTTTTGCCCAGGAAAGAACGAGGCTAACCCCTATACGGTTCCTAATGATCTACAAGAGCTGATAAGAAGGATCCAAAGACTACCCCAAACAGATGAAGTTGAGTTTGTGGCCACCCTTTGGTCTTGGTGGAGACAACAACCTATTCCGTCGAATCACCCTCGGATTCCCGAGCATGAACTCCTGCGGAAATTCCTTAAAATTCGAGCTGAGGTGTTACACGTACCTGCAAAACAATATCATGCACTTCAGACTGCCACTTACCATATATTTACTTCTAACGGGGCTAGTGAGCTATATCCAGGAAAAGTAACAATTCGAAGTGATCTATTGAAACAGATTTTTGATTTTCTCGACCAGATCACTATGACTCGGCAATATCCAGCTCTTGAGCAGGTAAATCAACAAGCCAGAGGTATCGGCAATAACATTACCTTTTGGAACCGGTTACGATCCATCTGCCCCAAGGGCGTCATCTATAATGGGCCGATCCTCAATCAGCAGGGTGAACAGTGCACCACCTCCCAGATGCTGGACGAAGCCATGTTGGACACGCGGAACTTTTGGTTTGCTAAGCCTCAAGACTCTCTTCAAGAATGGGAACCCATTTTGCGGGAGTACCAGACTGCATCGCCCTGGCCCAGCATTGAACTCCCCCAGAAACAGGATTTTCTCCACACACTCCTTGGCACCAAAGATTCAGCCCCTGGCCCTGATGGAATCCCCTACTCTGCATGGAGACTCTCCCCTGAAGACAGCTACCCAGTTTTAGATCAGCTAATGATGAAAATGCTAGCAGGCCTACGAGCTGCACCTGTACAAGTTGGTGTTTGGATACCCAAGGCCAAAGTAGGTCCGACTGCTGACTACTTTAGGCCTTTAGGAATGCCCAATACCTGTGATAGGCTTGTGGATGGCACCATAGCTGCTGTAGTCATGAAAGCAACTTGCTCATATATGCATCCCTCGCAAGTAGTCATGAATTGCTTTAAAGAACCACAGCACGCTGTCCATGCCATACAAGCTTTACTGGATAGCAATACTCCCGTGGCCGCGCTACTAGTTGATCTATCAAAAGCCTTTGAGCGGGTTAATCCCTATTGGATTCTACATATCCTGCGAATGCGTAAAGCACCGACATGGGTATGTAATTATGCCAAATACATTCTATTTGGAAGGCTCATTCGCCATAAAGTTCAAGGCAGACTTCTGCCGCCTAGGGCGGTGCATGTGGGAGTTGACATGGGAAGGTCTTTCTCAGTTTTCCTATTCTGCTTGGCAATGGACCCGATATATCACTATATGAATCGTATCCCCCGGGTCATGAGTGTCCAGGGATATATTGACGACAATACGATTGCAGGACCAGGACATGACATTACTTGGGTAAGTAGAGTCCATAAATGCTATCAATGTTGCTGGTCGGCAGGTTTTCAAATTGACCAGCATGCCTGTTGGCAAGCTATCAGCTCTGACTGTCTCCCCTTCTCAGTCCAATCCCTGCCTGGGCGAATTGAAAGTGAAGTTATTCTTCGACAGAAACAATACCCCACCGCACGAGCAGCGATCTTATCAGCTATCCTTTCCCAAAAGACACTCATTCTTGCACGAGCCGACAAGTGTATTGGGTTGACCCCCAGAGAAGCCTGTGGTATCCTCAACGGAACTGATTATACACCTATATGCTCATTGTTGGCGTTGGAATGTAGCTGCAGGTGCAAAACAGCTTTGGTAATCAACAGCCCGCTTCCAAGCTGGGTGCTCCGGCAGTTAGATCAGTCAGGTTTCGGGGCACACTGCATCCAAGGTGTTGCGACCTCACTCGGGCTATTGCTACTGGGGCGTGCCCAATTGTCTAATCGTAACTTATGGACAGTTACTACACATCCTACTACCCTTAAACAAATTAATCCTAAAGCTGCCGAGAAGTTTATACATCGGCTCAGGCTGTTTCGGCAACCAGTCCTGTCGGTTGTCTCTAAGAGCATTGCTTTCAATACGTTTGCACAAAGTGTGGTACTCTATACCACATCCTATTTTGGTGCTGCCACGGAAGATCTTCAAATGCTGCGCGCGGCAGCAACGGAACTCTTACTAGGACGTAGTTGGATTAGGCATGACCTCCTTGCATTTGTGTTCCGACTGTGTAAAATTGCACCACTACTTGACCCGGGTGTAAGCATCCTTGTTTCTGCATTAGGGCTATTTCTGCGAAAAGGAGGAGAGGTTCATGAACTATATGTTGAAACTCCACCGGCAGTGAACAGACAAACACACGAAGTTAGGATACTTTGGCAAGCGTGGGCACGAGTTGTTGGGGAAGGTGTCCTAACAAGAGCAGTGTCAGGAAGTGGTACAATCAAACAACGAATCAACGCAGTCAAAAAATGTGTGCTCCATCACATGATGCAACTTGCATCTCACTATCTTCGTAATAAGGTGCTAACAGCAGGATGGACGGGAGGAATCAGCTGGGCATGGCTCAGTCATGCTTGCGAGGCCAACAAGCGATGGATTCCTAGTATTACTAGGTTCACTCTGCTACGCTGGGCAGTCAATGAGGATGATGATGAGTGGTTAGCACGACGTGGCCAAAGCCGGCAAAAAAAATGTGCTCTATGTGCTAACTTTGGCCGTGCGTATCCACTCGGCGGCTATCAAATCGCAATTTGTGAAACATGCATAGTAACTAAACAGCTGACGGCCTTTACGACAGACTCCCTTGTCAGACTGCTGGAGACTTCATGCAGAGAACTCCCTATGCAAGAAGAATTGGCAGCAAGTGAAGACTGGGAAAAGTGCATTGCTTGTGCAAAGGGAGACAATACGGTAGGACATTGGGTGAGGTGGTGTGTCGTACCTATCAGTGCACTACGAAGCCTGACAGGAGATGATTCAATACTGTCGCTGGCCGAAGGGTCAAGGAAGGGCGTTAAGCACTTAGCAATAGCCTCGCGAGTAGTTCATCAATTCAGGTTGCTACTACGGGAATCAGGCGCAATGAAACATCAAGTCTCTGCTCCCCCTATCCCCATGGACACCTGGATACATAACCTCGTACAAAGAGTACAAACAGAGCTACCCCTGGACCTTCGTATGCAGCATGTAAGGACACAGTTAGTTTCCGCCCACTGTTCTGTCGATGATTCGCTACTCTCGTGCTGTGACAAACCCCCACTCCACATCTCGTGTGCCCTTGCTCCAGCTCGGGTATGCATCACGCGTGAAACAGTAGACACCAATCAAATAATTGCTGTTGTCCCGTTAGGCTCTGAGCCGCTACAATTAATTCAGCAAACTATCCAGTTTGGAACAGGAATCTCCCCTAATGTCTCGCTCTCCACTTTTCAGTGTGAGTGCGGTGACTATCATTGCCGTCTCACAGCATTGCAGCCTATAGGCACCAATGAAATGCTCAGCAGCTATCTTCATTCTGACAAAACTACGCTGCTAGTACAATTTGACGGGTCCTGTCATGCTGACAAGGGAACAGGTGGAGCGGGCGCTGCTCTCCTAGAACTACAGCGAGAAGGACTAACGTTGCTCAAGTGGAGGGCTGTTGCACTACCTAGCTGCCCAGACAACATTTTTGCTGAGGCAGTGTCAGCTAACCTCGCAACAGACCTGTTGTGTGAAGAAATGGTACACAGAAGCTACGCAGTTGACCAGGCCTATCTACAAGGCGATATCCTCCCCATCATTAAGCACCTAGCCTTCGCAGGACGTTTTCGTAGGATAGACCTACAGCCTATTATACAGCAAATCCGCCGGAAACAATCTAGGTTTTTTGACCATGGAAAATGGGTATACCGCCCAAGAGAAGCCAATATACTCGCAGATTATCTTGCTGGAGTAGCTAGCCGAGCGGCACAGGCCTTACCAGCTCATGTAAGCGAGCCTACTGAAATCGTGGTTGAAGCGCCCTTTCAGCTGGCTATGCGATCTGGAGCCATTGTACTGGAAGAGAGGCCGTTAGGTGTTACGATCCTATTACTTACCGAAGTCCCGAATATAAGCATGGAATTGGTAAATAAATTTATGGTGCAAACTGCAAACCAGCAATATCTCAAAGAGGTGGAGGCCTATTTAGCGGGCACTGTCAATCTCACGAAGCCCCGAGTAGTAGAGTATACGGCTTCTGCAACAGACTGTCTGGGCCGACTGTATGGTAGGGGACCCTGTGCTCAAAGACTGCCACGAAAGGTGAGATTACTCCTATTTGGAAATACGCACCAGGAAGTTGACATGGTCGGCGCTTTCTATGAAATCATGCGACGCCTCCTTCGCAGCAGCCACCTCCCGCACATAGTAGATCTGAGAGCGATACTTACTGATCTGCTAGGTTTGGTACCGCTGAATCAGCGGTTTGCTGTTGTCAAGCGACATCCGCTAATTGTAATGAACGCAGGGGCAAGAGAAGCGTGTGCCAAACTAGAAAGGGACCACCATATCACCTGTCCTCCAGCATTATATCATCTCAGTTTTCAAATTGAATCAGCAACACAAGCGCTTGTTAACGACCACCTGTCCTTACGGAGGCCACAATATTCTGATCATGTCAGAGGTGCTGCTTTTCGAACTCTTGAATGGTATGAAGAACACATTATGATCTCTTACTACAAGGAACTAACTAGAAGGTGTCACGTAACATCAGCAATTTGGCTTCATGACGGACTCTGGCTCCCAAAAGAAATCTCTCCACACTTAATTTATGAAGCAGAGCGAGCAATGCTCCATCAGTTACAGCTAGAGTCATGCGATCCCCCCCTTTTCAGTTTACGTGAACTCGCCGCAGATGCTCAAGCCCTTATACAAACCCTTGATGATGTCAACGTGGCCGCGAAACCCCCCCCCTCCCACGAATCGAACGGAAAAGAAACATCGAGAGTGAGCCTTTCGGGATGAGACCCATCCGATGGAACACACAAGCACCAACATCGGGCTACGCTATCTTTACGGAACGCATGGCCAAACGACGTAGAGCGACCTAAGTACCCGTCCTGTGTACTTTAGTCAAATGGATCACACACTCGGTTTGTCGTTACTTCATTTATCTAGTTTGTTTCTGTTTTGTCAGATGTATAGAGCCCTTCGTTCCAATGAACTTGACAAGTGCTGTAGAACCTTCACCTTTCCTGGAGTACCCTTCTCTGCCTAACAGCCATAAGGCAAGGCATATTGCTGTAACTTATGAGCCATTTTATTGCTCACAGGTAGCTAATTCTGTACTCCGTATCTCCGCCAATGAGCACGGAGACCGAGAGACCTAGACAGAAACCATTGCCATGCTCAGTGAACCCGTTATCCCATCATGTCACTCAGCTGCGAAATTGCCTGGCTAAGGCAACTGACAAGGTAAGCCTAGCCGGCATGGACACGGAGAAAGCTGTCAATCAACTGAGATTGGCATTAGGAGCGTTGGATGAAGCTATATTATTCCTGGCAAACGAGGAAAGGAATCACGCAGTCCCAAAACAAGCAGCTTGTGAAGAACAGATTGGCCGGAAATCCTTGACTGCCATCGATCGAGCAAAAATCTTTCAACGATGGGAGGCAAATCGTCGGCAAGAGAAGCACGGTAGGCAACAGAGTCAAAGCTCTATGAAGCGAAAGTTGGATGAATGAGCGGACTTATTGCTGCACAATGTGTTCGTGCCATACAACAGTCAGTAGCGCAGTGAGCAAAATGACTGGTCAACTGTCTAGGTGTCTTGCCAATTGTGTACCACTTCTCTCATTTTTGATTTCGATCCTGGGTAGCGAGATTCGAAGGGTACTCTGTTTACTCTCCGTCCTGTCGTATCTCTCTGCCTTCATTTTCGTCTGAGCGTGCCTCCTGGTCGTATTCAAGCTTGCTCTCCATAGGTCCATGAGTCACACTCCAACGTCGCACTTGATTAGTAGTACTGACGTTGAGGACTCCATGCATTTACTTTACTTTTCTTCAGTACCCATGGAGTAGCAGCATTAGGAGGCAAATGACCAAGCTTGTGAAATTTTCATGTACCACATGGATCTTGGCTACTCTCTCCCATAATCATCCTTGTGCTGTAGTCTCCTCCCTAATTATTTAATGGACCTTGAGAAGTATTTATCGCTTTCCATTTCTAAGATAGCTCAGGGTACTTCTGTCCAAAGACGTGACAGGGGTCCCTCACACAAACATGTAATGGTCTTTTTTGTTCTCGGAGTTCAATCAGCTTTCACTTCTCCCCCACATAAGTTGTGCGAGTTTGTTGGAGTCGAAAGAGATCTACCAGATTAGTTGTCGGGTTACCTGCCATGGCGTGCGCAACATCGGATGCATCAAGCTGTGACGAGCGACTTTTACACATCAAACGAGTCATCAACAAGTATACGGCTTGCTGTACCTTACTGGATAATTTGCAGTCCGCCCACTACCATTTGCTCAAGGCGAAGCAACAGGCCAGAGAAGTACTCTGGGTCGACATACCAATGCCAGAAACGCTTGATGAGAGCATTCAAGCGCAAGTCACTTTACTTCACATGATAGCTGACTACAAAGCTCGCATCGTACGTGAAATGGAATATGCTCAGACCGAGCTGTTGGTCCCAGTGGTGTATCCCGATGGCATTGAGATCAGTTCAAGTGTAGACGAAGAACTGCATGATGTGAGAGAGAACTGCTTCCCACCCTCACCATAGCAGTGGGTATACGCAAGACCGAGAAGTGCTAGCACTATAAGAGAAGCAAGATGACAATGTGCCTGCAAGTTCCCTGTCCCAACTTGCTGAGATATGAGAGGCTGGCTAGTCCCAATGTGTTTACGCCGTGCATAGCGCAGTTTTGTTCAGCCACTGAGAAAATAAGCTCACTTGTGTTGTCAGCTTTGGTGACAGGTAATAACCAAGCTCTTCCATGCCGGCAGCCACTCGATCTCCAATACAGGATAACGAAGTTCATAACGTCATCCTAGCACACGTAGTCTATCGGCTCAAACAGACTTCAGACAATACACCTGACTTAATGATGTGCTACCTCCAATGATGCTAACAATGTTGCCTGACACCAACATAAATAGTACAGGTTATCCTCAGCTGCCAAGCCACGGTGCTTTTCCGACCAAAGACGTGTCGGGACTGCACCTGGCAGGCGCTCCACTCGCGTAGCCATGTCGACCGCGCTCATGACCTTTCTGAGGAACTACCACTGGAAAGGGTATAACGTTGAAACCATTCAGAGCACTCCAAATATGTTGACGAATCTACATCGCGGCAAGTATCCTATCCATAGGCTATGTCACAATGTTAACATAGAATGCAGGGTATTTAACTTGATGGAAGCATGCACATGGCTCAATGGCGAAAAATGGAACATCCTCTGGGCTGAAGATGAATCATGGCTTCCTGATGAGACGACAGTAGTGATGGGAGCTTCATTGCCCCATGGATTCCATAAGGTCATTCCTCGAGAGTGTGACGAGGTTTACCTACAGGCTTGGTTGAATATTGCAGGTTATGGAGGGTTTTATCCCTTTGCAGCAGAGGTGCGACACAATGGATATGCATGCTGGGCCAACTCCAGACGTTTTGCAATTGTTGCAAAAAACGCTCAACAATGTGCTGTTATTGCAGAAATTATGCATGCTTACAATATACTAGGCAATCGCATTGAAACACTGCAGCCAACTCTCGAAGGAATCGCACTGAGTGAGCAATCACGAATCAACAGTGCTGTCCATGAAGATGATCGACCGTGCTTTGATTTTCGGCTCTCGCAAGAGTGCCAAAATGCAATAGCAGGCCATTTTCCTAATCATGAAGATGAAGCGGATCGAATCTTCCAACTCAGTGAAGGCATCCACGTGCTGCAAAGGCAACATAATGACCTCGTACAAGAAGCCAACCGAGCACTTTACCGACTACAGCAAAATTGGTATGCCCTCAGTGAAGCTTATGCAACCATCTTCAATGACCTATGAGGCCTACATGATTTAGCAGAAGACCGGTGAAGCTGATCGACAGTTAATCAAAAGAGGTTTTCATTGGTCTGCTTTTCCGGTGGTGATTCTCGCATGTCTTGCAAGTAACTTTTACGGGAATTGAACCACATGCTCATCTAGTAGGGGCACATTCATCTTCATCTTGCCATTGCTGGCGATGACTGCAGTGTGAACATGCCGCTATTTCTGCTCACAGGTTTTTCTCCCCCTAAGCTAGCATGCCTAATACGCAATATCCCCTGCCCACCTACCCGCAAGGTAGAAGACAGTCTGATACAGGCAATTTCATGGAATTTTCGCGAAGGGCTTAGGATGGTCCCCAACCTGCATGTCTTTTGTCTGTACTTGTTATCTAGCTCACTCGTACACAATGGTTAAATTGCACGGTGCCCCTGGGCTCTTCACTAATTCAAAGGTGTACAAAGATGACGTGAGCGTGTTTCAGCGACAATGGGATAAAAATTAACCTTCCCCATCACACTTACTGAAATACCCTAGCGAGACAGTCATCATAGAGACATGGCCGATATGACCCAATTCCCAACATGCCTGACATTCAATAGGGTAACCATGACGGTCACGTTGTCTTTCCGACCAAAGACGTGTCGGGATTGCAACTGACTGACCACAACATTACTAATAACCGTTTTAATTGCCACTCTCTTATACTTGCAAATAGCAATCTTCATGTAGTGGGCCCCCACTCTCTCTACCCGTACTGCCATGGATTTTGTACGACTCCGCGGTGAAGAACACCGTTTCTCTATGCCAGTAAAGATGATCTTATATAGCTTGGAAGCAGCACAGGAACTCATGGTGGCTGTGCGAGACCTCAGGCGCACAGTACGGCTGGTGCAGAGTGGATGTGTCACCTTCTTTCCAGAAGAAGCACATGGGCTGCAATTGATCTATAACACATTGGAAGCTGACCTCCAACAAGTTGAATTGGATGGACAGAGCATCACACAGCATCTCTTGACAGCACTAGCAGCATCATACGAGGACATAGTCCAAGTGGCAGGTTTTAGTCGCCCGTCTACACGAGGTGTGTGGGTCAATCACCTATACTTAATTCCAGCTGCTGATGGAGGCATGACCGATCAGGCGGGACTTGCACCAGTGCCAATCGATGCCCGACCATTCCGGCTGATTATCCAGACAATACACATCACTGCGACCTTGGGCGGTTTCTTGGACCGCAGGACCATGCAGCAAACGGTTGATACAGTGGTGGAAGTGGCATTTCTACTATTACGGATAGGGTTGCCACCCAACCTCCGCATCTGGACCACTAGAGCAGCTGGAACAAATTCAACTGTGCAAAGACTACAACCTAGCACGCTCCTAGTAGAAGTAGCCAGAATGATGGCTCCCGACATAAGATTTAGACTTCTTGTGCAGGACCCGCCCACTGCGGCCACTCGAAGTCCCGACAGAGAGTTGGGTGCACCGGAGGTCGTCCTCCTATAACAAAACAGTGAAATTGCTGTGGATTTTAGAATTGCCGCATAACAGATCGGTGCAACAACATGGTTTATGTGCCACTCATTACCTACGCGTGCCATCGTTTGCTCAAGAGTTGATACGTCACAACACACATCCAACAATACCACTCTGTAGTTATTGGTTGAGATCACTAGGTGTTTCCAAGCAATTACGCTAGACACGGAGACCTAGTCAGACAGCGCATACGGAATTGCCATGGTGACGAAATGAAGCACTTAGACGTTGTGGATGGAGTTATCGGAGCAACCTCGCTCGAAGCAAGACCTCCGTCTGCAGTGATAGGAGACAACATCGAACTGCTAATTTTGCACCTACGAATGCCTGATGCGGAGACTTGGATTGCACACACTGCTACACACGCAGTAATCCGAATCGAAGAGCAACAAATTCAAGACTATCTCCTCATATCCAATGGACTCATGCATAGGACCCCTTGCGTTTTTTCGATCAAGGAAGAGACGGTAGATTGCCTTGATGCTGGGCTCCTTGAACAGCTGTTCCGTGAAGGAATAGGCTTCACGGATTCATCTACAATGTACATTGCCACAGCTTATGTACAACACAGTTACACTGAACTTACTCACTGTTTAACTGTTTTTTGATGAATCAAGTGACGCGAAGCAAGGACTATGCTTATCATCCTTAGGTGTGATCTTGCCAATTCAAAATTCTGGCAAAAAGAGTCGTGTCTCCGCCAAGGCAGCGTGCATGCTCAGCATATGCTTCATGTGTACACGTGAATCTGGTACATGTCGACAGGGAGAGATACGGCATCATTCTTAGTATACCCTATCGCATACCTGTGGCTCAAACCACCGTCCCATGTACAGGGCTCCCACTCCTCTGACCAAAGACGTGTCAGGGGAGTACCCTCTCTCTATTCTGCCTTCCCTCTCTTTTGCCGTCGTCTTCTTCCCCTCTCTTTGGCTGCCCCCTATTGCTACCTCTGCTGCTGTCCGTAACTGTTGGCCCCTCGTGTTTACTTTCTGGTCCGTCCCTCTCACTCGTCTGTGATTGTTTCCTCTCCTCTCTTTTCCTGCACGTTGTTCCTGCTCCTGCCATACCCTTGTAAACCCTGGTGGGCAGTCATGGCGCAGTGGATCGGTGATAAGGTCACGCTAAAAGCAGGCCCACTGACTGGGCCTGACCAAGCGGGCCCCGCTGGTGGCAGTAATGATACTGAAGCTCACAGTGAACACCAGCGACTTGAACATTATTCTCAATGATGACATGAAGAGCCCAGTGGACTGGGCCTATCCAGGGTCCAGTTCCGCCAAGCTGTCACATGACTTTTGTCATATAGATACCGAAGCCAATGATGACGTCTACACCAATTTTTGTTTTGTGGAAATGGGAGGCCGGCAGATCTGGCCCTTCTATGCCACAGAGTCCTTTCAGGAGGATTTATGGATTTGGGTCAGTCCCAGAAGATTTGCTGTCATCACGAACCATCGACACAATGAGAAATTGAATCATTTCTATGTTGACCGGATGCATGAACACAATATCCTGGCGAATCGCACGCCCTGCTGGC
This sequence comes from Cladocopium goreaui, assembly GCA_947184155.2. Classification (NCBI taxonomy): domain Eukaryota; class Dinophyceae; order Suessiales; family Symbiodiniaceae; genus Cladocopium; species Cladocopium goreaui. The sequence goes on along the minus strand of CAMXCT020000252.1, from coordinate 171,883 downwards.
CCTTTACAGAAATGACCAATAGCTCAGGCAAGGTGATGGACAAAATTATTGCCCTGAACAGAGAATCCCGCTGTAGTTCAGCAGCTAGCCCGGGCGGAGGTTGCGGCCCGCCAAGAGGCATGGCTGCAAGAGGGGGAGGTGGACCCGTGAGGGTCCGGGGGGACGTTAAACTTTTCTATAGCGCAGGGGAGTTGCTGAAGGCCCCCGTCCCTAACGAACCGTGAACGGACACGGTACCTTCGTACCCCCTAGTCGGCGTGTGTTGACATGTTGGGTTGCTCCTCATGTCACACCCTCGTTTGTGTTTGCGCACATCCTTGGGTGATCGTGCGGTATCTCGGGTTTCTCCCGGACCGATCGGTACACACGTGGTACGGGACCGACGGGTCTCACCTTACCTCGTGTCTAGGGTAGCAACACCCTATGATGACATGGGGGAACAGGCAAGGTCGGTGAACCTCTTAGAGACTTGGTGACTCGTCTCGAGGAGGGGTCAATGGGGCAACCCGTTGGCTAACGGTCAAAATTCATCGTGGGTAGCCAAGCTCACGGTGGACAAGACCGTCAGTTCCTCCCTAACAGTGTTAGGGTCCTGTCGTGAGACAGGTGTATCCCTCCGGGGATGCATGGGATCGCTAACGACTGGGTCACCGACCGGTCCACTCTCAACCTTCGGGGAGAGTGGGCTCAATGTACAGTCTGGCCACAGTAAGGACCTAATCCAAGGTTCGAGCTGTGCTCCATTGGGACTGGGGTCACTGAAAAGGTGACTTAGTTCGACCACTCCTTTTTTGGTCGTTCTTCTCCTGTACGAGCAGGAGTCCGGGAACCAATGGGGGCATCGTGTGATGGTTTCACCTTCGGTGATTGTGGTGAACACCTTGTGTGGTGGTGGGTGTCCGTGTTCCACGTCCCTTGAGTGGTGATCATCTTGGGTGAAATGAATGGGTACCTTTGTGGTTCCCACGTCACTCGGTGAGTGGATCCACTTGGGAAATGAATGGTCACGGTTACTTACCACCCGGTGTGTGGATCCACTTACCTTAGGTTGGCCTGGGTCACACGGTGTGGAAAGGTGTGCGCCGCCGGCTGCGCCTGGTGCTTGCGGAGGGCCGTGCTTCTGCATGGTTTTTGCCTTTTTGGCCTGCACCGGGAGGCCAAAGCACACAAGCGCACGAAACTTTCAAGACTGGCTTTGAACACAAAAGTGCCATAAAGTCTATGCCGCGAAGAGAGGAGAACTTGCATGGCAAGAGGAAGTATACAGACCCCACTGGACAGACAAGTACCCAACAGCTCGACCCGACTGGGAATTACAGTGAACGCGACTTGCAGAAACTCAATGCGACCTTTGCTGGTCGATCGGAGCCGCAATCACCCTCCATGCCAACTCATACAACAAGCAAAGTCACAATGTGGCGGCATGGTGAGGTACCGCCGCTAGGACCTGCAACAGAGGGCCGGGCCCGGACCGCTAAACAGCTGGCGTATGCACGCACTCTATTAACCTTCGTAATGGAGGCAGCCACCCAAATGGAAGAAGTCGTGGGCAACTTGGTGCAGATCGAGCATGAACAAGCCACGGCCAAAGAGGAAGATTTGGTTCAAGCTGTTTCCGCTGCTCCGACAGAATCGTGCACAGATCCAGCTACAGAGGGAAGTCAAACCTGAGTGACATAGACCTTTGACATCTGCATGCTGTCTACAGTCCGAAGGAACTGCAGCGAAGACTGTGGCTCTTTCCTCACGCTGAGGATGCAGGACAGAAAAAGATGGTAAGTGCGATACTTGCTATATCTGCTACCAGATTTCTGGCAGTCGAGTAGAAGCGTTTCTTGCATGTGACCCCTTGCCACGCTGCTCGATAGAAGGCCCGCAGAATTTTCAGCTCAAATAAAAGCATACCAACTAGATCGATCTTTAGACCTAAGGGATCCTAGATATGCTATACAGCACATGCCGTTTTCTTCTGACTGGCTACTATGTTTTCGTTGTATTTGCTTGCAAGCCCTTGCGAACTCTTCTCGTGTGATCTGCTAAGCAATATCGGCTCAAATTTAGATGGTCTGATTTGTTACTAGTCCTTTTACAGTTCCTTATACACCCCTCTGTATCCTGCCTAGGCATCTATGAATTTCGTGGTTGCAAATATAAGTGCGAGGCCCCTCTGGCTAAGGACTGTCAGGGTTGCCTCTGATTACTTATTTCCAGGGGTAAGTATGCGACTCCGTGTCTGCCATGGAATCCGTGGTGAAACCACCCTGACGATGGACGTCGTGGAACGGACAACCCTCGGATGGGATATTATTAAACAGACGGCCAAGGTGCTCAGGTTAGACTCACCTTTCCAAGTGGTCCTGTATGCAGCCAGCTCGTCAGCAATCCAATTGCCTTTGAGGGCCGTTCAGTTCGACACAGATACAAATGAGACAACGTTCTGCTATATAGTACAGTCGTTACAAGTCCCGTCAGCACAGCAATACCGAGACCTTCTCACTGCCATTTGTCATAAGGATGTGATTGATGTAAGCTATCTTCTTGGTAAGGGTGTAGGCCTTATGGACATGACAACGGAGGAAGGGCATATTAGTACATTAGTAGCTTCTGCTATCCTTCGAGACCACTCTGCTGATCCATACGCTTACCAGCCTACTGCTGGCCACTGTTTTCCTCGACATGGAGCCACACTAACTTACCTACTGCTACAAGCCCATGCTGACCCCAATATCATTCCGCCCACAACAAAACCTACCACCATGTTGGAGTTAGCAGTTGAGTTGGGCAGCTCACAGCACGTACAAATTTTGCTTGAAGCTGGTGCCTCGGTGATACCCGTGAAAGGAGCGCTCCCACCCCTTTTCCTTGCTGTCCTCCATCGACACAGGACTAATGTCCAGCTGCTCCTAGACGCACAAGCGGACCCGTGGCAGGAGATTACGATTGCCTCGGTGCTTTGCCACTCCCTGGAATGGTATGGTTACCCTGCCCGTAAAGAAGTTTTCAACGCTGTTCAAGCTGCTGCTTTGCAGAGCACTGAAGACACAGTCATTGACATTTTACAGCGTGCCAGTAGCCCCTCCGACGTGGTGAGAAGTGAGCAACTTTCTCAGGTGCGAATCAAATTCACTGCTCTGACAGATAGGGCCACCGCTATCCTCAAACAAATAGTGTGGAAATATCAACACATAATCGAAAAACAGTCTCGACTGACTAATTTCACCACATTTAGATGGCGCAGAATACTCGATGGCCTGTCTTTACCAGTACAACTACGCCCTGAGCTGCAGATACCCCCTGAGCACAACCAGGAAGAAACATTCCTACACCAAGTTGACTAATTGCGTGCTCCAGATGACCATTTTCCCAGTAGGATGCGGGCATCAGCAAAAAGGAACTCTGGCTTGCTTGTTATCTTAAGACACACGAAAGAACGTACGCATAAGAATTTTTGTTTCATTTGAACCATGATGGGTAGGGGGATGGGGTCCCCAATACCATGTCATGAACAGGGGGAGGTGGACCCGAGAGGGTCCGGGGGGACGTTAAACAGTTCTATAGCGCAGGGGAGTTGCTGAAGGCCCCCGTCCCTAACGAACCGTGAATTAACACGGTACCTTGGTACCCCCTAGTCGGCGTGTGTTGACATGTTGGGTTGCTCCTCATGTCACACCCTCGTTTGTGTTTGCGCACATCCTTGGGTGATCGTGCGGTATCTCGGGGTTCTCCCGGACCGATCGGTACACACGTGGTACGGGACCGACGGGTCTCACCTTACCTTGTGTCTAGGGTAGCAACACCCAATGATGACACGGGGGAACAGGCAAGGTCGGTGAACCTCTTAGAGACTTGGGGACTTGTCTCGAGGAGGGGTCAACGGGGCAACCCGTTGGCTAACGGTCAATATTCATCGTTGGGTAGCTAAGCTCGCGGTGGACAAGACCGTCGGTTCCTCCCTAACAGTGTTAGGGTCCTGTCGCAAGACAGGTGTATCCCCCTGGGATACATGGGATCGCTAACGACTGGGTCACCGACCGGTTCACTCTCAACCTTCGGGGAGAGTGGGCTCAATGTACAGTCTGGCCACAGTGAGGACCTTGTTTTTGGCTCTAAGGTCCGAGCTGTGCTCCATAGGGACTGGGGTCACTGAAAAGGTGACTAAGACTTTCCACTCCTTTCTTGGATCGTCTTCTCCGGTGATCGCTGGAGTCCGGGAACCTATGGGGGCATCATGAGTTGGTCCCTTGGATTGAGTGGTGATCATCTTGGGTGAAATGAATGGGTTCCGTCTCCACGTCCATTCGGGGTGTACGGTTTACGCTGTACATTCTTGGTGGAAATGAATGGTTTCGGTTCCCACGTCACTCGGTGAGTGGATCCACTCTCCTTGGTTGACCTGGGACTCGTGGTGTGGAAAGGGTACCGCCCCAGGGTGCGCCTGGTGCTTGCGGGGGGCCATGCTTCTGCGTGGATTTCGCCTTTTTGGCGTGGCCCTGCACCGGGAGCCCAAAGGTACCAAGCGGTTTGCAATGCACCAGTACTGTGTGCTCTGTCACAAAGAGATACTGCTCCCTGCGATCCCATCGGCTCAAGAGACAGTCGTAGCCAGTCTTGCCCTTAGCTCAGTTCCAGGAAAGGGACATACAGCTCCTCCTAACCACATTAAGGGATTGAAACAGCCAACTTCCCGGATATTGGGTGAAGGGTATTGCTACCGCTTTTTCTCCATTCAACAAAGTACATATTGATCTTCGTGCATAGGGACCACATTTAACGATAGCATCCATCATTGCTCATTTCACTTCATCCTGCTTCTCCCTCCCTTCCATCTGACGCCTGGTTTCTCTGGCCAAAGACGTGCCAGGGTTACCAGCACCTCCCTTTCCCTCCTCCCCCTTTCTTCTCTTGTCTCTTTCTCGTGCCTGGATTCTCTGACTAAAGACTGTCAGGGCTTCCAGCTTCCTCTTCCTGCTTCCTCCCCCTCATTCACCTCTTTCGCTCACTACGTGTGCGCTGCCTAGTTTAGCCATTGCTCCTAAGTCTTAGTGTCCTGGGTATTTGATTTGATCTTTCAATTTTAGCTCTGGGTGCTTGAACTGCCTGGCCAAAGACGTGCCAGGTTTTTCAACACTCGCCCCCCCCTCTCCCCCCCTTTTCTGTTTCGTTTGTCTGGTTTGGTTGTGTGTTGTGCTGTTGGCCATTTCTTTCTGTTGCCTGCTTTGTTTGTCTTTCTCTTTGTTTCTCCCTGTCGGTTTTTCTGTTGTTTTTTCCATTTGGTGTGCTTGAGTCTTCTGACCAAGGACGTGTCAGGATTCTCAACACCTCCCTCCCTCCCCCGCTCTTCTTTTCTACAGCCAAATCAGTTGCCCAGGAATTCATAGAGTGATGTCTCTGCTCTCTAGAGAACAGGTTACGAAGTCTTGGTACGAAAAGAACCCAAATATCAGCTTCTTTGACTTGCTCTACGCAATCGAACAGCACAAGAGCATTTCGACTGAATACGGGCTGAATGTATCGATTGAGCAGCACTGGCGATTTGGAGACCCCCATAAGAAGACAGCTGCACCGGATCGGCATGACTATGAAATTGCCACGGTCGACGGGAGCGAAGCCTTACCTGGACCGGATTGGCACAAGTTGTACCGATGGTTGGTTAGTCAGAGCTCAGCGTTTCTGCCCTACCACACGGTATATCTGGTGACGGACAATCGGGATCTGCAATCAGACAAGGTCAAGTCTGTGCCTGGACTCAGCCATTGGCCAATGGTCGCTGCTTGGTGGAAAGAACGGCTACGATATGTCGGTCCATATGGTGAACTCACCACAGTTGTCTTTGTCCACATTTCGGCTGACACGGGTCTTCACAAGGTACACCCGACATGGGCTGGGACGTACATCCTTGATGCTTGTGTATTCCTCTTTCCGACCATCAACTTTGCACTGATTGACAGCGATTGTGTGCCTGTGACCCTCTTTGAGATACGAGAACTTTGGCTAGCGAGCACTGATCCAACCCTCCCAGCTACGCCAAGCAAAGTTGCCAAAAGCAAACTGCCAAGTCCCATTGCATCATCGCACAAACGTGCGCGCTCTGTGGACACGGGCAGGGATATGCAGCAACCTGGCCCACCATCGAAGCTGTCCAGATCACATAGTGCTGACCATATTGCTGTCCGAACAGCTGACCCGCTACGAGCTCCGCCACTTACCTATGGTGCCGATCTGTCAGATGAAGTTGACTATGGTGGGTCACCAGACCCGAGTCCCCGCATGTCTCGGCGGGCGACGTCTAGCAGCACTGACTCTTCCCCGGCTGGGTCAACTAAACCTACCCGGAAGGACAAATCAGACGTGGATGAAACTGCCAGTGCGTGTAGGCCCAAAGGAGTCATCCTTGTGAGCGAGGCATTCACTGAAATCAATGCGGGTCTGGTCATTGTATTAGCTTCGGGTCATGAGAGCCCTGTACCTGTCACAGCCTTGGAGGACTCGGACACGGATCCTGACGAAATAGCTCACGACATTACTCGTGCCTATCATAGACATGTCGAAGCCTACCTTGCTACTACATATCCACCTGCGGACGTTGAGCAAGCAGTTGCTAGTGGATTACTTGGCTCTCCTCTGCTTGGCACGTCCACCCGGGTTACTGCAGATTGGTGCCATGCGTGGAGTGTGTTGGGCCAGTGGTCTGGATTAGTCACTTTTCCGGTCCCAGCCTCTGGAGTCTGGCCGCGCCACGGTCATCTACGGAGAATCCTTGATGGCTACCAAGGTAGACAACCCAACTTCCACAAATGGGCTCGGCCTGCCTATGAGCAAGGAGCCCTTCCGACCCTTAGCCTGCTGCCGGGTGAAGTCAGCGTACGAGTACTACCGGGAGACAAGATGTACCAAGCCATGACAATTGAGCCAAACTACATGCGGCCTGTGATTCTGCATGGGTTTGGCAGTACTGCCAAGAAAAGAATGCCCAGCAGTCTCGCTGAGCTGGCCCAATTTGGCTGGTTGCCGCTGGCTGCGGCTCTATTTGGGACGCTTGCTGTCAATAAAATTGATAGCGCCTTAAATTGGCCGAACGGAAAGAAAATAATTTAAAAAAAAAAAAATTGGGCCACGAAGTACACACCTTAAACAAATGTAAATAAACAGAAGGGCAGTCAAAACAAAACCTCTTGCCACCTTCACACCTGTGGTGAAACATGTTCCTTGGTTTAGTTTTTGTAGCTGCACGGTTTGGTCTTTGTATTGTTGTGACTTTTCTTGAGTTCGCTGTGTTGTTTCTTGACACTTAAGACATGTTTCACCTTCCAAAATTGGTTACATTCATGCCGAATAATCACCCACGATGAAGTTTTGTCATCTCAAGTTTGCCTGTGGGGCGCCAATGAGCGCTCAACAGCGTGGGCGCGTTGCCGTGGCCACCCAGATCACCCTGGGTTCATCGCGACCTCAGTGTGGCAGATTTTGTCATTTCAATTTACACTTTGTGCTGCATTTGGTCTCCATTGTCTTCACATTCCTGCTTGGCTGGCTCATGTGTTTCCTTTGGCTTCTCTACGGATAACTGGGGGTTTCTTCACAATTTGGGACTTGTGCGAGTGCATTCAAGTTTTTTTTTGGACACCCAGTGATGGATGCAACACAATGCGACAGTTCTGCCCTGGATGAGACTGACATTGACCAAGATTTTTCCGTTGGACACAGATTCGATGGTGACGCAATCGACTTTGAATCGATGGGTGAATTTCCACTTGCTTCGGATGATATTGATGTTAGACATGCCCATGATGACCGTCCCCCGACTTGTCCAGGTGGTGAAGCGAACGTCACCTTTCATGCGCATGGTGACACCTCGATGGAAGGAGCCATTGGACCAGGCACCTTGAGTTTTCCTCAGAGTTCGACTGCAGCTGATAGCCAGCCTACCTTGTCTTTATCAACTCACAATGCGATGTTCTCTAGAGCCTTGTTAACCAACTGCCAAGCTACGGATATCGTTTTGCCATGGGAGACAGGGATTTTTAAAGACATATTCAGTGATGAGCCTTTTCCACAATCTTTGGTTCCCACAATGCCCATTGGAGCTTTCTGCAACTTCGACGCTGAGCCGGAACCCCAGATGGTTGCAGAGGAGGTTGCAAAAGCCGCTCAGTTCTCTGACGCTTGCCCTGTTTTTTCAAGATGCGTCGGTTCAGCAGACGATGGACATTTTGTTGAGATGCAATCAAAGCTTCACTTAACTGCAGTTAACAAAATTTTGGTAGTGCTCCGCCATGACTTAGACTGCAGTGTCACAGGGAGGCACATCCTTGCCTTGGGTGACGAAACAATGCAAAGGGTTGGAGCCCCTGCCATTGTCGAAGCCGTCGTTGGCGCAAGAGCCCCTGCCACTTTGGTGAAGAGAGCGAATGCATTGCTTTCATTTTTAAGGTGGTATGACAAAACTTGCTGGACTGACATCAAACCTTTTAGTGAAGAGTGCATATGGAGGTACTTGCAACACTTGCGAGAGAGTGCAGCACCTGCCACAAAAGGTAGCGCCGCTCTCTCCGCCTTCAGGTTTGCCCATTTCTTGCTAGGCTTTGATGGGCTCGGGCCTACCCTCTCCAGCAGGAGGCTGGTCGGCATTTGCGAAATCATGTTGGCAAAGAAACGCATTCTGAAGCAAGCCATGGTTTTAACCGTTTCTCAAGTGAAGGGCCTCCACAGAGCTCTCAGAGACCAGAGCAGACATGCCGTCGATCGGGCCGTCATTGCATATATTCTCTTTGCTCTTTATGGGAGGTGTCGCAACAGCGACCTGCTGATGATTCACTCAGTGGAACCTGATTTCTCAGAGTCCGGTGGCTTTGTAACCATCCAGACCTGCAATCACAAAACAGGTCGTACGGCCATGTTGAAAGCCCGACTCCTGCCGATAGTCATCCCGGCCAGAGGGGTTGATGGAAGTGTCTGGGTCGCCGATGCCTTGCAAGCCCTTTCGTCTGTCGGTGCCTTGTTAAGCACTCCCATTGATGGACCACTGCTTAGAGCCCCATCAGACAATGCCTTTGGTTTCATGCAGCGCGGACTTAGGGCTTCAGAAGTTTCAGCAATGCTCAGAAGGTTTGTTGAGTCCCCTGACCCATTGCCTGGCTCGGAGTCTGAAATCATATCAAGCCATAGCTTAAAAGCTACGACCCTTTCATGGTGTGCCCGCTATGGTTTGAGCCCCGCCATCCGATCGCTCCTGGGGAGACATGCATCAAGCCTTAATGAAACATATGCCATTTACTCCAGGGACTTGGCGTGTGCTCCGACGGCCGAATTGCAAAAGGTGATCGATGCCATCGCCGAGGGAAGATTTTTGCCCGACTCTCAGCGATCTGAATTTTTCTGCGATCCCGTTGCAGGTGGAGAAGCCGACAAGGCTTGCAGCGTGGCTCCTGAGGGTTCGCAGGGATCTGCTGACCATTTTGCTGATCAGGCCAGTGGGGTGAGTGAACTCCTTGATTTCTCTGGAGGTGGCATCGAACCGGTTGAACAGACAGTGGATGCAGTCGGCCAAAATGCATTGGGCGAAGAGGCGCCAGGAGCTCCTGAAATCTATCACAGCGATGGTGAGCAGTCTTCTTCTACTGACTCAAGTGGTGCCTTGACCTCAGATGAGTCTGATGCTGATGAACCGGTCGTCCGTGTCAAAAGGTTCAGAGCGAAAATACCTGATGGCCAGGCTTGGTTCGTTCATTCCAAATCTCACTTGATTCACCGTTTTGATGGAAATGAAGTTGAAGGCATCAAGTTCACCGTTTGTGGAAAAAGGTTGACTGAGACCTACGGCCCATGCACAGAGGCCACAGCATGGAACATTTTGTGCAAGTCGTGCAATCGAAAGTGATGAACATCAAAACGATGTTGTGAAACGGTGACCTCATGTGCATGTGAGGGAAAAAACAATGGCATGCCGCCACATTGTTGCGTTGTTGCTTCCACTTAATTTTATTTGAGTGAGGGATGCACCTCCATTAGAATCATGAATTCCTTTGTGATTTTTTGTGAAAATCAAAGCCTCCTTTGAGGGATGTACCTCAGTGAGCATCTTGGAATCGTTTGTGAGTCCTGTGAGCAAAACCGCATGCGAGGGATGTACCTCATGGATTGATTGGCAAGCCGCCACCCTGTTGGTTCAAGAATTCATGCTGCATGCTTCACATGCCTCTGTGTTTTTTCATGCAAAACAACTTTTCCAGTGGATTTGCCATGTTTCACATGATACCAAAAAAAAAAATCATATATTTCCAAAGCCTGTTTTGCATCACTTGCCGCTATGACATCCATTGTTGACTCTGAAGCTCAGTTTGACCTACGCCTTGACCAAGTGGGTGTGCCGCAAGCCCTGAGGTTAGCCTTGAAAAATTCTGGTGTGAGCACGATTTCATCGCTCGCATATGCATACGGCCAACCCGGACAACCAATTGCAAATGATGATTTCACGCAATGGGTCAGACAGATGGACCCCACAGCCACCATTGGTGGAGTTGCCTCATTAAAGGGGCTGCTGTTCGAATCCCAGACTCAACTGTTGGCACTTTTGAAGGACCAGGTCACCAACCCAGATCCGTTGGCCGCCAAAAAGGTCCCACAAGCGGAAAAAGAAGCCAGATTAGCAAACCTGCGAAATCGACTTTCAGGTGTGCTCATTGAAGGCCATACGGAACCTTGCCATGCCTTGCTTGACACAGCCAGCCAAATATATGATCAAAACATTTTGAGATACATCCCGTTGGAAAAATGTTACAGCCGCTTGACAGAGTTATCCATGACCACGAAGACACCATTGAAACTGCTGGAAGTTGAGGCCTCCAAAATCGTTTTGAAAGACAAAGAGATGGATCACGAAGCAACAGTGCAATCTTCGTACCAAGCCTTGGAATCCTTTAAGCGCCGCGGCCTAGCCCTTGACTTCGCTGGGATCATGTCATTTTCCAAACACGATCGGTATGTCCAGATGTTGTTCAGCCATTTGAACAGAGACCCGCCAGCCGGGTACAACAGGTGCAGTGTGTCGCAGTTGTTAGCCGCTGATCGAGCAGCTTGGTGCAGTCTCATCGAGGTGAACACCAAACCCAGGCCTGACGCAGCTGGGGTCCTTGCTTTGGACTCAAAGTTGGAAGAAGCTCTTAAATCATACGAAGTCAGCTTCACGTTGCTTCCTGTGGCTTCCAAGCCAGTTGCTAAGCCCGCTGCTCAGCCCGGAACCCCGGCAAACAAGCCTCAGCCTGCAAAAGGAAACCGGAAGGGCTCGAATAGATTCAAGCCCTATGGATCCAAAGGAAAAGGGAAAGGAAAAGGCAAAGCCGATCAACGCATCCCGCGTGAAATCAGAGAGGCGGGCGGAACTGCATCAACCCCCACAGGTGATCCCATTTGCTTTGACTTCTCGCTGAGAAAGTGCAAAGAGCCCATCGAAAATTCCAGATGCCGAAAAGGTTACCACGTGTGTGCGATTTGCTATGGGCAGCATTGCATGTTGGATCATAAGAAGGCCTGACAAACGGCCCCATGTGAGCACCAGAGCTGTGGCCGCGCTCTTAAGCGCAAATCAACCTGCGAAACAGTCGATTTGCCTGAGCCTCAGAAAAAGCAAAAGCCTTCATGCCATGCCAGTTCTAGTGCGGATGAAACGGATTCAAATTCTCCAGCAGATGAATTCAACTTGGAGCCCGTTTTTCAGAAAGTTTTTCCGACAGCACCCACAGTGAAGCCTGTGAGTGATGTTCCTTTTTCACATAATTCAACATGTCCGCCTGTACAGGAAAGCGCATCCACAAGTCTCAATCCACCTCCAGTTGATTCCAAAGACCCATTTTTTGTTGAAGTTTGTGCAGGCTCTGCACGTGTTACATCCTGTTTACAGTTTTTGGGCCTGAAGTCCTCATTTGGTGTCGATCATAAACGTGCCAGAAACTCAGGGCGCCTACTTACCGTAGACCTCACAACTGCAGAGGGGCAAGAGCTTTGCATGCGTTGGATCCGCTCCCCAAATTGCCTAGGAATCTTCGCTGCTCCTCCGTGCGGAACCTGCAGCCGTGCACGTGGCATACCCGTGCGGTTGCAAAATGGCCGATATGTTCCAGGCCCAAAGCCCTTGCGTTCAGATGAATTTCCAGATGGTGTAGGAGACATGTCCGACCTTGACCAACGCAGAATCCAGTCCGCCAACATTCTCTATGCCTTCATTACCCGTGTTTCATTAGAATGCATAGCATTGGGCAAGGTCGTGTGCATTGAGAACCCACGTTCATCTTTGTATTGGCGAACCTCCTTTTTCGCCCCGCTGAAGCCTTTGCTTTCCTTTACCATCCATCAGGCATGCGCATATGGGTCCGAGCGACCAAAATGGACTGCCCTGGCCCATAACACCACCACCATGCACCAGCTAAATAATCTCTGCCCCGGCATAGGCCCCCATCATAGGCACAAACCCTGGGGTTTAATTAATAATGGGCTCTCTTTCTCCACCGCAGAAGAGACAGCCTACCCAATGAAGCTGGCGTTCCACATCGCCTTTTATTTAGCCGAGCATGCAGTTTCCCAGGGATGGGTGCCTCCTGCTGGTGAGCTCAACCTGCCTGATGAAATGTCGTACCAACATTTGCGTTCGGTCACCGGCACCCAGCCAAAATCCAGTAAACTGCCCCCTTTAGTCTCTGAATTTCGGACTTTTATTGACGTTGACATCCCAACATCTAGCACCCCCCCGGTTGCTCCTGGTGAATGCCTGACCGAAGTTTGGCAAAACATCCCAGCCGGAGCCTGCCTCCTTAAAAAACCACGCCGGTTAAATGGGGGGGATAACCAAAATGGGGTTAAAATTTGCCAGCCTGGATACAAAAGGCTATCATTTGGAGTTTTCCACACTACTGAGCAATTTATCCAAAAAGCAGTTCTTGCAGGCCATCCTGTCGGCTCCGAGTCCAGATTGCCCGCAGCCCTAAAAGAAGCTGTAGACATGGTAACATCCAGCTCGGTAAAGCAAATCACGGAGCACCGCTTAAAAGCACTAAAGCATTGGCTGTCCAGGGCCAAAGCCTTAAACCCTGATGAAGAGAAGCTGCATGCGGGTCTACCTGATGGCCTGCGGGACATTTTGGCTCCAAAACGTTTGCTCCTTTGGAAAGAAATGTTGACTTGGTATGGATACCCGGATGTTGGGGTCTTCGATGAAGTCGTGGGGGGTATTGAGCTTTCTGGTACCACCTGCTTTGTACCTTCTTTCGAGGCTGGTTTCAAACCTGCAAAGATTACTGAGGCGGAGTTGGCCACGACGGCTCGGGCCTCCCGGATTGGCCTGTTGTCGGCAGTGAGGTCTTCAGGGGATGACTTCATCGATGGCGAAGTCTTTGCGAAGACCTTGGAGGAGTTGGAGTGCGGCTGGTTGGAGGGTCCCCTCTCGCCTGAAGACCTTCCTGAATCAGCTGTTATTAGCAGACGCTTTGGCATAAAGCAGGGCACTGGCGAAAAGATGAAAGTGCGTTTGATAGATGACTTCAGTGCCTCAGGGGTCAACTCGACGGTCCAAGTGGAGTGTTCAGCCAAGTTGCACACTCTGGATGTTGCCGCGGCCTTGTGCATGGAACTCCTGAGGGGGTCTGCTTGTGCCGATTGGATGGGAAAGACTATTGACCTCTCGGCCGCATACCGACAACTTGGTATAGCCCCCAGCTCCCGCTGGGTTTCCTACATCGCTGTCTACGACCCTAACAGTCGCAGTCCCAAGATCTTTTCCATGAAGGCGCTCCCCTTTGGGGCTTCAAAGTCTGTTTATGGTTTTTTGAGGGTGGCGCACTCCATTTGGTGGCTAGGATGCAAAGCGTTGGCAATCCCGTGGACGAACTTTTTCGACGACTTCATCACGCTGTCGCGCTCCGCTGAAAGCGAGTCCTTATCCATCATGATAAACCAGTTTTTCAGACTCCTTGGCTGGGCGGTTTCTGCTGGCGAAAAGGATTTGCCGTTCGCAAAAAAGTTCAAGGCGCTAGGGGTTGAGATTGACTTGTCGTCCTGGGGTTCCAGTGAGGTGAAGTTTTCAAACACTCCCCAGCGCATAGCGGAGCTGACTGAGACCATCTCCCAAGTGCTTAAACCCAAAAAGCTGGCGGCCCAAGACGCCTTGTCACTCCGGGGTCGAATGCAGTTCGCCCACTCCCAATTGTGGGGAAGGTCTGCAAAGCTCTGCTTGAACGCTGTGACCACCCATGCATACTCTGATCATGGGGACGACGTTGGTGAGACGCTGGCTCACTTCCTGGGGGTTTTCAGAGAACGTTTAAAAGCGTCCAGACCCCGAGTCGTCACACCTGCTTGGGACAGCCCCATGTTTGTTTTTACAGACGCCAGCTTCAGCCCCGATGACATGAGTTGGCAGTGTGGCCTTGGGGGCGTCTTGCTTGATGCCCATGGCAGGCAAGTTGCAGCTTTTTCCTACTGCCTTTCCAGCGAAGAGTTAGGAATGCTTGGATACCCAGGAAAGTCCACGGTCATCTTCGAGGCGGAGATGTTGGCCTTGCTTGTTGGTTTCGTCTTGTGGAAGCGCCGGTTACGAAACCGACCCTGTGTGTTCTACATTGATAACAATTCAGCCAGAGATGTTGCCATAAGTGGGCGAGCTAGGACTCAGCCAGGGTCCGACCTTGTAGCCGAATTGTTAAAGCTCGAAGATGAAAGCTGCACCAACTCATGGTTCGCGCGTGTGCCCTCAGCGAGTAACATTGCCGACGGCCCTTCCAGAAATTGCATGTCTGAAATTTCAGTTAGGCCCGTTTCTAGGGAGTTGGTTTACCTTGCCGTTAAAAAGATTTTGCAGCCTCTTTGCACACCGGATAAAAAGGGGGATGATGCTTTCTCTGGTGGTGACGTGGATGTGTGAGAAGCCGATGTAGGCTTACATGCGATGTGACACTGGGCCTTTTATGTCGCTGCCATCACTCAGGCAGATGTGTGTGGCCAGGAGTTTTTGGAAGAGAAAGGTCATGCCGACCTATTTCAATGCCATGTGGACATCCGTGTAGATGTCTTGGACCAGAGACATTCCCCTTGCGTGTGCGGAAAAAAGATGAGGCGCGTGTGGCAATTTCCTGATGTGCATTTTTCAGTGATTCGTGATTTCAGTTTCATTTTTGGTTTTGGTTTAGATGACTCCCTTCTGTTTGGTTTTCCTCTCTCCTAACCATGTAACTCGGAGGTGTTGTCTTCGTGGCTTAGTGAGGGAAAGTTAAGCTTGCTGTCAATAAAATTGATAGCGCCTTAAATTGGCCGAACGGAAAGAAAATAATTTTAAAAAAAAATATTTGGGCCACGAAGTACACACCTTAAACAAATGTAAATAAACAGAAGGGCAGTCAAAACAAAACCTCTTGCCACCTTCACACCTGTGGTGAAACATGTTCCTTGGTTTAGTTTTTGTAGCTGCACGGTTTGGTCTTTGTATTGTTGTGACTTTTCTTGAGTTCGCTGTGTTGTTTCTTGACACTTAAGACATGTTTCACCTTCCAAAACTGGTTACATTCATGCCGAATAATCACCCACGATGAAGTTTTGTCATCTCAAGTTTGCCTGTCCCAACCCAGGTAAACCTTTCCCACCCAGGCAAAATCCATTTTACTTCACCTGTGACAGTTTTGGCACCAGCTCGATCGGCATTTATCCGGAGACAATGTCCCCAGATTCAATCGTGCAGCTCACCGCCGCCATCTCAATATCCCTGTGCTTCTTAGAGCCAGCGATGCCAGACATGCGAGCGGCACAATCCCTACAGGAGCTGCGTATCCGCCAGTTCGACGAGTTGATCACAGGTTGCCGCCTTATTCTTGAGGCATGTGGCAGACCACAATTTCTCAATAGCCTCTTTGTGCTATGGTCGCAACTTTCGCAGGCATTGTATTTGCTTGAACGCACGCTATGGCCAGAGCAGAGACCCGATACTCCTCTACACCTGCAGCTACCCAACGCTCCTCGGCCGTTGGGGGAATTGCTGTTGGATGCGTTCACGCCCAACATGCAGTCCATTTACAATGCCATAAATGCCTTGACAACGTTCCACACTTGGTTCAGCGATTCTTACAGTGTGGAGCTCCATTCGGACTTCAACAGCGTCCTCGAGGACTCACTCCTTATTTTTCGCAGCGTTGAAACGCTGTTGCGTTTGAAAAATCGCATCATCGCCAATGCTCCCCGAGGACCAGCCATTGACCTCGACCCTCCGGAGGCCACGGGCGCCAGTACAGCAGATCATGCCACGGCATCCACAACCGCGGCTGACCCTGCGCCTGCTGAAGGTCCAATGGAGCTCCAGAGCGAAACAGGCGCTCCCTTACAATGGTTTTGACCACTGGGATGATGCTTTCTCTGGTGGTGACGTGGATGTGTGAGAAGCCGATGTAGGCTTACATGCGATGTGACACTGGGCCTTTTATGTCGCTGCCATCACTCAGGCAGATGTGTGTGGCCAGGAGTTTTTGGAAGAGAAAGGTCATGCCGACCTATTTCAATGCCATGTGGACATCCGTGTAGATGTCTTGGACCAGAGACATTCCCCTTGCGTGTGCGGAAAAAAGATGAGGCGCGTGTGGCAATTTCCTGATGTGCATTTTTCAGTGATTCGTGATTTCAGTTTCATTTTTGGTTTTGGTTTAGATGACTCCCTTCTGTTTGGTTTTCCTCTCTCCTAACCATGTAACTCGGAGGTGTTGTCTTCGTGGCTTAGTGAGGGAAAGTTAAACAAGAATGGAAGCCCCAATGGTTGCATCCCAATTTCCTTCCAGTGGTTGGTCTGCGACTGCATGCTAAAGTGCCTCCTGTTCCTCTCTCCCAAGCTCAACTCACATTGCTGTGTGGACTGTGGCACCGGAAGGAACAATCTGAACCTTCATGTACATCGCTGCAGCAGGCAGCTCCCCTCACGTTTGGTCTTCCGCTACCCTTCAGAGAGATGACTAATTGGGAAGTCACCGTCAATGAGCAGGCCATAGATATTGGGGAAGTGTCCAAACAACACTACAGTGGGGGCCAACCCGCAGATGCGCTGCCCGTAGCCCTCACAGGCTCTGCAGAGTGGGCATCCTGGGTCTTTTCCCTCGCTGAAGTCTGGCAAGATGACGCCCCGATGCAAGACCGACCCCTTGAAGTGCATTGCAGTGGACTAGGGGGTGGCCTACTTAGTGGCGAGCATGAATATGATATTTTTCTGCAAAATCTTGCGCAAACCAAGGTGTATGGCCCATCGCTTGCGATGACAGATGACTGGGAAGAACATATCACCCAGTTGGGCCTCACCAAAACTGTGCATGAATATGTGATCTATCAGTTACTCTCCACGGCAGAAGGATGGACAGCCTGGCGAGATTTTCTCCCTGGACAGTTCGCTGATCAACAACTGCTGCTCACGCGAGCGATTCGCCTAATTGAGGCTGCGAATATCCGGCCAGCCCATGCCAGGCCACCACACCCGACCTGGACAACAGCAATTATGCAAATCTTTCGTTGCTACCATCCGCAAGGCAAACATCTATTTCTGAAGTCATGCTTTCCACAGTTAGTCACCACAGCGGCAGCAAGCGGTTTCAGGGATGTCAACGTGCACGGTTTTTCGGCAGGGTCCTATACGGGCCTTGCTGTCCATGAGATCCTGAGTGCGTTTGCAGTGTTCCCTGGCCTCACCAAAGTTGCTGCGATTGCGACACCACCAGAGATGATGAGACTTGCCACAGGCGAACGCACAGTCACACTGGTGCACTGCCTGGAGGACCGGCTTTGTGTGTGGAAACCTGACTCTCTGACAGAATTCAACTATCAGATTGTCCTGATAGAAGGGCACCCCACATGGAGTGGACGTGCTAAACACTCCTATGGCCACTTGCTCTTCATTGATCTTGACGAAGGGGTTCATGAAGTCCAAAGACTACAAATCACTACCCCTCAAGTCATTCCACATGGGGTACGTTGCGAGGGTCTGCTGCGTGTACTTTCATGGGTTAGCTTTGACCTTCCTGAACATCTCAAGACAACTCTAAGTTCTCTGTTAGTAGCAGCTGGTGAAGGGAACACTGAACTGCACACAGTGCCCATTGACGGAAGGGATATCCGGGATGGCCAGCCTGAAACGGAAGCTGAACTGCAAGCGGCCCTGATTGCGATGATTCCCACACCGGGAGGGTCCCATGATGAGGGAGGATTGCTAGTCCGCAACTTACTGGCGGAATTTCTGCGAGGCTTTTCCCTGCGCACCCTCATCTTCCTCCTGGACATGGTGCTTCCGCAATTAGACGCGTATCATGCGGGACGGCAGCTCCAACATCTACAGCCTTGGGTCAGTGTAGAACTTGCTCAGCAGAAGAAGCGAGGACAGACTGGAACACGGTTACAGGTTACCTATCAATATGAGGCGTATGCCGGATTTCATGTCATCCACCTACATACTGATGGTGCCCCACTCCTGCTATTTAGTGCACCTTCCGATGTTCCAGCGCTGTCGCCGCGTGCTCTCTGTGAAGCTGGGAACCTGGGCAACCTGGAAGCGAACGTGATGGCAGGCAGAGCCCTACTGGGTATATTCCAGTTGCCAGACAATCAGCAGCGTTGTGTCATAGCATTGGTACATGAGAAGGTGATGTCGAGCGGAACTAGCAAAAACCCTGTTCAAAGAGCGCTCAAGCGCATTGCCCCAAAGATGCTGGAGCTGGTTATTGTCTCTCTGCCTATTGCTCGGACCTTTTGTGGGCGACTTTTGGATCTGCATCTTAGAACAATGAGTTATTTTGATCCTGCACAGGATTGGCTGAAACCCATTGAAGACCACCCGTCCATGGCCGTTGTCTGGGAAGAGTTGGCCTTTCTGGGAGACACACGCAGCCGCCATGAACTCTTAGTGTTTGCACAAGCTAACCAGTCGCGCCTACCATTGGCAATGGGCATTGTGCAGCCGCATATACCTGTTCGCCGTATGGCTAGCGAGCGCAAAACGCAACTGACTGATGCGTTAGTCAGAATTCTGAGCCGATTTTTGACACCAGCTGCGATCTCGCTGGATGGGGCCCATGACAGTTACTATCGTGAACATCTCCTTCCTCTAGCAGCACACGGTGATGGACATGTCCTGACAGTCTCAATTGCACTCTTGCTGGCCATTATGACTGGAAGATCTGACTTATGTATTGCAGGGGTTTTGGTGCTGGCAAAACGCGGTCCCTTGCGGTCCTGCTCATTGCCCTAAGCTGCGAACTGAATGACTTTGTTGCAATCGTCTACACTAAAGAGAATGTAGCTGCCAAAGCACTAGCGGATCAAGTGAGTGATCTTGCGCCCCCCACAATCAAGAACTTCGGCAGGCTAATTGGACGCATGGAGGAGGGCAAAGGAGAGGCATACGCCTCCAAAATTGACGTCCGTTGTAGTGACCGTAATAGAATCATCTCACATAAGAATATACTCATCGCAACAGGTGGCTCAGCTACGGCGGAAATGGCGATGCGCTACTCCTCTTTTGGCCATTGGATCTCTCGCACCTGGCTTGCCTTCATGGACGAAAGTCAACAGTATGGCAACTACCATGAGATTGCAGCTCTTGCTGCCATACAACAGCCAATGCTGACTGTCTTCATTGGAGACCACAGGCAAACTCCAGGAGGGCTATCCAAAGGCCGAGCAGCGGCTGTCAATCGACGTAAACTGTTGCAACGGCCGTTGGGGCTTCGAGCACTTGATAAGTCCGGCGACTATTTTCCACCAGCACGAATGGCAGCCCTCGTAGCTCAGCTGTGGCCCGATGCGAGCCAAGATCCGGAGTCGGAGCTCTTCAGTCTTTTGAGGCTTGCAAACAAGCCGCACAGTGGCCCATGGACATCCACTCCGCAAGATTACGAGCTGCCTGTCGCCCTCAGGCGGGTGTTCCACTGCCGAATTTCGTGCCAGCTGGATGCACACAGCAGCCTCATTGCAGCGGTGCTTGCAGTCTTGCTAACTGCCACAGCACCAGAGGAGTTTGGGGTACCTGCGTGCACCACGACCCTTGAAGCAGCTGGACTCTGTGGTCCTCATCGATGGGGCATCATTCTCCCTAACAGCTCACGAGTTTCCATGCTGACCTACCAAGCCATTGTTGCAGTTCGATATCCGGAGTTAGTCCTCCATGAGTCCAACCATATCTACATTGGCCATTTCGTGCCACATGAGTCCACTGTAGCCATTGGAGGCTTCCGCACAGTACTGTGGAAAGCCCCTAAGGATCTCAGGTCTGCAGTTGAGGATGTGGTTGCCTTCTGTACCTACCTGAAGAATTATTATCGTAACTTGCAACAGGGAGCGACCTCGCAGCTGCTTGTCTTATGCAACCGTACAGCTGTACATAATCTGCTACTCCAACATGGCTTTCAGACCGAGTGGTATGGCGGGCTGCGAGTCTCCACCACCTCCTCTGCTGCAGGAGCGACAGCTCGCATTGCTGTCATTGTTCAAACAGGGGTAGGCTTTCTTAGTGGAGGGGGAGAGATTCAACAGCAGACGAGCGCGAGGACTGCTATGGAAGGGCAACTGTAGCGCTGACAAGAGCCATTGACCATACCTATATTGTCTCGCCTCTTGACATGGCAGGCATGATTGGAATGGCCCAGACAATAGGGGTTTACCATGACGGATACTTCACGTTGAAAGCCCGTGACATTCAGTACCATGGCCCTATACACTACCCCAGCGACAGATGTGCCATACTGGACTGGGGATTATCGGTGCCCTTTACTCCCCAAGATAAACCGCCCCTTGCTATTGCCATGATAGTGACCACCAATGGCACACGAGCGTGGAGACGATATCGGCTGGTAGTGGCATGCAGAGACAGGCTACGGCTTCCCCCTAATGTCCTCGCAGCGCTAGAGTCCCGCACACGTGACCATGTGCTGACTACCAGCGGATTTTTCCCCTGCTCAATTGATCGTGAGTACCTGTATGGTTACGCCGCGGATGGTTACAGATCTCCCCTCTGGCTGTGTGCAGCTTACAATGGGTCCCCGGCCCTCGTTCATCGACACAGAGGTCACAAGGTTTTCTTTCATGCTGGTATACAGGATCGACAACTTGTGGTAATCCCTGGTATCCATTACTTTGATGCCCATCGGTTGCAACCTGAGCTGTTGGCCACACTAGATCGCCAATTTGATCCAGGCACTATGAAACTTGCAAGCCCGGAGGGTGCAAGAGACACAGTGAGTGACCCATCCTCGGATGAAGAAGCAGCCTCTACCGATGGAGAAAGTGATCCAGAAGACCCTACCATCTCATGGTGTCCACCCATACCTGAAGCAGCCGAAGATCCCTCTGAGGACGAGATCTTGAGCGCA
Organism: Cladocopium goreaui; assembly: GCA_947184155.2. Lineage (NCBI taxonomy): Eukaryota > Dinophyceae > Suessiales > Symbiodiniaceae > Cladocopium > Cladocopium goreaui. The sequence continues at coordinate 150,515 of CAMXCT020000252.1, read as the reverse complement.
GCTGATAAGCTAGCAATGTTAATTGACAATATCCAACCTGACGGAAACCCTTTCTGCATACCAGAAAACCTTGGCGTTCTCCCGCCGCTATGGCTCCAGGCGAGACTGACGTTGTCCTTGATTGCCATCCAAGAAAAGTTTGCGCGCGTCTTGCTGAGTGTGGCCGGTGAACTGTGGTTGCGCGGGCAAGGTGCCAAGGTGGAGGATGTCCTTAATCAAACAGCTAGGGCTCTCACAATTCGATTGGCAGAGAAGCTCGCCCAGGCGATGAGCTCGTTGATGAGATTGGCTGAATCCATGGTGACTCCAGAAACTGAATGCCTTTTGTATGCCACTTACTGGTTTCGGCCCATCCTGTCTGAACTCATTGGCTCAGCCCGCGAGAGCTCTGAAGTGAATCGGAGTCGAGCGCCGAGTGGCCCTGTGAAAGTCCTAGTCACAGATCGACCGCATCGGTGCACTACTGGGTTAGTGGACCTTACGAGTGGCGCCTCTGCCCTCTTGGCATGGTTTCCGGCTAGTTGGGCCAGTAAAATTGCTCCCAAACTCCTCGAGAATGCTCCTGAGAATGCACAGAAACCTCAAGAAATCAACATCACGTGCCCGAAACGTTCCTATGACGAGACTCCCGTGGAAGGAGAAAAGCAGCTAGCCCGGGCGGAGGTTGCGGCCCGCCAAGAGGCATGGCTGCAAGAGGGGGAGGTGGACCCGTGAGGGTCCGGGGGGACGTTAAACTTTTCTATAGCGCAGGGGAGTTGCTGAAGGCCCCCGTCCCTAACGAACCGTGAACGGACACGGTACCTTCGTACCCCCTAGTCGGCGTGTGTTGACATGTTGGGTTGCTCCTCATGTCACACCCTCGTTTGTGTTTGCGCACATCCTTGGGTGATCGTGCGGTATCTCGGGGTTCTCCCGGACCGATCGGTGAACCTCTTAGAGACTTGGTGACTCGTCTCGAGGAGGGGTCAATGGGGCAACCCGTTGGCTAACGGTCAAAATTCATCGTGGGTAGCCAAGCTCACGGTGGACAAGACCGTCGGTTCCTCCCTAACAGTGTTAGGGTCCTGTCGTGAGACAGGTGTATCCCTCCGGGGATGCATGGGATCGCTAACGACTGGGTCACCGACCGGTCCACTCTCAACCTTCGGGGAGAGTGGGCTCAATGTACAGTCTGGCCACAGTAAGGACCTAATCCAAGGTTCGAGCTGTGCTCCATTGGGACTGGGGTCACTGAAAAGGTGACTTAGTTCGACCACTCCTTTTTTGGTCGTTCTTCTCCTGTACGAGCAGGAGTCCGGGAACCAATGGGGGCATCGTGTGATGGTTTCACCTTCGGTGATTGTGGTGAACACCTTGTGTGGTGGTGGGTGTCCGTGTTCCACGTCCCTTGAGTGGTGATCATCTTGGGTGAAATGAATGGGTACCTTTGTGGTTCCCACGTCACTCGGTGAGTGGATCCACTTGGGAAATGAATGGTCACGGTTACTTACCACCCGGTGTGTGGATCCACTTACCTTAGGTTGGCCTGGGTCACACGGTGTGGAAAGGTGTGCGCCGCCGGCTGCGCCTGGTGCTTGCGGAGGGCCGTGCTTCTGCATGGTTTTTGCCTTTTTGGCGTGGCCCTGCACCGGGAGGCCAAAGCACACAAGCGGCTCCAAGCAGTTAAATTTGTTGCTAAAAATTTGCCTGGTTTTCACCTGGGGTTGGATGAAGACTTTCAAATGGCTGGAAGCTTCCAGGAGCTCATCAATGGCTACACCACAGGGCTCGTTGAACCATGTATGCTGCGAGGTCTCCAACCCCTTGGATCGAATCGTACTACTCTTGAAGTGATTATTCCCTCTTCAGAAGGGCTTACCCCTGAAAAATGGAAAGAAACAGCCACACTGTGCCCACTTGACTGGCCTTCCAACTACAGTCTTTTACTATTGTGGCACATGAATGGGAGCCTTCATCAAACAGAGGCGCGACTCAGGAAGCAACTGTCACACAGCCACATGTTTGCTGAGTGGACAGTCCATCTCGACAGATTTGCGGAGCGAGTTTTATTCCAGCAACCAGCAGTCTATATAGCGGAACATGCCTTGCAAACCAACCTGCGGGAACGAAACTTCCCAGACAGGCGAGTCCGCCGGAGGGTCCCTCCGGAAGATCTGGATGAACATCGAAGGGCGCTCAGAGCGCTTCATCAGCGTGCTACTGCCCAGCAAGCAGTGAACCCAGTTTCATTTGGGCTCACCAATGAATGGTATGACACCATTACAGCAGACAAAAAACACCATCTGGAACATTTCACGAGAGGTATGACATGATCCCCAGCTCAACCCCCCAGTATCACACTTTCCTTCGTGTGTCCACCCCCTCTCCCCCCTCCCCTTATCTTTTTCTGTTTCACTCTGGGTTTTCACCCTTTGGTTGGCTTTTGTTTCATCGATCACGGTGGTGGAAGATGACTTACGTGTCTAATTGGTTCAATTGTCACATCTACTTAAGTGTACTGCTCATACCCAGTGTGTCTGTCCAAAGACGTGACAGGTGCACTGGTATGAGCAGGAGACACAGTTTCCCCATTTATAATTGTTAGGCTCATCATGCGACACATGCCTGGCTCCAACCAACCCAGATCTCTCCATCAGTTGGGAGCCACAGTTGGCTTTGCGTGCGAGTGCCAGCTTAGGCATAACAGATCGGGCCGCATGGCTTCGTTAATACCCGCTTTCTGAATGTGCTGTCCCGTAGAGAGCTTAGCTTGTACTAAGGTTGCCTCTGCCATGAAGCCTAGTGCACGCACTCGCTTTCTCGCAGTCTTTGCCTGACAATCATCGATGGGTGAAGATGCTGTTTGTGTCCCCAGATGTAATCTTGATTAGCCACCCACTCCCCCACCCTTTCCACCAACCAAGGCACTTGAATTCGCTGACTCATCCTTAGGTTTTGCCATCCGCAGCGCTACATTAGGTGTTGGTGCCCTTTTTGTTTGTTTTGTCCGTTTTGGTTTATGGTTACTGTTCCCTGCCTGACGTGACCCTCACTCCCCCTCGGATGTTCCTCCTTGGCGCCTTGGTCCAGGTTTTACTGGTCCCTCCCTCTGGGTATCGTTGCTTCCGGCGACGGCCTGGTTGCTTTGCCTCTGTGCTTGGAGTGATTGTTGTGCATTGATTTCCCCTCTTCATTGTGTCTCATGGCACTAAAGGCCTTTGGCCCTGTGTGGGGCTCGTTCCCTCTACACCATGTTTCCTGTGTTGTTGGAGTGCTGTGTGCACCCTCACTGAGGTATTCATCATAGTATGATCCTTGGCCCCTTTTTTGAACTCCGCTAAGGCACGTTTGTACCCCTTCTGGTGCGGGTGTGTCCCTCTCCCTCTGTCCTCTGCTGCCTCCTGGCTCCTCTCCTCGCTCCTTCTGTGTGGCCGGTGTCGTTGTGTGTGTTTTGTTTTGGCCTCTCCCCCCTTTTGTGTTTTGCCTTCCCCCCATGATGGCAGGGTTCTCTTTGGTGGTGGTTGTGTCATCTGGTTTACCTGTTGCCTGGATACTGAGGTTACCGCTCTACATCATTGCTCTATCATTTCACCTTCACTACATTGGTCTTATCTCTAGTTACTCTGAACTCATTCGCGGTGGGGCAGATTCCTGTCACCGTCCCCTCCTCTCCGTTTTTTCCCTTTATGTCTTTTTGCGGTGTTGGGCCGTTTGATTCATGTGGTTTTTTCGTTGGCTGTCTGGGGAGGGCCCTTCTCGCTCTGTTTTGTTTCTGCGATTTTTCCTGGAGGGGCGGTAGATCCCCGGTAGAGCCATGGACCAGGCTGCACTGCAGTGAGCACTACTGACACTACTGGCGCTGTCCAGTGGTGCTTCCTGCTGTTCAGTCTGGAGCGCCCTAGTGCAGCAAAGCCTGCCAACATGGATCGGTGCGCTGATGGGACGTCGTGATTCTGCTCATGGCTCACTCTAGGGGAGAGTGGCCCTATGTGAGATGCACTGCGAACCTCTGGAACATCTGACTTGCAGCAGTTTTTGCTGGGACGATGACACCTTGTGAATCCTGCTAGTCAATCTGGTGCTGGTACAGCAAACCTAGCCACCTCTTCAAGTTTGTGGCTTGAGCTCGATTGCCACGTGCGAGCGGCGCAATTGTGTACAGGTCGCTGAGTTGCAATCTTTCGTTGCTTAAGCCTTCCCTCTGCACGAGTGTATTCTATTCATCTGCAATGACCTTACGGAGAGGATCTTTTTTAGCTGCGGAGATCTTTCACCATTGGTACCTTTTCAGGTCCTCTTGGCTTCCTACGATATGACAGCATGGGATCAATTACAGTTATTGTCCTGCATGACCTACAGGCTGTCAATCCCTACCCCCCTTGAGGGGGGTATTGAGTCACATCACCACTGCGGCAGTATCTTACTACAGAGATTGGACTCCAACTTCACTCTTCATCATAGGACCAACTTTGACAATGAGAATGGCAACTGATACGAGCTGTACTGTCAGCTATTTCTGCTTTGCCTACCTTTCAGAGAGCTGGAGTGACAGTCACGGCTGTATGGATGATTAGAATCTGGGTGATCGTGCACTATATTTTTCGCTCTGCCGCACTTAATTAGTTTGCATGTTTTTGATGACAATACAGTGGCTTAGGTCACTGTATTCAAGGCAAATCTCAAATTGTTTGGTTTGGTTCTTGTTTGGGCCCGGCCCCGTTCTTTGTTGCTTCGCTGTTTGCTTTTTGGCGAAACGCAAATCTGGCTGGGGGATTTGCGGGTCGTTTTGGTTGCGTTTTTTGTTTGGTTTTTTGTTTGTGTCGATGTGATGATTTGCCCACGTTTTTGGACCACACGAGTCCTTTTTCAAATGCTTTTCACCGCTTACGCTATTGTAAGGACCGTGCCTAGTGCGAATCGGCCAAACCGGAGGGGAAAAAAAAAATCAAACATTTTTGGACCGTTTGGAGATGATTTGACATCACGAAGTTGTTCGTCAAATCATGCTGTAAAGATTTCTGTGAGTATCATCATTGGATGATATGGAAACGGCAAGTTTTGGTGCAACCAATTTTGTCGATGTTGTTAGCTAACAACATCGCCTGTGACGCTAAAGTACTATGAGTGGTTGATTCTTTGTTTGGATTGGTTAAATCAACCACTTATGGTACTAACTAGCTACACGTTAGGTCGGAATCGTTGATTGTTGCGTAGGATGTTATCTGAAACAACTTTTGATCTGGAATCCGCAGTTGGTACAGCAGTCTTTTGTTTTTGAGAAGTCCGTGTGACTTTGTGTTGCTCAACCAGAGAGTGGCTCGAGTAACAAGAGAATTTAAGACACTTGGTTTTGTGCCTTGTGTGACCTGTTTGTTAACGGCGCGAAAAGGATTTGGAACTCGCTGAGCTGAGTTGAGGGTTCATAAGATTTTTACATGGTAGCGGGAGCCTTCGGGTATCTCTACTAGAGATCCAGGTCTTCAATGAACAGTCCAGGTGCAGGAGGTGTTGGTCCTGAGTCGTTCTTTAGTCCAGGTCAAGCTGAACGAGGTCAAGCTGGTGCAGGTCGTGCTGCTGCGGCAGGGGTGACTGCGGGTGCTTGCCCAGGGTGTGCCGGAGGTGCTGGTAGCCAGGGTGAGGCAGGTCGTGGATCTTGTGCAGGTGGTGCGTGTCAAGGTTGTGATCCGTTGCAAGTAGAGGACCCGTGGACTAACTGGACAGGTAACAGGAACACTGTGCAACCTGATCTTGTGAACCAAGGAGCTCAGAGTTTTCAGAACCAAGGAATGGTCTTTGCTCCAGGAGCTGGAGTTCCTGTGCCGCCTTCTTCAGGTAGCCACGGAAGTGGCAGTGGGGGAGGTAGTGTAGGGCCTCAGCCTGGAAGAGTTGTGCCACCTATGCCTGTGTATGGCTACGGTCCACCAGTAAATGGGGTGGGTGTTGTGAATCCGACATTGCAGGGCATGAATCAAAGGCCAGGAAATGTGAGAAATCCGATGGCCGGAAATGGTTTGCAGAATGTTCCGATGCAGTGTGGTAGTAACTTCGACCGAGTAACCCAGATTCAACAGCTGTTGCAGGGATTGAATGCTAGAGAGCTTCAACAGGTTTTTCAGAATACTCAAAGATTGGTTGATGGTAACCACCAGAGGTTTGTTCCGATCGATTGGGGGATGTTCCACCTGAGTTTGGAGGGGGATTTATTCCTGATGCGACTGGTAATTTGCCTGGTTTGGGTACTAGTCAGGGCAGATCTGAGAATAGGGATGTTTTCTCAAGAAGTGAGAAGTGGTTGGGTCCTAGTCCCACTGTTGACTATTCAGCCTGGAAAACCCGCGAAGATGAGGTTTTGGGGTTTACTTCCTATGTTCAGGAACTGGTAGCATGGGCTAGCCAGGGATCTGTCCAGTTTGGGCGAGAGATCGAACAGTCGACTCACTGGCCGACGAGTATTGCGTGGAGCACCTTGGGTGTTGACCAGCAGTCTAGGGCTGTGAGACTTAGTGCCATTTTGAAGGCAACTTTTGGAAGCCATGGTAGGATTGCAGTCATGATTCAATCATTTCAGGAAGGGATTGACATTGTCCCGGGAGTCACTTTGGGTGATCCATATAGCAGTAGCAATCTGTACCTTGGAAATGGTTTCGAACTTCTTCGGCAGTTGTCCCACGAATTCAGTCTCCGTAGTAGAACTGAGGGTCTTTCATTGCGAGTGCAGTTGCTGAACAGGGTCTTTCAAGGACAAGATAGTTCAGATTTGATTCGCCAGATTGAGCTTGCATGTGCGAAGTACACACGAATGATTTCCACCTTGTTGGGTGACAGTGTTGGATTAGCGATTGGGGATTCTGACATGTTGACCATGCTGGTTCGTTCGTTGCCTAACGATGTAAGAAACTACTGTTTGATGCATAGTGGTGGGGAATCGTATTCGAGTTATCGACTTGCTGCGCGTCGATTTGAACAACAGCACAGGCTCTTCAAGGACTTGCATCTCCAATCTCGGAAGGTTGTTGCAGGCTTGAATCCTGCCACGTCGGTGGCTGAGGAAGAGGAAGGTGAAGAATCTGAGGGTTCGGGGGATCCTATTGTGAATGCTGCATTGGACAAGGACAAGCAGGGACCAAGATGCACGAAGTGCGGAAAACGTCATGACGTGTCTGCTTGTTCAACCAACATGGAGAAAGTCAAATGCTATAAATGTGGCAAGGCAGGTCATATATCGGTGAACTGTCGGGTGAAGACCGGCGACAAGGATGGTTCAAAGGGATCTTCAACTGGAAAAAGTGGTGGCACTAATGGTGCCCCGTCAGCATCTAAGAAAGGTGTCAAAGGTTCAGGCAAAGGTACGGGAAAATCGGGTGGGAAGAAGGGCAAAATGTTTGCGATGGTCGATGATAGTGGCACTTGGTGGTACTCTGAAGGTTGGTACGATGATCAACCTGTTGCGGAAGAGGCGAGTGCGGAACTGGATGGCCAGCAAAAGCAAGATGTGCTTGTTTTGAGTGCCTTGGTTTCCTGTCCCGATGTGCCATGTTTGCCTTGTGAACCTTGCGTGTTTGACATGAGCTTGGAAGATGGTGATGGTTTGTACGTTGAAGATCATTCTGAGGAGTTTGACCTGTGCTTGAACAGTGATTTGACTTGTTGTTGTCTGAATTCCAACTTTCATGACATGCATGATTTCGGGGACATGTGGCTTGATCGTGATGATCTGGATGCAGGAAACTTGGAAGCCTGCTGTTGTGACTTGAAACCTTTTGTGCATGTTGGAATTGATTCTGGTTTTGAACTTGACCCTATTGATGAGAAAAATGAGCCCAATACGCACGGCACACATGGTGTGCTGACAGCACGAGAGTCGATGACTGAGTGTTTCGAGACTGAAGGGCACGTGGTGTCAAAACCATGTGAGATGATGCTGAATGGTATCGGTCCGGGTGAGTCTTTTTGGCTTCTGGATAGTGGTGCTAGCATGTCAGTTGTTAGCCGAGATGTTTTGAAACAGTTTCAACACTCCGAAATCCAAAACAATGTAGGGCCGTTGCAAGCTGCTAATGGAACTTCTGTTGATTTGGAAGGTAGTTGTAAATTGCTGTTGCAGATTGAGGTTTTTGACAGAGACGGAAATGTGAAACCAGCTGTCATTCCTTTGGATGTCATGGTAGGGAAAACGACATACCCAATTATCTCTGTTTGCAAGTTGACTCAGCAGGGTTGGGACGTGACATTTGACAAGGACCATGTTCGGATGTTTCACAAGAAATCTCAACACGAAGTTAGTGATTTGTCGTTTTGGCATGACACACCATGGGTTCGTGTTGTTCCATATGAAGGGAATGATGTAGCCCTCAATGTATCTCCGGTGGTTGCGAGTAGTTTTTCAAAGGGGGACACTGTTTGCGCCTTGAGTGCAGACCAGATGGTGCAGCACAGACTCAGAGGACATCGGCCTTACGAGCCGACTTGCGAGGTTTGTCAGAGTTGCCGTGGAGTCACTAAACATTCCCGAAAGAAAACCCCAAAAGGAACCGAATTTGAGATTCATGCGGATTTTGGTTTTCTCAACAAGGACTTTGAATGGGTACCGGAATCTGAAGACAGTGAACGTGGGAATATCAAGTTTCTTGTTATTCGTGAATCCTATAGCTCAAGCATTGGTTGTGTTCTTATGACTGGTGATCGACAAAGGGATAACCGCCAACTTCAGAAGTGGTTGCTTGAAATGGGTTTAGGGGGTAGCAAGGATCAACATTCTTTGAGAGTTGTCACAGACGCTGAATCTTCTGTTGGGAATTTCATTTCATCAGCAGGGTTGCCAATGGGTGTTGTGGTTGAAAGAGCCCCTCCACAGGGTCACCAAGCCAATGGGACTGCAGAGAGAACTATTCGGGAAATCAAAGAGGGTTTGAAGACGTTGCAGTTGGATTTTCAGAGAATGGGATACACCCTGGTTTTCAGTTCTCCTGTTTTGCAATGCTGTATGAACTACATTTGTTTTTCCCACAACAATTTCACGACTGTTCAGCAGTCCAGCCGAACGCCGAGAGACTTGGTGATTGGAGACAGAGCCAGGAACCACGTTTTTGCACTGTTTGGTTGTAAGGTTCTTGCAGAGCTTCCTGAATCAATCATGTCAAAGAATCCTAACCTGCCAAGATTTGTCGAAGGGGTTTACTTGCATCCTGAGTTTTCGTCAATGGGAGTTTGGGTTTCTGCGAGAATCCGTATTGGTTCAGAGATGGTTTATCAACGTTTTGTAGCCAAGTCAATCAAACTTTGCATGCCTGTTGAGATTCTTGATGGTCATGGTTTGTTTGTGAGACTGGTTGATGAGCGTAGTGGTTTACCAGAGGCTCCAAGGTCTTCCCAAGAGGTTTCTGTTCCTTTGCCTTCGGACTTGAAATGTCCTTCAACAGGACCGCCAGTGAAATGGCTTGATGAACATGGGGTTTCTTTGAAATGTTCTGCATGTAAGGAAATAGAAATTAAAGGGACCCGTGGGAATAAGAATCACTCTAGGGAATGTATGGAGCGGTATGAGAAATGGATCCGTTCTGAGCTTGAACAGGGACAAGGATCTGGGCCTTCAGAAAGCAAACCAACCGTTTTGCAGGAGGTGAAACGGGAAGGTTCGAACAGGGAGGTTTCTGACCTTGATGGTCTTGGGAGTGTTCCTGTGCGTAGACAAGATGCCTTGGATTCTTTCGAGGAACTCGATCCTTTGTCGTTTGGTCCACAAGATGATGGATTGACTGGTGAAACCGCGAAAGTGAAAATTGAACCAACGATTGAGTCCCAGGAGCCGGTAGATGTGAACCTTGTGAATGGGGAAGGGGACACCTCCCAGGTTGGGAGTTCTTCTCAATCTGGTGATGTTTCTCGACCTGATCCTCTTGGTAGTCACCCTAAGGCATCTGTTGGAGTCAAGCGAAAATGGTCGGAAGAGGATCTCTTGATTGAGAGAAGAGGTTTGAAGCGGGAACCTGATGTGGAACTTGCGGACTTGGATCGGGAGGTCAGGGATGACAACAAGCGTATTGACGTGAAACCTGATGTTGCTGGACTTGTTTCTGGCCTGACATGTGATTATTCGTTGTCTGAGACTCCCGTCAACGACTTGCATGAAGTGTATGCTTTGGCATTTCTCACAACTGACTCGGATGACCTCATTTGTCACTTGCCTCTTGCGTCGTTGAAGTTTGACAAGAATGCCTCCAGTTCTGTTGTTTCGTTTGGTGACAAGCGTATTCGGATCTGGTGTCCTAGTGGCTCCATTGATGATTCAACATTGGAGGAGTTGCCTGGTGACTTGACGCTTGAAGGCATGAAGACTGAAATTGGCAATTTGGATAGCATGCAGTGCGGTGACTTGTTGACTGAGTCTGAATTAGGTGACTTGAGAAAGCAATGCAGGGTAATCCCATCTCGGTGGGTGACTACGCGAAAGAACGCGTCTTTGGTCCGTGGGCGGATAGTCTTGAAAGACATTGCAAAGGGTGCTGAATCAGCCCGGTCCCTTGGAATATCGTCACCTACTCCCTCAGCTGAGGCATTGTTTGCCATGCTGTGCTTTGCAGGTGAAAGAGATTGGCTTGTTGGAGCAGCTGACATTTCGGCGGCCTTTATGCCACGCCGCTGCGTACCCGGAAGGTGGTCGCCAAGTTGCCTGCAAGCATCACTTCCATAAGTGGTGAGGCGCTGTACCTGTGGCTGAGTAAAGCCCTGAATGGACTGAGGAGTGCCAGCCAGGAGTGGAATGTGTACTTGTCGTCGATTGTTGATAAGTGCAGGTTACGCTCTTGTGGTCTAGAACCTTGCTTGTACAGCGGTTTGTTGCCTTCCAGTGAACCATGCATGATTCTGTCATATGTTGACGACTTGATTTGTGTTGGGCCATCGGTTGATGCAATTGACTTTGTCTTTGATACCGTTGGGAAAAGTGTGAGGTTGAAAAGAACTGGTTTGATACATGATCATTCGAAAGGGGGACAGTTGAGGTTTCTGGGTAGGCTTATCACTAGGAGGCGTGGTGAAAGGTCTTTACTGATTTCTCTACCATCCAACTACCTGGATGATACGTTTGCCAGTTACCAAATCAAAACAAATGCCAAAGGCCCACCTGACGTGACTCCGGTCATGGACAAAGAGAGTGGGGAGGAGCTGAGTTGTGATGCCTATGCACGCTTCAGAGCAGCTCTAGGTAAAGTGTCTTGGATGGCGCAGACCCGTGGTGACCTGCGTGCATGGATTGGGATACTTGCAACTCAACAAGCACGCCCAACTCAACACACGGAACATGCCATGCGTATGTTGTTGAGGTACCTTCGAGGTGACATGAATGTTGCAGTTAGGTTTCCAAGTGATTCAAAGCTGTTGGAGTCAGATGTTTTTCAAGGACCACATATTGTTGCATTTTCGGATGCTTCCCATGCACCATTGAAGACGACTGGACGGAGAGGAATTTCCGGAGGAGTCCTAACATTCCGAGGATGCACATTGAAGACATTGTCGAGGCATCAGGCTCTGGTTTCATTGAGCTCCATGGAGAGCGAGCTGTATGCATTGCAGAGTGTGAGCCAAGAGATGGTTTCTTTGGGAAAAATGCTTGGGAGAATCCTGATGTCCTTCAAGGAGCTTGACTCGAGTGAGATTCCAGGTGTGTTGCGGACCGACTCTGAGTCGTCGATCAAACTGTTGAAAGGTTTGGACCTACCTCGGAAATCTCGACACCTTGAGATTCGAATTGAGTGGCTTCGAGAGAGGGTGGATCTTGGTAAGCTTAAAATCCACTATGAGAAGGGATCTAGTAATCCAGCTGACGCTTTGACAAAATGCCTGGGGAGCTCAATGGGTTTCGAGGTCCTGGACGCTCCTCTGGGAGCCATCATGGCCATTTCGAGTGGTTAACGGTTATGTGTTCATTGAGGTTTGTTGCAAACCGGATTCAAGCATCTCCAAGGTAGCTAGAAGATTTGGATTCTTGTACATTGGTGTTGTTGAGAACATGGAGAAGAAAGCTGTTTTTGACCGTGTGTTGGAAACAGTGAAAGATCTGGGTAATTCAAAAGTTTTTGTCCATGTTTCGTCACCATGTTCATCTGGGTCCCCATTGCGAAACTTTAGAGGAGACAACACAGCTACTGAAGCGGATGTGGTTTGGTTTGATGTTATTCCTCATGTTTCCAAGTACATGAAGTTGGGAAAGTTTTCATCTTTTGAGTTGCCATGGAGGAATGCAATTTGGACACATGCCATGACCACGAAGATCCTAGCTCAGGCTAAATCACAAACATGTTGCAGCTGTGCACTTGTGTTCAACAGGTTCTAAGACTAAGGACGGTGAGCCGGTTGGAAAGGTGTTGAAGTTCACCAGCAACAGCAGGGTGATGGTTGGCAGATTGGCCAAGGACTTTGGACGGTGTCAATGCACTCAGAAACATGCTGGTTTGGACAGTGTGGATTGGGCAGAAACTGCTTTCTACAATGAGAATCTAGCTGTTTCGATTGTTCGTGGTGCTTTGGACGCATTAAGAAATGATGGATAGTTTTTGTTGTTGCTGTCGCGAATTGAAGAAGACAGGTTTCTTGATTCGTTTTGGTTTTCGAACTTGAGCCGACGAGATAAAGTTTGATCTAAAACGATCGTGCACTGAAACTTCGAAACTGATCTCAATGCGAAGCATGGGACATGTTTGGACTTGATGCAAACTGTTTTGAACTTGTCTGAAACAGACTGGACTTGACATGCGTTGCAGTTTAAAAGGTCTAAGATCTTTGACTGGAACAGGTATAGTTTGAGGTGTGTGTATCTGGTATGTGTGCGGGCCTTGAAGGTCTGTGTGGGTGCCAGGTAGGCAGGTCTCGTTCTTTCTTGCGTTTCACTGACCTTGCTCTGGTAGCTACTGTGGAGATCTGTTTGGATTCTTGGCTTAGACTTTGTGTTGTTTCGGATTCTGAGTAGCGCCGAAGTAAGATTTACTTTTTACTCTCCTCACTTGCTGAAGCCATGGCTGTGTCTAAGAATGCAGCTGGATATAGTGGTTTGACAGAGGCTGAGCAGAAACAATTGAAAGAATTGTTGAACAAGGCTCAGCAGACTCCGAATGTATCTGGTGGATCAGCAATGACTGATGCTTCCAAGCGTTTGAGAGGAGAGAGTGATTCAGAGTTTGAAGCGGTTGGGTCTCCAACTACGCCAAGCGAACTTTTCCGAAGCGAAGATCGCAAGGAGGTTCCATTGCCAAAGAATTGCAATCTGAAGGATTGGTCTCACACAGTGTGTCAGCTTCCGAAAGTCAGTGGCGAGCCGAAGTGGAACGGACAGACTTATTCCGAGCTGCTTAGGATGGCTATTGATGGTGACAAAGAGCTGAACAAGTATCTGGGATTCATTTACAAGAAGTATCATGGATCTTATGATGGAACTCACAAGACTCAGGCCGTGGATTTGGCTGGCTTTCTTCTCTATATGGAGTTTGATCCTGAGAGAGAGGCATCTGGTTCATGGAAGAGAGTGATCAAGCCGTGATCTCAACGTGACTTCGGTCATCGATGCATGAGCTTTGAGATTCTGAATGTCTCCAACGAGACCTAATTTTGAGAGGTTTATGTATCGAAGCAAAGGTATCTGGCTTAGGTTGCAATTTCTGTTAGACACATGGTGTCGCTTTGGGTTATTGCATTCCAGCTGGAAGAGAATGGGATCATTGTGGCTCCGGCCAACAGCCTTTGATACAGGAGACTTCCTTTCTGTTAGACACTGAAGACTTTTCGAGTGGGATGTGTCGTTTTGGGTTTGGAAGCAGCACGCCGAAAGGGGGTGTGAATATATGGTATTGGACCGTCGTGCTTCTTCACGATGTACGCTGGGATTAGACCGTTGTGCACCTCTATTTGGTACAATAGTTCATTGGATGATGCTTCTGTGATACTGCATTTGACATCGGTATTCATTGAGATTCTGCACTTTTGATGAGCTGAGAATGTTCTAGAATGGACGGTATTTCATTGGATGCGATTTCGGTGACATTGCGTTTTGACCTCTGTATTTGCTGGAATTTGCGTTTTCAATGAGACGAGAGTGGTTTTTGAGCTTTAGGGATTTAGCCGATTTGATCACAGTTTGTTTGGAACGGTTTTGGAAACATTTGAACATTTTCGGAAACGTTCGGAACAGTTGAGAAGTATTTCAAACATTTTTGGACCGTTTGGAAATGATTTGACATCACGAAGTTGTTCGTCAAATCATGCTGTAAAGATTTCTGTGAATATCATCATTGGATGATATGGAAACGGCAAGTTTTGGTGCAACCAATTTTGTCGATGTTGTTAGCTAACAACATCGCCTGTGACGCTAAAGTACTGTGAGTGGTTGATTCTTTGTTTGGATTGGTTAAATCAACCACTTATGGTACTAACTAGCTACACGTTAGGTCGGAATCGTTGATTGTTGCGTAGGATGTTATCTGAAACAACTTTTGATCTGGAATCCGCAGTTGGTACAGCAGTCTTTTGTTTTTGAGAAGTCCGTGTGACTTTGTGTTGCTCAACCAGAGAGTGGCTCGAGTAACAAGCGAATTTAAGACACTTGGTTTTGTGCCTTGTGTGACCTGTTTGTTAACGGCGCGAAAAGGATTTGGAACTCGCTGAGCTGAGTTGAGGGTTCATTAAGATTTTTACAAGATGCTGCTGTCCATCGCCTTGCAAAGTCCATTACCCAACTGACCCTCTGCCAGGTCACTACCAGCGAAGTCGATGATGCCACCAAACTTCTAGAGAAGGCACGCCAGAAGCTTCAAGGCATACAAAACATCCCATCCCAGAGGGTCAATGACCTTGAGGCGGCTATACGCCAACTCCGTCAGATTTGCTGTATATTGGATAGTTGTACAATATCTGCCAATTACGAAGTAACCCAAGCGCAGAAAGCCATACTGCAGCTTCATCATACAGCCAGAGGAGCCAGCACGTCATCGGAAGAACTCAATGCGCAGATATCACCACGCACTGATGACGAGCACAATCTCCCATCCCATGAAGACTACTTGCAAGAGCACTAGGGAGGCGACACTCCCCGCAAACCGCAAGCCTGCTGATGCTGATGCTAGGAAAAGATCAACTGAGCGGACTCTGAGGGTGCCGTGAGTGCCGTAGCCATTGCTGACTTTCTCACACTAGATCTGTTTCACTCTCCTGTTTCACTGCGGTAGTTTGTCTCACCACTTTGTTGCGACCCGGCTTTGTCGGTGTTTGCTTCAAAGTGTCAGGGTGAATGTCATGCCGTGAAGGCTGCTCTTGGTGATCTCGGGGATCCTGGCTGGGGGGATCCCTGGTTTCCGCATTGAGCTTTTGTTGCTTCCCACACCCTCTCAAGAGGCCCAATGTGTTTTGTGGCGGGTTTGTTTGTTTTGTTTTTGTATGGGCCTGCGTCAACATGGCACAAAAGATGTCATTTTGCACGTAACGAGATGATACTAAGCTATCACCTCCAATTGATCTTCTCACTCATAAACTGGAACTGTCACGTCACTGCTCTGTGTTTTGTGTTGTTTTGGTGTGGTTTGTGTTTTTTGTTTGTTCTTGTGTTTTTTTGGTTTCTTTTGTTTTTGTGGTGTCTTGCCTTGTTTCCTGGATGTGCGTGACAGTGCATTGGACTATGTATCGGTCCTCCACCAGTTTACTTTTGCGGCCACTACAGCAACGGCCTTTGCGTGAATTAATTAATCAATTAATCCCAACTGCAACATGCTCTTAAACATGTTGAACGACCTGGCGCAAGCAATGAAGGCGTCGGACGGAAAAAAAAAAGGCTGGAGACCAGGACTAGCTCAAGGGACTTTGGGGCAATTCGACGGTATGCACGGGAATCCGCAGAACGACTAGTCCCTTGCATTACTTTTTCTTGGACCAGGAAAATGGCACAGCGATGTGGGCCCTCGGGGAGCTGAAAACGCCCAAACAGGGCCCTACCTGCCATCACATTGGCTTCCATGCTTCCTAAGTTGCCATTTTCACATAGGCTCCATGGTGACACGGAAGGAACCGCCTTCGGGTCGCTGAAGAGCAAGAGAGGAATGCACTCAGTGAGCAGCTGCATTACATGAAATCCCGCAAAGGCCTCATCGGAGTACCAGCTCCACTCCCGGTTGACCTCGCTCTTGTCGTTGCGCCAACACCACGCTGGTCCAGGGTTGCAGGTGCTGTAGCTGACGACCTGCATGGTAAGCATCCAATTGAGGCAACACCATATCTAGCAGGAAGATCAATATGCGCAGGGAGAAACCACGGAGGAATTCAGTTAGCAGACTTCTCATGAGTTCTCCTCCCTCCACGTTCGCCTGCCCAGGGATTGGGATCATGTTAATCAGGACCTGTCGCAGATCCTGTTCTGTAGCAAGGGGGTCATCTCTGACATCCCTGCCATCCCATGGCACCATATGTAGATCAGGGCATCCCTTGCCAGCAGCTTGAAGAAGCGAACTTAGGGTACGTTTGCAATGGTCAGGGAGATCAAAGCTAACCCATGAGAGAACTCGTAGGAGCCCCTCACATCGTATCCCATGTGGTATGACCTCAGGGGTCGTAATCTGGAGATAATCAATATGATGACTGCCTTCCTCAATTGGTGTGAACAGTAAATGTCCATACGCATGTCGTGCTCGGCCACTCCAGAATGGCTGCCCGTCGATGAGGACGACATTATAGCTAAGGTCTGTGAGGGTGTCAGGGTGCCACACGCAGAGTCGGTCTTCAAGGCAATGCAGAAGCACCACTCTTCGTTCCCCAGTTGTCAACCTCAGCATTTCAGGCGGAGTGGCAATTGCAGCTACCTTAGTGGTACCTGGGAAGCAATCGAATTCATTGAGCACTTTGTGGATTGCCAATCCAGTGTACGATCCCGCCGAGAAGCCAAGGACATCGATGTCCCTTATTCCGTCTGGGATGGATGCTGTCACAAGATGAGGAAAACAGGCTCGCAAAAACAGCAACTTGCCCTGTGGATGATAGCACCTAAAAATTTGACGAACTGCAGTGACCCATGTGGGATGGGGAGGCCTCGCATGTGCCGGCCGGATGGTCGCTGCAGTCAGTAGCCGTATAGCACGGGTGATCAAGAGCTTGAGGTTGGCAAATCTATCCGGCAAAAATTCCTTCCATGCACTCCATCCCAGGGCAGTGGAGAAAAGCTGATAGATTGCATACTCATGCGTAGTTTTCGTCAGCCCGAGTTGAGTGATACGCTGCTCCCAATCATCTGTCATTGCCAGCGAGGGGCCATACACTTTCATTTGCGCATGGTTCTGAAAGAAGAGGTCGTACTCATGATCAGGGCTTAGCAGTCCGCCACCTAGTCCACTGCAGTGCACTGTGAGGGGTCGATCCGGCATAGGAGAGTCCTCTTGCCACAGACTGTTCATCGAAAAAACCCACTGTGCCCATTTCTTCGGTCGATCAACCAGAGAATGTGGAGCTTGTGACATGTTGGCTGCCTCACCCGTATAGATCCGCTGGGAACACTGCACGAGATCAAAAGCTTCTCCTTTCACTGTTGTTGTCCACTCCTCTGGTGCGCGAAAAGCTGTTGGGAGGCCAAATGTGAGTACAGCAGCCTGGGCAAGGGCCCGGCACGGAGTTCCAATGGCAGGTCTTCGTTCCCACAATCCCAGTAACGCCACTTGCTGCTGATACGACAGCGGGGACGGAGGGATCTTCGCATGGACACGCAGGCCTATGACCGGAAGAAAGTTGTGGTGGAGCCACTGTGGCTGCCACTCTGCTGTCCCAAACAGGGCTGCTGCTAATGGTACCCAGCCAAATTGCGCCAATTCCTCAAGTCGCGATGGTAGCCGTTGCTTGGCCCTTGTTCCAAAGCCATGCAATATGGCAGGCCTCATGAAGCCCGGTTCAATCTCCATAGCCTGGTAAATCTTGTCTCCTGGTAGCACTTTAATCGCAACCTCGCCTGGGAGGAGACTGAGTGTTGGCAGGGCCCCTTGCTCATAGGCGGGCCGGGCCCGCTTGTGAAAGTTGGGTTGTCTGCCTTGGAAGCCATCAAGGATTCCCCGCAAGTGTCCATGCCGAGGCCACTGACCCGTTGCAGGCACAGGAAAAGTGACCAAACCTGACCATTGTCCCAATATGCTCCAAGCATGGCACCAATCAGCCGCACATCGAGTGGCGGTGCCTAGAAGCGGTGATCCTAGCAAGCCACTGGATACGGCAGTTTCAGTATCGCAAGGCGGTTGGGTGGTCGATAGGTAGCTTTCAACATGGGCAAGGTAGGTCGTGCTGGCAATAGCGGCAAGCTCGTCTGGGTCACGCTCAGGGTCTACAAGGTCCGACTCCTGAATTGGGCTGCGATGTCCAGATGCCAACACAATAACCAGTCCAGCATTGATTTCCGTGAAGGCTTCACTAACCAGGATGATACCTTTGTTGGCCACAGGTTTTGGTATTTCAGCGGTAGCTCGCTTATCAGTCGATCCCAGGCACGACTGGGCCGTTGGCGTGGAGTTTCTGCTCTTTTCCTCTTCACACTCAGTTGGGTGTGGGCTCGATGGTTCAGACCCACCAAAGTCAACCTCATCCTCGAAGTTTCCTGTCTGGGCAGGAGGTGGCGACCTTACAGCACTGGCCACAAGGTTCTCTACGCTTCGTGACTTAGGCAGCTTGATAGGGGGGCCTGGTTGCTGCGGCGTGGCTTGTCCCGTGTCAACTGATCTTGCTCTCTTCTGTGCAGGAGCAATCGGACTGCTCGGGATTGCTGCAGGCTGTCGGCCTTCATCTTTTGAGGAGTCAGGCTCAGCACATGACAGCCACAGCTCTTGAATTTCGAATAGTGTGACAGGCACACAGTCACTATCGATGAGAGCAAAGTTGATGTCTGGGAAAAGAAAAACACACGCATCCAAAATATAGGTGCCCGCCCACGTAGGGTGCACCTTATCCAGACCCGTGTCTGCCGATATAGGCACAAATACAACCGTGGTACGTTCACCATACGGGCCCACATATCGTATTCGCTCCTTCCACCACGCAGCGACCATGGGCCAGTGACTTAGCCCTGCGGTGCTGGACACAGTCTCTGCCAAAAGGTCTCGATTGTCAGTGATGAGGTATACAGTCTGGAAGGCTAGAAAGTCATCAGCTTGGCTGATAATCCATCGATACAGGCTATGCCACACTGGTCCTGGCGCTACCTCAACGCCATCCTCGACCTTTATCTCATAGTCGTGCCGATCAGGGTCACCGGACTTCTTGTGGGGGTCTCCAAACCGCCACTGTTGATGTACCGACTGATTCAAACCGTACTCCTTTGAAATATCCTTGTAGAGGCCTAGGGCTTCCAAAAGGTTCTCAAATTTCGCTAGGGGGTCAGCTTCGAACCAGTGGTGTTGCGCTTGCTGCCTAGTAAGGAGGTCCATGATAAAAGTTGGGAGGCAAAGCCCCTGGACCAGTCTACGGCCAGAGACAGTGCTGGAATGGTATTGCTTGGGGGGTCCAGTCAAGTGATACCCCTGACCAGTCTACGGCCAGAAGTACCACACTGGAGTCTTTACGGGGAAATTGTAACAAAAAGGGATAATCGATCAGGATGGAAAGAGCCGAGTCTTCAATAAAATTTGTGGGAGGGAAGGGACGATGCTGGAAATCCTGGACCAGTCTACGGCCAGAAAGACCAGGCACCAACCCAAGGGTACAAACAACCAAGCAAGACAAACGACAAGGAAGAAACCAGGTATGCAGGTACAGCAAACAAACCAGGGCAGACCAAACACCCAGGGAGGCAAACAAACAAGCAAAGAAAGCACAAGGAGAAAAAGAGACCGAGAGGGAAGGGCGAGGGGAGGGGACACACCGCCCACCACAGGCCCAAAGAAGAAAGGGAGAGACAAAAGAGGAAAAGGAGCACGACTAGCGGGAAGAGAGACAACAAGCCAAGCAAAACCGAAGGGGGCGTGAGGCACTGACAGTCCTGAGCCAGTCTACGGCCAGAAAAGTCAGGTACCTACAAGTCACCCAGTAAGAGAGGAGAGAGCCGGTGCAGTGTAGGCAGGGAAGAGTAGATACGGCCGAAGAAGCACCCACAGCACAACAGTGAAGCTCCCCCAGCAACAGACTGCTAGGAAACAAGGGACAGTTGCCAGAGTATTGTGCGAGGGTAAACTCTGAACCAAGGCAAGGAGGTACACCACTATTCACTGATTTGAGCCATAACGGGCAACGTCACGCAGGCACGAAGAAAATTAACCTTCATCGGTCTGAACACTAAGTATGTAGTTAAGTGTTACATACTTCAGTAGATGGATTTTAATGACTCAGTCAAGCGCGCCTAGAGCGGCCAGGGGACACTTCCACTTATGTAGCTTGACCTAAGGAGCCGTGACTTGTGATGAAATCCCATAATTTTAGCCTTGGTCGAGTCGTCCTCTCCGAGTTCCTCCCGGTAGATATACCTTATAACTAGCAAAGACAAACACAAATCAAAAAACACGTGAGAAGTAGTAACGTGCAGTTGGAAAGGGTAAAAGATGTGACTAGACTAAACCATGCTCACAAGAAAGAGCAGCAGTACATCCATTGGCAACTGGTGCTCACTCCTTGGCAGATCCGCGCTACAGGCATTATGGTAATTGGCATCAGTCTACCTGATCCAGCAGTGTTCCAGGCCGGGCCAATCCAGCAGGGCGACGAAGTTCTTCTGTGATTCGAACAGGCAGGCAGAGGCCTTCCAAAACACGCCGCCATCGGTGCGACGTATAGCACCCTCTCGTTAGATGAGGTCTGGCGCTGTAATACCTCTGGACTAGGTTGCCTAAGAGGAGCTTCGCGTGGTCCGTCATGGCAGTGTCATCAAAACTTGGGTGTGCAGTCTCGCCTGCACTTTGTTGGATCTGAGTGTTATTGGGGAGAAGATCAGCCACTGTATCCTCTGAACCTTGGACAAAGGATACTTGTACCGCGTTGACAGATTCATGGCGTGACAGGAAGCCAAACCAGTACCATGGATGGTCACACAGCGAGACGATGGGTGTAGTCCTCCACGGGTCTGCCCTCGCATCCAGTAGCAATTGCACATTCCTCCTGTGTCGATGCAAAACGGCCGTCATCAAAGGCGGCACCGCGTCACCCTCGGGGTGTACCATTGCTCTTTCGTCTAGGAGTAACTGGACAAGGTGTGAGTTGCCGAGTTCAACTGCCAGTTCCAACATAGTAGTCGGCTGCTGCTTTGGCGGGAGGATGTTGGGGTTAGCCAACGATTGCAAGAGCAGATACGTAAGGCTGACCCCAGGCCAGGGGAAATGCAAGTCCTTGGAGGCTTGGAACTTATATGTGTCACTGTCGTTGTCTCGGAAGATTGCCAGTGTGAGCAATGAGCTGGTGTGTCCACCATCTGGAACACTCCACGTAAGGTCAATTCCTTGGCCTAGAAGGTATAGAAGCTCAATGACATCTTTTTCATATAGCGCAGTCATTAACGTTTGGTAGTGCTCGGCGGTTGGGTATTGCAATTTTTGCACCAGGTAGCATACCTCTAAGTCCAGGGGCGCCATCTGAGAACTGATGGTTCGTACCGGAGAGAGGATTTCCGCTGTGCTGCTCAGGTAGAGAACAATCTGAAACGGGGAATCTAAGGCAAGCCTCAGGGCTAACTGTTGCATGAGATCCCATCCGACTGTCACACCAGTAACCACCTGTGTGGCCAGCTCTTCGTTCCCATTGATACCATGGCGCACAGCTATCCGCATTGCAATATATCTACTATGATAACAAGATGGGGGGAAAGAAACTACACGGGGGCAGTCAAAACGGTTATTCATGAGTTGATCCGAACACCTAAATCAAGCGGGGTGCGAGGCGACTGCTGTAGGACAATCAGTGGTTTTGAGCCCATAAAAAAAACACCAGAAGCTGCGAAAGACACACGAAAAATAGGGGAAAGGGAGGGGATCAGCCTGGGTGTACCTTATGGGGAGCAGAAAGAAAAAGCATTGCAAAACAAGCAGGTCAGTTCACATTGTTTAAGTTCTACAGCACCTTACCGGCGCCTAATGACTAGCTCCCGATCAAACAGACACGCCTTTTTAATCACCGTCGAAGGATGCATGTCAGCAGTCTTCGCTACGATCATGTACATCCGACGTCCTGCTCGCGTTCACTGATGTGAGTCCTGCTGCTGCTTCCCTGCTTCAGCAGCTTGGTTCTCGTCCTGTGATTGCTCTTGCGTCAACTCCTTGGTTGGGCTCGCACCACCTCCGGCCACACTTTCTGTCTGGATTTGTTCCAGGTTCCTCACAACAGTTGCCATTTGATTCACTGCCTCTTGGAAAACGGTTAGCAGTGTTCTTGCATAGGCTATTTGCGGTTCTTTCCTGTCACCTCCTTCTGCCATAGGTGCAAGTGGCGGCACTTGTCCGCATGTCCATTGCTCAGCAGTTGCTGCTCCCTTGGCTTTCTCTGGTGGTGAGGAGGCCGCTTGTTCTGGGTTGGCAAAGGTGGCATTAAGAGCTTGCATGTCTCGGGCACTATAGGTACCTGTAGCATCGAAAGGTTTGGCAATGCCCTGCCCCGTGGGGCCTGGGTGTTTGCGTTTCCCATAGGACATTGCTCCTTTATGTGCTGTCGGTCGCATATCATATTTGTCTTCAAATCCTGTGGCAAAAGTTTCTTGATCAGCCCAACAAATCCTTGTGTCTTCGTTGAGGGCAATGAGGCAATCCTTCTTTTTGCTGCCATCAGTGTCCACTGTGTAGGTATGCCAGCACTTCGCTCTGTTGGCTAGAATATGATGTTCATGCATCTTGTTCGAGTAGAAGTGATTCAGCTTCTCGTTATTCGGATGGTTGGATATGATGGCGAATCTGCGAGGACTGACCCAGATCCACAGGTCTTCCTGGAAGGACTCCGTGGTGTAAAAGGGCCATATAGTGCGGCCTCCCATTTCTACGAAACTGAAGCTAGTGTATACGTCATCGCTGCTTTCAGAATCAATATGGCAGAAGTCGTGTGTGAGCTTAAACGGAGTTAGAGCCTGGGAAACTGCCTGGAGGTTCCTTCATGTTCTCATCAATAATAATGTTCCAACACTCCGAGTTGATAACCATTCGATATTCGTAGAAGGCCCACGAATAGACCTGAGGGCCGAGATGCTGATAGCTGCCTTGGTGATGGTACACCTTGATGCCATCATATTCTTGGACAAAAGACTCGTTGTAGCCACAGCGGCGAGGTTCTGGGTTATTTCCTGTAGTGGTGGCCTCAGTTGACTCATTGATGTTAGTTTCGCCAAGCTGTGGGCCTGCCTTCAACCTCCACTTGTCCCCTATCCATTGCGTCATGGTGAATCGACTAACTATCGCCAGCTATTCCCGTTCAGTGTGTGAGATTAGAGGGAAAGGCACAGAAACGTGTGCCAGATAGATCAGGGGGGGTAGACAGGCGAGGTGACACGGCAGAGGGTATTGGTGCAGTGGCACAATAAAAAGGGAGGACAGGGGGTGGCAGCAAGGGGATGGGAAGGGCAGGCAGCAGCAAGAGGAAGGGAGGGCAGACAGGGAGGGGGGAAAGGGAGGAGAGGGCAAGGCGAGGGTACACCCCTGAGCCAGTCTACGGCCAGAAGTGTGGGAGCCCCCGCCTTGCTAATAGGTCTGGACAGGGAATAGTTTGAGCCGAAAAGCGGCAACATGCAGTATGGATTTGAATGCTATTCAAATTTTCACTTGCACTCACGCCCCTCACCAAAGGATTGCTTGCTATGCAAACGTCAAGGTACACATAAACTGAAAAGCGACATGTACCAGAAGCGCACTGTTCCTCAAATTCAATGCTGCACATGTTTCTCGTGGGGCGTTCGTCGCCGACTCATGTGGCTTAGAAGAAGGAACGGAAACAGGCAAGCGCTGTATAACTTTGCTGGACAAAAACTCTTGCCACTCGCACCGAAGAGGCATCCGTGATGGTTATGCCCTCAAGGCCAAGCTGGTCGATCAGTTGATGATCAATATAACTGATGGCCTCGTCTGTGAGGGTGCACTCACATGGAGTGCGCTGTATCAAGCCGTTGGAGAGCAGGATATATTCTTGGTAATGGGTGCTACCAAGTCTAGCCGCTGCAGCTGTTGCTGTGCTGGCTGTCCATACTTCAGCATCCGGGGATCGCAACGTAAGTATAACCAGTTCAAGATTCTGTCCAATAATACCCGCAGCCGGCCGTTCTTCAGCTGGGACTGCTGCCAGCTCCCCGTCAACCACATCAAGGTGCTTCATGCCTAGGCTTCAATCTAATAACTCTAGACTACTTTGACACCCACTTACATAATCGCCAGGTTGACTGTTCTCCAGACCTTTGAGTGGGAAGGGACACCGGGAACATAAGCGGAGGATCTCCCAGATAGACACCCACCAGGTAGTAATCTACAAAGTTAAAAATGAGAGAGTAGCTAAGAGGGGAATGGGTGTTCCCATTACGTCTAGGGGCAGGGGCATGACTTTAGGGCAATCATTTATAACCTGACAGGTGCAACCCGACACGTCTACGGTCAGAGAAACACCGTGTTCAGGTAACTTATAGGGAATTGGGTTGACGCCTAGATGCGACTCACTGTTTAAGCTACAGATTCGTAGTGAAACCACCATATCATCAACTTAGGTGAAAATGGATCAATGTGCAATGCGAGCGTGTCAGCTAAATGGCTGGTTCGTCTTATAATGCCCAAACGGTTTGAGAATGAAATGGCTGCAGGCCGACTCTGCATGCTTAAGCGGCAGTAGTTGGGAAGGTGAACTGTAACCTACTGCGATGAGTGACCATCACTATTTCCATCCTGTATTTCTCTACTTTGGAATGCCATTCTCAACAGCTGTTTGTTTTTCACAGTAGGACTACCCTCGGGGATAGCAGCTCGCTGGTGGAGTCACTTACCACTGCAGTAGGTGGGTCCTGCATGAGGATCTGAATGCGCACGAACGGTTGAAGTTCTCTGACTACGTCTCTGAGCAGAGTGTCTTGGGCCACCGACACAACAAGCGTATCTACGCCGTCAGCGACTTCAGTCCACGTCCTGATGTTCCAAGGTCTATTCACTCGCAAAAGCGCAAAGGTTAGCTCCACCAAAGACGAAACGGGGGCAGCAAGCGCCTCTGTATCAATGAACCCTCCCAAACTGGCCGTGATCAGTACAGTCCTGACCACGATTCGAAAAGGATGAGCGTCGAGAGGGACTGGATATCTGCCTGACCCGTCAGTTAATGACCCTGGACCAGCGGGAATCAAGAAGAGCCGGTTGATCCAGACTCCTCTATCTGCTGGGCTACAGAAAGCCGCCAAACGTACGATGTCGTGATGTGTCTCTGCCATCGCTATAAGAAGCTGATGGGTGAGAAACTGACTCGTGCGTTCCACTTGCATTAAGTCTCTGTCAAGTGTGCTATATAGCAACTGCAATCCGGACGTCTCGTCCGGAAATAGTATGACGAGACCACTCTGCAGAAGTTTGACCGTACGACGAAGGTCTCTTAAAGTATTGGTCAATTCCTGGGCAGCTTCCAGGCCATGCATTAGCACTCTGACCGACGAAGGTACTTGATGGCGATCATGTCTGAAGCGTGCATAGGCCATGAGTCTTACGGATGAGATTGTAATGCAATTTTTGCTGTGTGTGTCTAGGGGCTGTCGGTAGGCAGAGTTATCTAAACAGGTCGCGAGAGGGTTTTGTGCTGATTCAAGCCATTACAACATGCCAAGTTGTTTTTCAGAGCGATAGAGATCAACTAGCCCGTTCCTCAGCCGTCTCAAAGTTTCAGCTAGGTGATCAGCAGCCTAATTTCGTGTCTCAATCTGTGGCTCATGGCGAGTCGTCCTCTGAGCGAAGCACATCAAGAGCGTGCTCAGGCCAATTGGTGGCTGATGGTGCGCCAGATTCTCAGCCAGAGAAAGGGGCCCATGAATCAGCCATTGCCGGCGGAAGCTCAGTGGCAGTTGTCTCCTCATGTGATGTCCAAGAGTGGGGAGCCTCTGCCATCTCCACCAGCAGACCAGTGTCCTCATCCCCTGCAGTTCGTGGCACGGGGGGCCAACCAACATGGCACGTGGAAGAAGTGCAATCTATGTCTGAAGCAGCTGAAGTACCAGAAGTACAGCCTCAGCAACCCACCTCCTGCGAAGAGGAATCAGACCAAGAAGAACGTCACGAAGGAGACGTACGTGAGCACCGGACCTCCAGTGGCCATGACGCCCATGGCAGCACCTGGAACTCCCGGTGCCTGTCCAACGTCCATGGTGGAGATTCAGACAGTGCTGGCCGAGCAGACCCAGCACATGGCGAACACCGCTGCCAGCTCCATGTCTCAAGCGGTGGGCCCAGTGATGGAGGCTATCCATCAGCTGTCTATGAACCAGCAGGTCTTGCAGCAGATGGTGATGAATCAACAAGAATTTCTGGACCGTGTGGCTCGCGGTCAGTCAGTCAGCACCACGCCAGTGCCGGTGCCTATCCATGGGGGAATGATTTCCGACGAGGAGGAGATGGGGGAGGCATCCGATGGCTGGGTGCGTCCTCGTTCAACTCAGTGAGAGATGAGTCAAATTGTTTCACCAAGCAGCTTGTAGATCAGAAATCAGGTGCAAAGTGTACAGAAGAACCTGCTTGGTTTCAGGGTCGACTTAGCATGCCACTTGCGAATTTTCTTCTCAACCATTCAGGAGATGACATCGGTTTCAGTTGGTTTTTGAAAAATGAGGATGGAAAGCTTGTTGTCTGTTTTCAGGATGGTTCTTTTTGTGATGAGCTGTGTTTTTGTGATTTTCCTGAGGGTAAGGAAGTGCAGCTGTCAAAGAAACACAAAAGGCTTTTAGCCTCTGCCGTTGAGTCACTGGATGCTCACGGGGGCGTCAGCAAGGTTGAGTCTTGTGATCTGGCATTTTGCCAGCCTGTAGAGCAGCAGTTAGTTAGTTCAGGTGAAGTTCAAAAGCCCAATGGGGCACAAACATCGAGCCAGGTGGCCAAGGCAAGAACCACAAGAAAGAAGCTCACTGGAGCACAAACATCCAGCCCTGCGGACAAGGCGAGAACCGCAAGAAACTCACAAACCGCCAGCCATGCGGCCAAGGCTAGTACCGCAAGAGTAGAAAGGAAAATCATGGATCAACATGATACCGCAGCCTCTTTTACCAGCCCGTTAGGGCTTAACCTGCATCACCACAGTCATTGGCATTGCCCCAGTATATCTTTGGAGACGCTAGATCGCTCTTCTGAAAAAGCAGGGCAACGGGAGGCTATTACTGGGATATCCAAATTAGTATTGTGCAGCATCTAAATCTGTCAAAATTTGTCAAGTTGAGATCCGTGTCCATGACCTTTCTGTTTCTGCAATAAAATGATCCTTTCGCTGAGGTGGAAAATTCTTTCTTCCTCACTGGTACTGATGGGGAATTTCCCAGCGATTGCATCACGGCAAGCTTGGGATTGCCGAAAGTCAAAGCAAGGACGATCATCTTCGTGAATCGCTCGATTAATTCTAGTGCGGTCTGTGAGAGCAATCCCATCTGCCTGGGGGGCATATACTTCAATGCGGTTTCCCAACAAGTTGTAAGCGTGCATAACTTCTGCAATAATAGCACATTGTTGGGTACTTCGCGCTACGATGGCAAAACGGCGTGAATTCGCCCAACAAGCATATCCATAGTGGCGGATCTCAGCTGCGAAGGGGTAAAAACCCCTACCGGCTACCTCCACCCACTCCTGAAGGTACTCCTCATCAGTGTCATGGGTAATGACCTTATGAAACCCATGGGGTAGGCGTTCCCGTGAAACCACATTCCCGTCCGGTGGGAGCCACGTCTCATCGTCCGCCCATAGGATATTCCACTTCTCCATATGGATCCATACCCATGCCTCTAGTAGGTTGAAAGGCACACACCCTATTTCCATATTCACCCCGCTTCGCGTGGGGTGGCCGCCCACACCGCAGGTTTATTTAGGTCCGTGAGAGGGGCTAAGGGTGGTTTTCCCCCGTGGGGGCTCCCCAAGCTAAGAATTTTAACTTCCCCCCCCCGTGGGGGCTCCCCAAGCTAGGGAATTTTCACTTTTCCCCCCCGTGGGGGCTCCCCAAGCTAGGGAATTTTCACTTTTCCCCCCCGTGGGGGCTCCCCAAGCTAGGGAATTTTCACTTTTCCCCCCCGTGGGGGCTCCCCAAGCTAGGGAATTTTCACTTTTCCCCCCCGTGGGGGCTCCCCAAGCTAGGGAATTTTCACTTTTCCCCCCCGTGGGGGCTCACTCCCCCCCGTGGGGGCTTCCCAAGCTAGGTAATTTTCACTTTTCCCCGCCGTGACAGCTTCCCAAGCTATGGAATTTTCACTTTTCCCTCCCTTGGAGGCTCTCCAAGCTGCGGAATTTCAAATAGCTAGACAACGACGCTTAGATAGTCCCCCAAATCCCGTGTTCTTTGAATGTGTTTCCATGTTTTTGCAATGGTTTCCTTCAAAGCACGGTACTTTACACTTTTGTCGCCATAAAACCGGTCGAAAACATCATGTTCGACAATGCTTCCAATCCCCTTATCTCCCCAACCGTTGAAAATACCGCTATTTACAGTGTTTTCTTCAATTTTTCCATGTTCCAATGCCGGTAGCCAACTCCAACATATATATAAGAAATCCTTCCAAAGCATTGTTTTTGACAGTGTTTTTCCAATGTTTCCAGTCAAACAAACGGTAATTTACACGTTTTTTGCCATAAAGGCAATAAATCCTTCCAAAACATTGCTTTTGACAGTGTTTTTGTAATGTTTCCAGTCAAACATACGGTAATTTACACGTTTTTTGCTATAACGTCAGTCCAAAACACTTGTTTTTGCAGTGTTTTCAATGCTCTGGCATCCAAAAACCCTGCAAAATCTTGCTATGTACAATGTTTTTTTCCATTTTTGGCCGTTTTTCCATTGCCGGAAAGCTACCAAAATGACCCAAAATTCCATTTCAATACCCTCTTGCGCTCAGACACCCAAAAATCCTCGAAAAATGTCGAAAACACCACCGTATTCTGGTCTCGGTGCGAAACCGTTTTTGGGCCCCCCCCCCCCAGCTAAAGCTGATATAGCGACTGCTATATTAACAAATGTCATTGAGCGTTTAGTGTTGCTGTTTTGCCCCCCAATAAGCACGCCTTCACCGCCAAAGCGGTGTGGGCGGATTTTTGCAATGTCGGTGCATTGGGAAATTTCCTCGATGCAAACACACCATCGTATTGGAGTTGTTGGCAATGGGATCGACCGTGTAGCCCTTCCAGTGGTAGTTCTGCAGGAACGTAATTGACGGCGATGCCATGGCTAGGACAGAGCTTTGCGGTATAAGGTAATGCACCCTTGTCATTTCTCTTCCAGAAGAGATGTAGGGGAAATCGATTAATCAGGAGTCATGTTATCTGGCGCTTGTAAAGGCTGCAGTGTGCTTGTAGAACAGTCATGGGCCCTGACAGGTGCAACCCGACTCGTCTACGGTCAGAGGAGCACCGTGTACAGGTGACTGTGTTGCAGGTAATAGCGCGTGTTGCCATGATTGGTAGTGGACACAAGAAATATACTATACTCAAGGTCACAAGGAAGCAGCTGAATTGAAAAACATCTTGACTGCACAGCTTCGAGGAACTAGCGCTAATCCTATTCTGTTCAGCGTGCTGCCTGCAAACTCCAGTGAAAACAGATCTTCTTGCTGGTGCTGTGAGCCACAGAACGACAAAAAGGTTGCGCCAGTAAATGTCGACTTTAGAATGAACTAAGGCAATCTTAGCATACGGTCGATCAGGTGATGCCGTTTCATTGAAGTGTAGTGCAGTAACCCAGCAACGTTGGTTGGAGCAGATGATATGATTTCTGATGAAAAGTCATCAGATACAGATCAGTAATTCGAGGGTTGGTACCGTTTTTAAGTGGTCTATATAATCCCGTTGTCGCGGAAAATACTGTAATACTGTCAATACGCGTTCATTTTCTTACTACGGCAGTCACTGATAAAGAGGGCACTCTGTACACTCTTCTGGTTCAGAATTGAAATTCGAATCAAGCTCCTCTTTCCTTCGTAGTTGACGGTGTGGCATGATATCTTTCTGTGCAGCCGCCACTTCTGCTGCTCGTTCTTTCTGGTAGGTGACTGCGCTTCGTTCTAATTGCTCCAGCGCCTGCTGCGCTCTAGCAATATCATTCAGTAGATGCTGTGGAACACCCCGGAGGGTTTGCACTGTTGGGGCAGCTTTATTAAGAGTCTCAGCTGCCTCAGAAACCGTTTCTCGCAGCATACTGCTGATAGTGTATTCTCTGATGGCTGCTGCCATTCGGATCAACTTGGCCTCCTCCATGGCTTCAGGGCTGACTCTGATGAGCTACTGCTAATAAAAGAGATAAGTATACACAAGCATCAGTTAGCACAGGAATAGGCAATTCTCCCTTACAATGGAGTGACTGTTGGGTGGGTAGTTACAGTAGATGCCTGTCAGGTGAAACCCCGACACGTCTATGGCCGGAATAACACCGTGTTCAGGCAAACTACCGAGTTGAACATCCTAGCTACGAAGAAGTCAGTACCAATTGTACCATCATTCTAGTAGGCACTCTAGAAGTTGATTTGAAAAGCGAATATCTTGGTCGGGGCGAGGGCCCGGTCCTAGGATCAAATCTCAGTTAATGACGTACTAGGAGATTACTACACTCTCAGGGCACATTGGTCTTATTACAAATGATGGGGGACATTACCACAGAATAATGCAACTGAGTTGCTGGCAGGAGATGGGTTATTACGGCAGATCTTAGAAAAGACGTTTGTCTACATTTGAGCCTGAGTGGCATGTTGCCAATGTAGATAACGCGCCAAGCAAGGCGATTGCCTAGTTTCGTCAATTCTACTAACAAACGATAATTGGCAGGATTGTGTTGTGATAGAAAATGACTTCTTTGCTTGACTGTACAAGGGGGCTTGCCCATATTAAACTAATGGTACATGGGGATAGGACAAGGAGTTTCGCTCTGCAAAGTCAAAAGCCTGGAGCCCTTTTGGTACTCAGCACACGTCGTATTGACCAATGGATCTCGTCGTACCAACGGAATGACCACTACTGATAGAACAGGGGGGGCACTAATGGCCCGCCCATCCCTTAAAAATTAAATAAAAACCTTGACTTAGTTCGTCAGTACTGAAGTTGGACACCATCCTTACTGTATCACAGTATGTGAGAACATTTTTTTGAGTAGTTGCCTTGCCTGGTGTCGATGGTTATGCATATATTCATAGTTCATATCGATATTCGAGCTTTATTCCTGAGACATTTCGATCAATCTGAAGGTGGGAAAACATTTGCTCGAATGTCACGTAGTTCTTCATCTTCATCAGGCGCCAGGTCAATTTCTTGCGGGTAAGTGACAGGGATGAGCAACTCTCTTTGCGCAGTGTCAAGTACCTTTGCTAGATGTACTTTGTAGTCGGTGGTCATATGCAGAAGGTCTACCTGTTCTTTGATGCTCTCGTCAAGCTTTTGTCGTATCTCCCTGGTCATCCAGGGGAGTTGTCTCACCTGCTGCTTGGCTTTGAGCAAGCTATAGTGGGCACTCTGCAGGTTCTCCAGCAAGGCGCTACACACAGCGTGATGTTGGGTGACCTCCTTGATATGGAGAAGCCGTTCTTCATCCATCACCAACTCGGAGCTGCTCATGTTGAGGGAGCGCGCCAAGAGACTGTGATTTAAGTTGGCTGTTTTCTCTAACCAAGTACATCTAGCCCTGGTATATTCCGGCAGCTCGGCATGCGAGATAGCCTAAAAAGTGGTTATGACATACTCTGAAACAGTAGAAAAATCACTCGTGCTCCTAATGATGCCGGCAGACAATAGAAATGAGGGAGGAAGATGCATGCAGTATCTTCTTAGTACGCATTCGTTCAGCACTGAGCCTCACAACTACCTCGCTAGGTATGAGAGAAGATGTATTGAGCCTGGTTGGTCTTTGAGCCAGAGTGTCTGCGATTGAACCACACAGTGCATAGTTATGGTAGGCGGTGAAAATGGGACTGCAGGAGTATAATCAGTTGATGACTGGCGACCCTTGGGCAGCCTGACCAGTTAGGGCAAATCAAGTATGTACACTGTGAAAGCAATGATCTTTTTTCTTACTGTCATTGTCCGCACTTTGCACGCAATCATACAAACTATCGTGCTGCTTTTGACTTACCGCCTAAGACCTCATCGCTGTCGGTGGGCTGGTGTCTGGCAACGCAATCTCGGTTCGCTCGTCGAGCAGGTTGGGTTACTTCGTTGGGCTTGCCATTGATGGAAGAGGATAGATCGTTCTACCATGGTCACTTGGTGCTTCGGTCTGGGAGATGTAGTCAGGGTCTTCTGCTTCTGTTCGTTGCCCGGGAGGATAATGCACGCCATTTCCATAGCCTTATGGGCCGCAGTCAGGTGTCCTAGCATCTGATGTGTCTCTGCTTCCTTTGGATCGATGGTAGCGATGACTTCTTCAAGTGAACTCTTGATCTTGTTGATTCGAGCGGGTTGATCCCAAGAGCGAATATGCTTCCTTTCCTCCTCTGCTTCTAATGCCACGGTTTGCAGTTGAGGGGAAGAACTGTGCACACCATCACTCATAGAACTCAGTACGCCTGGAGTTGTCTAGATTTGTGGTGCAAAGGTTGGCTTGAGCATACACACTGCGGGTGAGCGATGGAGACGGAAGCTCCACGACATCCCCAAGTCATCTAATTATTGGACGGGAAGAAAAGCTATTCAGTAGATGTTATGGGTTTGGATATCGCTATCGTTCGAATCTTCGACATTTTCAGGCCTGCTATTGGTTCAAGTAGCTTCAAGCAGGCAGAATACGTTAATTGTTTTCCGATCCTTGCGTTCGACACAAGTGATAATTGGTAGGCAAGGCCAGCTTATTCTAACGCGATGTCCTGCGCCGTTTAGCAGTGCGCTCCACAAAAGTTTCATATCCTGTTGTTGGCGCTTGCGTGTTCCATCGAATTCTGCTTCTCCCTTGTGGCACAGCTGGATCAGCTCTTTCTACCTGATACGGCATTGCAGGCCCATGACAGTGATCATGGCATGCTTCACTCATTGTACCTATACTTTCCTTTGTCTCTGTCCACAAGTCTTTAATTCGAAATAGCGGAGTTTGTTCTAGTTGGAGATGCTGGAGCATACTTCGTTCAGCCGTCAAAATAGTCTCTAGGGATACTTCTTTGGGAATCCAGAGCCCGTCGTGCAACCAAAGACAGATTTAAGGTGTACTCGTCTGGTGAGCTCTTTATAGAAGGTTAACATAACACATTCTTCATACCATTCAAGCACACGAAATGTCGCCCCTTTGTCACTGTTGTGATAGCTAGGTCTTAGTCTAGGCAGATGGGTGTCAACCACTTTACGGGTAGCGCCTTCGATTATGGTGCTGAGGTGCACTAACGGTCCCGGGCAGGAGAATCCTAGGTCTCGTTCCAGCTTTGCGCAGGCAAAAGATGCCCCAGCATTCATCACGATTAGCGGGTGTTTCTTGATCGCTGACTGACGTTGTTCTTGGGGGGCTAGCCCTAACAAGTCATTGATAACTGCACGAAGATCAGTGATGGGTGGGAGATGGGAGTCCTGGCTGAGGCGCCTCATGATCTCATAAAAGGAGCCAGCCATGTGAACTTCTTGATGCGTCCGACCGAATAGGAGAAGCCGAACTGTGCGCGGAAGTCGCTGTGCACATGGGCCTCGTCCATATAGTCGACCTAGATTGTCCAATGATGTGGGCATGTATTCAACCACGCGCGGTTGAGTAAGGTTAGCTGTACTCGCTAGGTAGGCCTCTATTTCGCGCTCATAGCGCTCATAAACAGTTTGTGCGAAAAACTGCCGTACCTGCGGCAATCCACTGCTTGGGAGTTCAGTTAGCAAAAGTATGGTCTCTCCGCATGGCCGTTCTTCTAATACAATGGCTCCGGCTTGCATTGCCATGTGATACGGGGCTGGGGCAGGTACTTCAAAGGGTTGCAATTGGTCCTCCGCAAGCTCAGAAGCAGCACGACTGGCTATTCCCGCCAAGTAGTCAGCGATGATATTTGCTTCTCTGGGACGGTACATCCAAGTGCCAAAGTCAAAGAAATTGGCTTGTTTTCGTCTTATTTGTTGTACAATTGGTTGTAAGTCTATTCTTCGAAAGCGTCCTGCAAATGAAAGGTGTTTGATGATTGGGAGGATGTCCCCTTGTAAATATGCTTGCTGAACTACAAACTTCCTTCGCACTAGTTCTTCACTCAGTAGGTCAGCACCTAGATTGGCAGACATTGCTTCCGCAAAAATGTTGTCAGGGCACTTGGGCAGTGCTAGAGCCCTCCATTGCAGGAGAGTTAAGCCTTGTGTCTGCAATTCCAATAAGGCTGCCCCTGCACCTCCTACTCCTTTGTCAGCATGGCAGGATCCATCAAATTGAACAATCAAGGTACCTGCCTCCTGTTGTATGTTGCTACATAGAACGTCGTCAGGACCTATCGGCATCAGAGTGGTAATTTTCAGGTGGAACTCTCCACACCTACAACGATAGACCGTTAACTTAACATTTGGTATAATTCCAAATCCAACTTGGAAGGACTGTTGAATTAGTTGCACTTCTTCCGTTCCAAGTTGGACGACACCAACTGTTTGGTTTGTATCACACGTTTTCGTAGCACAACAGACTCGCGCAGGGACAAGCGTGTACGAGATATGCAGGGGAGGTCTATCTAGACATGCTAGGCTAGAGTCATCAAGATCGCAAACTGCATTGGTTCGCTGCATTCGTATGTGAGCTACTCTCAGATCTGTGGGTAGATCTATATAGACTTTCTGAGTGAGATTGGTAATCCAAGTCTCGGTATCCACCAATGGAGCAGCAGCTTGATGCCTCATGGCACCGGCTTCTCGTAAGAGTAAACGATATTGATGGACTACTCTGGTAGCGATTGCTAGATGTCTCTTGCTCCTTCTTGAACCATCCAGTAGGGATAAGATGGTGGTGTCATTAGTTAAGTTCCTGAAAGCAACGATTGGAACTTGGCACCAACGTACCCAGTGTCCAACAGTGTTATCCCCCTTAGTGCATGCAACACAGGGCAAGTATGGTAAGGTTTCGACTGCAGCATTCTGGCCTTGTGCATTGGTCGGTTCTCTCGGCTCAGGTAGTTCTACCGCGTTTATAGTAAAAGCAGTGATCTGCTTAAGGGAAATACAGTTCTCACAAATTGCCACTTGACAACCACCAAGTGGATATGCTCGACCTGTGTTGGAACAGAAGACACAGCATTTGCTTCTGCTCGTTCCTCGCCGGGCTAGCCAATCGTCGTCATCTTCATTGACAGCCCACCTGAGCAATGTAAATCTGGCCATGCTTGGGATCCATCTTTTGCTGGCTGTAAAGGCTTGGGAGAGCCACGTCCAGCTGATTCCTCCCGTCCATCCTGATGCTAATACTTTGTTGTGGATATAACCGGACGCAACTTGCATCATATGACGTAAAATTAGTGTTTTAACTTGATTGATTCTCTGTTTAATAGTCCCGTTGCTTGAAGCAGCTGCAGTTAATAGCTCTTCCCCTACTATGCTTGACCAGGCCTGCCACAGGGCTCTAACTTGGTGTGTCTGTCTATTAACAGGTGGGGGGTGTTCGCTATATAGTTCGTGAAGTTCACACCTCCCTTACGTAAGAACAGACCTAGCGCAGACACAAGTATGCTCAGGCCAGGGTCAAGAAGTGGAGATATCCCGCTCCAGCGAAGGACATAAGCTAGCAAGTCATGTCGTATCCAACTACGACCTAGGAGAAGTTCAGCTGCTGCAGCCCTAAGCATCTGCAAATCTTCAGTGGCAGCGCCAAAGTAAGAGGTTGTATAAAGGACCACACTTTGAGCGAAAGTGTTGAAAGCAATGCTTCTTGACACGATTGATAATACAGGTTGCCTGAATAAACGCAGTCTGTGTACAAATTTTTCAGCGGCCTTTGGGTTGATGTGTTTCAGTGTTGACGGATGTGGAGTGGCTTTCCATAAGTCTTTGTCGTTTAGCTGCGACCGTCCTAGTAACAGCAAACCTAGAGAAGTGGCTACACCTTGTACACAGTGAGCCCCAAATCCAGCTTGGTCTAGTTGACGGAGAACCCAACTTGGGAGTGGGCTGTTAACAACAAGGGCAGTCTTACACCTGCATTGGCACTCTATGGCTAGTAGAGAGCTGATGGAGGAGTAATCCATTCCATTCAGAATTTGGCTAGCATTCCTTGGAGTAAGGCCAATACACATTCCTGCTCTAGACAGGATGAGTGTTTTCCTTGGGAGGATAGCAGCCATGATGGCTGACAGGGCGGTGGGATGACAAACCTGTTGGAGAAGACTTTGACTCTCCTTTCTTTCTGTCACTGCCTGGGTCTCAAAGGGGGGGCAATCAGAACAGACTGCTTGCCAACATGCATGAGAGTCGATTTGAAAACCGGCTGTGCGGCAAACTTGATAGCAAGTTTGGATGTTCTGAACCCATCCAATATCACTCCCAGGGCCAGCAATCGTGTTGTCATCTATATAACCCTGCACACTTAATACTCGCGGAATTCTGTTCAGGTAGTGATAAATCGGATCCATCGCAAGGCAAAAGAGAAAGACCGAGAAAGATCTGCCCATGTCTACTCCCACATGCACAGCTCTGGGTGGTAGTAATCTGCCCTGTACTTTGTGGCGAATTAGCCTTCCAAATAATACATACTTGGCATAGTTGCAGACCCAAGTCGGTGCCCCCCTCATTTGCAGGATATATAATATCCAATAAGGGTTGACTCGTTCAAAGGCCTTCGATAAGTCAACTAGGAGAGCCGCCATGGGGACATCACTATCCAGCAATGCTTGGATGGCATTGACTGCATGCTGGGGTTCCTTAAAGCAGTTCATCACTACCTGCGAGGGGTGCATGTATGCACAGGTCGCTTTCATGATAACCGCGGCGATAGTGCCGTCTACAAGCCTGTCACAGGTATTGGGCATTCCAAGAGGCCTGAAGAAATCAGCCGTCGGGCCTAATTTCGCTTTAGGGATCCATACCCCTACTTGGACAGGGGCTGCTCGTGCGCCTGAGATCATTTTTCCCATTAACTGTTCAAGGACTGGATAGCTATCTTCAGGGGATAATCGCCAAGCGGAGTATGGAATGCCATCGGGGCCAGGGGCAGAATCTTTGGTGCCAAGCAATGTACGGAGGAAATCTTGTTTCTGCGGTAGATCTATGGAGGGCCACGCCGTGGCTGTTTGGTATGCATGTAGAACTGGTTTCCATTCCTGGAATTGATCAACAGGTTCGTCGAACCAGAATTTTCGTGTGTCAAGCATGGCTTCATCCAACATGCAAGACGTAGTACAATGGTCGCCTTTGCTGTTTAAGATTGGGCCATTGTACATAACTCCTTTGGGGCAAATCGCACGAAGTCGGTTCCAGAAGCTGACGTTGCTTCCAATACCTCTAGCCTGGAGATTGGTTTGTTCAAGGCTCGGATAGTGACGAGAAACTGAGATTTGATCATAGAAATCAAACATCTGTTTAAGGATGTCGCTCCTTACACTAATCTTACCTGCCCGAATTTCTGGCGCTGGGTGGGACGAAAAAACCTGATATGTGACAGCTTGTAGGGCCTGATATTGCTTAATAGGAATATGTAAGATTTCTGCACGGATCCTGAGGAATTTCCGCAGAAGTTCATGGTCTGGAACTCGTGAGTGTGCCGATGGTATGGGTTGATGTCTCCACCAAGACCATAGTGTAGCGACAAAGTCAACATCGTCTGCATTTCTCAGCCTTTGTATGCGTCGTATAAGTTCTTGTAAATCGTTGGGAACAGCATAGGGGTCAGCTTCCGTACGCCCAGGGCAGAAGACATCCGATGGAATGGTTTGATGAATCGGGTCTTTCATGTTACTTTTAACACATGGGCGAACCAAGAAAGTGGCAGTGAGTTGGTAATGCCCACTCAGATGATGACGTCTATGCGTAGCGATGAGTACATCAACTTGGGCTGCTGCTAGATATTCGGTGGGGCATAATATCCTATCGAGAGCAGAGTATCCATTCGGCCCTTCGAAGGTGGGTAAATTTGGTTGAATATCCGTGACCCTTGCATGTATTAAGAGGTCATTCCAGAGGTCCGGAAACACACCGTCAACTTGGTTGAAATCCCCGCTGATATACAGCGGGTGATCGTCTTTCTGCTGCTTGAGCCAGGTGACGAGTTCACGTAGTTCAGTGCCCTTACTATTCGGATGCAAGTAGATGGAGATAAGTCCTACGGTTGAGTATCGATCCTGCATTACGGCGAGAACAGCTCGACCTGGGATGATTTCTTCTGTTCTGTCCAAGCGCCAGCCAGGTGGAATGAGGACGGCTGCACCTCCAGATATCCCTCCCCTGTCTGTTGGAATACCTGCGGTATGTGCAATCTGCAAACCAGGAATATTGTGATAGAGCGCCTCAGGTGTTTCCTCATGCCATCGAGTTTCCTGCAGGGAGACCGGCCCAGTACGCAGTAGATGCTGGGTCAGCCTCAACTTAGGGTCATTGTTCGTTTGAGAAGGGGTCCAACCTGAGACATTCCAGACGTGCAGTCTTTTGAGTCGAAAAGGCAGGTCTTGTCTAATCGTGTATCTAAACTGCAGTATGCTTCTACCGACTTCTTCCATGACAGGTGCACTGATGGTCCTCATGTCGAGGGCGAGAGTTTGATGACAGTCTTCAAGGTCTTGTTGAAAAAGGTTCGCTATTTGCTCGAGAGCAAGGTTCCACCATGGCATGTCCACTTGCAATATTCTCGGTAATATAGATAGATCCCGAACTTTGCTAAGATAGGGCGGACACGGTGAATCATGGTCCTGAACGTAGGCCAATTTGATGCATCTTGTGAGTGTCTTTTTGAGGGTACGGAGGAGGGGAGTAGGTAGAGCACGAAGCAGCATCATGATGCTGTCGATATAATTCACTCTACTCAGGAGGAGCTTCACCTAGCGGTATGAGCACCCTACTCCACTCCTCCGTACCTGGAAATATAAGATATTCACCGCAATCATCCACGGCAGTCGCCTGTAGCAGACATCTTCCGATTTGTCTTGGCGCTTGGCGCACATTGATTTGTTGGGCATACCAGACTGGAGACCATATCAATGGCATTGATACACGACAGGCCGAAGCCGCACCGATGTTCAAGAGCTGTTGTACTTGTTCATTGTCTACAATGTGAACAATCACCCAGTCTGGGGGAAGGGTTTGCACAGTTCTATTGATTACTCCGACAATGCTAAGCCCACCTGTTCCTTCAAGGCCTCCAAGGAGATGAAGTAATGTGTCCGAGGTGCCAGATGTATGAATAAAACAGGGTCGTGCGCCTACTGTGCTTAAAAAACACATTGCACATAGTGGGCTCCGGATTGCTGCAAATTCGCTTAGATGGATAAAATGTTTGGCTTCATCAATCCGAATTGTTACTGGGTAGTTGCTTATGACGTTGTGCGTAAGCTGTACCACATCTGCAGGAAATCTGGGAATAGTGCTGTTGGAGAGAAAGTCGAGGTCTTGCAGGTAGTCATAAGCAGCAGTGCCAAACTGGAAGGGCTGGTCAGTTTCATGTGCAATAAGCAGGAATAGGAGACTGGGCTTCTGCGCCCCCACATATATGAGGGGCGGCTGCACGGTTTTCGGGGCCCAAATGATGAAGCCAAATGAAAACTGGTGTGTTGGCCCGAGTGTGGCAACCTGGAGAATTGTGAATAGTTGCTCAATAGCCGTTAGCTTGTCACTGTTCGTATATAGTTGCAAAAGCTCAAGGTATTTGCGCTTAATATCCTGCTCCGTGACTCGGAATCCGATGCCACTCCCAACTGTTGACCTCAGCAATCGCGATGACAAGGCTACATTTTCAAATGTCAGGGACGATTTCTGGAGCCACGTCATCCCAGCGTTGCTCCTCCACGCCTCCGCGGCAAGAGTGGAAAGCAAACACCTTCAAATTAGGTTGGTGGGAAATATGGGGCCGGGTGTGTGGGAAAATGATCGTGGAGGAGCAATACGAGTCCTCCAGGCATTCCGTCAACCTAATAACTCCTCCACCCTGTTTTAAATATATACTACTATGTATTCCAGGGAGAGGAGTCCTCCACGATATGGGCACACTGCATCTGCTGCATCCGCGTTGCTGTGATAGGAGTCTAAGGGGGAAAGGGGTTGGCATGGCCGCATCAAGCTGCGGCACACCACAACTCAAATGCCAAGTGTTTTTTTTTCCGTCCAACGCCTTCATGGCTTCCGCCAGGTCGTTCACCATGTTTAGGTGCATGTTGCAAATTGTAATTAGCTGCTTAATTAAGCCGTGCATAGGCCACTGCGGTGGAAAGGCCTCAAAAGTAAACTGGTAGAGGACCGTTACGTAGTCCTGTGTACTGTCACATGTCATCACCCTCTCGTGAAGCGAAACAAAGCAACCAACACAAAAAAAAAACCCACACACAAACAAAAACCAAACAAAAACACAAACACACACAAAACCAAACCAAACAAACCAAAAACAAACAGAAACAACACACCCGAGTAGTGATGTGACAGGTACCAGTTAATGGGTGACAAGGATAATGTCAGGCAAGAGGTGACAGCTTAGTATCATCTCAGTTCATGCATGATGACAGCTTGTGTGCCATGGTAATAAAAGCCCCAACCACAAAACAAAAACAAAGAGACACGAACAAAGAACAAGGGGCCAAAGCAGAGGGTGTAAGAAGCAACAAAGCTCAATGCAGAAACCAGGGATCCCCCCAGCCAGGATCCCCGAGAACACAAAGAGCAGCCTTCCAGGCATGACGTTCACCCTGACACCTTGAAGCAAACACCGACAACGCCGGGTCGCAACAAAGGTGGTGAGAAGAACTAGCGCCGTGACACAGGAGAGTGAAACATGATCTAGTGTGAAACTGACAGCAAAGCTACGGCACTCAGGGCGCGCTCAGAGTCCGCTCAGTAGCTCTTTTTCTAGCATCAGCATCAGGGAGTTGCGGTTGCGATGAGTGCCACTGTGCTAGTGCTCTTGCAAGTAGTCCTCATGGTATGGGAGGTTGCGCTCGTCATCAGTACGTGGTGATATCTGTGCATTGAGCTCTTCCGAGGACGTGCTAGCTCCTTTGGCTGTATGATCCAGCAACAGTATGGCTTTTTGCGCTTGGGTGACTTCGTAGCTGGCAGAGATTGTACAACTATCTAATATACAGCCAATTTGGCGGAGTTGGCGTATGGCAGCTTCAAGGTCAGTAACCTCTGGGATGGGATATTTTGGATGCCTTGAAGCTTCTGAGATGCCTTGGCCAGCAGTTTAGTGGCAGCTTCTACTTCACTGGTAGTGACCTGGCACAGGGTCAGTTGGGTAATTGACTTTGCGAGGCGATGGACAGCAGCATCTTGGATAGGAGTTGGTCGATCCATCTGCCAGTTTAAGCTGTACACAGAGTATTCGGCAGGCGTAGGGCCGCTGGGCGTTCAGTTCATCACTCACAGTGTTGCAACCTTGTCGAGGAAAGACATGGGGAAGTCTGGTGGAAGTCATTTGGCCGGTCGATATGTTGGTTGAACGAAGGTCAAACGGCGACGGGCACCATGGCTTGATGTACTTTGACATCGTACTACGCTACCATACAACAAATTACGGTAAATAAAAGCCCCCTTAAAAAGGTTATTATAACCACCCCCCACCTCCTCCCTTTCCCAATTGACCCAGGCATGCTTACTACAGCATTAGCTACAGTGGGTAGTGGTCAACCATGGGTACCCCATGGTGACAAAGCCTCTCAACCACGGCCTGAACAATGGCTAAATGCATGTATGGGAACCGTGGGTACCCCACGTTAGCTCTAGTAGCCTACTGAAACTGCACGGGCTGCCTGGTGCGAGGTTTTTCACGGCTACCGGTGCTACTGGATGCGGTATTTGCAGGGGTGGGTCACTACTTTCTGCTGGTTTCATCATTTGGGCAATAAGTGGATGGGTCTGTTTTTCGCGCAGGATCCGAGTCATTTCGCGAGTGAAGGCTGCAGGGTCATCAACTAGTGCTTTCGCTTCAGCCAATGGCTTATCGAGGACAATGGCAATGAGCATTTCGCCACCGTCTTTCTGGATCAGGGCTGGCCGGCCGGCTTGTACCTCTGCAACGATTGCTACTGCCTTGTTTTCGCACAGGGTGCGTTCCCATTCCTCTAGGGCTCTTTGAGCTAGGGTGTCAGTTTGCGGTGAGGCCTTGTGAGCTGCCGGTGTCCCCAACGCACGGATGAAGGGGCTGTCAGGCAGCGAGGGAGATGGCAGGTTTGCGATAGCCGCTACTGCACGTAAAATGTCACTTTCTTTGATTTCATACGAAGGGGACGACTTCTTCCCAATGGCTGGCTCAGAATCTGCCCATAATTGTTGCAGCGTGTATCCTGTCTTTGGTTCCATGTACCTTCTGTTCCATACTGCATTGTGAGACCATTGGGGTGCGTCATAGTTTACTTCGACGGAATCTCTTTTCATGTCATATTCAGCATGTCATCTAGTTCCTGCTGGCTCGCAGATCGATGAATACAACATTGTCTGACAGCTCCGTCGATGTGCAGTGGCCATCCTACGGGCATGTGGGAGTCTTCAAGGAGTCCATCCCCATTTTGCTCAATGATTGTTCCTAGCATAGGGACATCAATTGTTGCCTTCAGGCTAACCTGCGCACGTTTGCACTTCCACGTGTCAGGTGCGAGTAAGCCACGTGTGGCCAGCAATTCAAGTGATGGGAATTCCGGTTGGTCTTTCATCGGCAGCACCTCTTCCTTGATGACTAACTTCAGCCCGTAGCGGCTGGGACTGCGGCCCCTGGGGGTCTTGGTTGGGTTGAGGCGTGGTATCTTTGGGTGCTGCAATGTCTTCAAACCAGGTAGGGCGGACCGACTGGACACCTCTTGCACTGGCGGAACTTGCGTTTTTGATGCTTTCCCTGCGCAGGCTGTGGTATACTGGAGGGATCATCCATGCCGGCACAAACACAGTGATAAACTGTACGTTCCAGATGACCTGCAGGCTCTGTGGCTTGATTTCAGGAGTGATGCATCTCACCTGCCCGTCGATTACTCTCGTGTATGATTCGGAGCGGTCAAACGATGCTGTGACTTTCAAGCCGAGGTATAGTTCTCTAAACCAGTATTCCTTGAGCAACATAAAGGAAAGATGAGGTGCCCTCACTTCCAATACGTGCGTTGCTGGTATCAGAAAGGTGACTAACCATTCGGCTAAAAATTCAATCATCTTTACTTCAAGCTTTGGGAGGATTGCCTGGACCGCTTGGAGTGCTGCCTCAATGTCTGGGATATGTGTAGGTGAGGGCATTCCGACTGTTCGTCTGGCATATTCATCAGCAAAGTAGAGTCGGCACAATTTGGAAACCCACTGGCTCGGCTTCTCCATATCAATCGTGATCTTAGCCAGGGGCCATGGGTCTGGTAGCGTGGACAGGCAATGCAGTAACTCTGAAGTTAGTTCAGGGGATTTACTCAAATGTCAAGTGTTGACTTCGGTCTTTTCTCCATCTCTTCATGGAGCAATGCCTGGGGTCAATCACTCCAAGACAAACATGAAAATGGATGAGCACGTCCCAACGATGGCTGAGTTATTTGACATGCTGAACCCAGGAAGAAAGTGAGCTAGAAGAGCGACATCACTTTTGGCCGTGGAAGCCGTAGTGCCTTCTGGACCCCGCAAAGGGGGCCCCCTCAGTTGCGTTGAAAGCTTGCTGCTTGAACAAAACCCAACTTTGATTTACTTGCGTAATGAAGAGCTTCGTGTTTCGAGCAGGTTCCACACTACCAAAAATGGGATTGCCACGCGCCACCGCTTTTCGATTTGGACAGGGCCATTTCGAGGCTGTTTTCAATTTCTATTTTAATAGCAGGCGAGACCAAAAACGGGCGCGCCAAATCCACGCGTTGGAGCGTGTGACAATCCTGTTTTTGGGGTTGCGACATGACGCTCGGAACGCACCCAGCTGCTCCAAAAGTTCGCCAGAAACCATGAAACGACAAAAGGCAGGAAGGATGACACAAACATCCATATTAAATTGAGGGGGACCCATGCTGGGGTCCGTTTCCACTAGCCAGTATCAACCCGCAAAAGTGGCGTTGTCTAAATGAATGTTTTTCACCTGGGTCCCAGGCATCCTGCTGGGCATTGCTGCGCTTTGGAGCCATGGCACCCAGATCCAAATGCAAAACAAATCGCTTATCTGTCTAAATTGTGAACCTGCGAAAACAGAGGTCACACCGGCGAATCGAAATCAACGGAGTGAATGGACTGCTGCAAAATGCTGACCTCTAGGTGCGCTCCGGCTCACCCAAAGACAAACTCCAAGCTGACTTCCAAGCAAACCTGAACGTAACCTCGGAATAACATCAAAAGGAACTTCAAGCTGACTTCAAGCTGACTCCAAGGCGACCTTGGGATTACAGGTCAACTTCAAGCTGACACCAACGCAACTTCAACGTGACTGGAAGCCCTCAAGGTGAACCACACCGGTGTTTAAGATGTACCACACCCCTGGTGTTTAAGGTGAACCATACCGGTGTTTAAGGTGCACCACACCCCTGGTGTTTAAGGTGAACCACACCGGTGTTTAAGGTGTACCACATCTCCGGTATTTAAGGTGAACCACACGAGTGTTAAGGTGTACCACCACCACGGTGTTTAAGATGAACCACACCACAGGGCCTCGAAACTTGGCGCTCCCAGCGTTGTTCCTCCACGCCTCCGCAGCAAGAGTGGAAAGCAAAAACCTTCAAATTAGGTTGGTGGAAATATGGGGCCGGATGTGTGGGAAAATGATCGTGGAGGAGCAATACGAGTCCTCCAGGCATTCCGCCAACCTAATAACTCCTCCACCCTGTTTTGAATATATACTACTATATATTC
Organism: Cladocopium goreaui; assembly: GCA_947184155.2. Taxonomy (NCBI): domain Eukaryota; class Dinophyceae; order Suessiales; family Symbiodiniaceae; genus Cladocopium; species Cladocopium goreaui. The sequence goes on along the minus strand of CAMXCT020000252.1, from coordinate 105,540 downwards.
CAGGGAGAGGACTCGAGCGACATCACTTTTGGCCGTGGAAGCCGTAGTGCTTTCTGGACCCCCCAAAGGGGGCCCCCTCAGTAGACAGCCTTGCATGATTATTAAAATTCATCTTTTTACTGCGATTGAACGTGTGTAACGACCTGGCGGAAGCCATGAAGGCGTTGGATGGAAAAAAAAGACATTCCATGCAACGTTGGCACCTTTGGGTTTGAAGTCAGCAATGATACAACGGATCTGTCTGTCAATGGTTCTCTGATATGACTCGTTGCGGTCGAGCTCTCGGACCATTTTTCTTTCACCAACATGAAAGCGAGGTGGGGCGATCTATTTTCAAGGACATGTTTGGCAGGCATCAGCAGGGCCACCATCCATTCCGACAGAATTCAATGACTCGCAGCTCGAGGTCGTTCAGTACGGAATTTCCTGCTAGGGGAGTTGCTTGGAGGTGCATGTTCCCACCGTGTGTCGAACAAATTCGTCAGCAAAGAATAGTCTTCCCATTTTGGAGAAGTCGTCCTCGTGGTGCAGTTGGTATCGGGGCACTCTTCTTGTGTCGCTGACAGACTGCCGGTGGTGGTTCGATTCCCCGCTGGTCCGCGAGTAAGACTCAAGACCGTCGACCCGCCGAAAGGCAACGGGCTCGGACAAAAAAAAGTCTCCCCATTTTGGAGACCCATTAGCTGGCACTTTCCGTGTTGATTGTAAGCTTTGCAAGGGGCCAAGGATCTGGGAGGGTCGATAGACAGTGCAGCAACTCTGAGGTGCGCTCTGGCGGTGTCATGGGCAGTTCTCGCGGGAGGGGCTGGTGTCCTGCAGGGTCTTCTCAAAAAAAGTCTAACAAAAAGCCGGTCCAAACGCAACCTTCGACCCCTGAGCTGGCTCAAGTGCACGTAACAGACCCGCCATCCCCCATTACCCCCCAAAACAAAGATCAAAGTGCAAGTTTCTGCAAAGTGAAGACATTTTTGTGAAGCAGCCAGTTGCAGTTCGCAGAGTCTGTGCGTGTGCAGATGCTGCAAAGAATGATTATCTTACTTTGCGGAATCATTGTGTGGAGGGGGTGCAGGGGAATGTGTTCATATTTGAGAAATTGTGGCGGGTAAGGTCGCAAGCAAAGTCGTCCTCGTGGTGCAGTTGGTATCGCGGCACTCTTGTGTCGCTGACAGACTGCCAGTGGTGGGTCAATTCCCCGCTAGTCGTCCTCGTGGTGCAGTTGGTATCGCGGCACTCTTGTGTCACTGACAGACTGCCGGTGGTGGTTCGATTCCCCGCTGGTCCGCGAATACCATAGTAAGACTCAAAACCGTAGACCCGCCGAAAGGCAACGGGCTCGGACAAAAAAAAAGGTGGGTCGATTCCCCGCTGGTCCGCGAGTAGGCCGCAGCTTCCTTAGTATCTGTGCATTCAGGGGTCCCAAATTCTTCCGGCGCCGTGGCAACGAGCATCGTGGCCAGGGCCGCTGCAATGAGGCCGCTGCGCACATCGAGGCAAAGAGTGGACAGATCATATATTGGCCTTGAAACGACTTGATTCAAACACTTGCCCCAGCAAGTGTCATCAAATTGGAAAGAGCAATTATCTAACCAAGAACTGCGAGGACGGCACCCAGAGGCATTCTACTTGGGTCCTTACTAAATCCTTACAGCATAAATTACACAAACCGTACATACAGTGTCCACTCGACTCAGTCGAGCTTCAGCAACAAATGAGCTGATGTTGCTACCGGGCACGACATCCACACCACGCCAAAAGCCAGCTCTATTGCAGGAAAGAACACCGCCATAGTGGCAGACACGCCTGCGGAGCCCGACCCATTTTTTTTTGTCCGAGCCCGTTGCCTTTCGGCGGGTCTACGGTCTTGAGTCTTACTCACGGACCAGCGGGGAATCGAACCACCACCGGCAGTCTGTCAGCGACACAAGAGTGCCGCGATACCAACTGCACCACGAGGACGACTAGCGGGGAATTGACCCACCACTGGCAGTCTGTCAGCGAAGCAAGAGTGCCGCGATACCAACTGCACCACGAGGACGACTTCCTGCGGCGCCCGACCCAGGGGCCCACAGAACATGCGTCAGCAAGCGACCACTCAAAAAACACCATGTCAACCAACTCCAGATCCACGTTCCCCATCACTTCGTCAGAAGTTGTTGCAGAAAAGCAGACCCATGGTACTGGGCAGGGTGCGGCAGCTATCACAGTCTGTCAAAAATAAATTATTGCCTGCATTGACATCAACTGCCTCAAGGTTGGCTGGGAACAACTTCGTTCAAGTTGGACTTATTCTGCTACTTTATACAACGCGTTAGTGTTAAATTTTTCCCCCAAGAAAACCGTGGAAATTCCTACGAAGCGAAAACACGTCTCAAAAACGCAATTGAGCAGTCAAGGCGTTCTACAAGTGCAGATGGATACCTACCATGCCGCCAACGGATCTGCAGTCACCATGACAGGTGAAGTTCAGGTGACAGTTGGTTTTGAGACTGGAAGTGGTCCAAAGAAGTCTCAGAGTTTTCGTTTGAAGTGCTGCGTAGGCTCCACTAGCCACAACATCTTGAGTGCAACCCAGCTTGTGAAGCGTGGATGGACAATGGTTCAGTCGCCAGGTGAAACGTATCTCTGGCATGAGAAGTCGAATACCGTGATTACTGATGTGGTGTTGTGGGGAAGATGCCCCCTGGCTGAGAGCCAAGAAGACAACATCTCAGGTCGCTGCGTTGAAGGATACCTACATGCCGATGGAAGTTGATGTGCCAATGGAGTCAGTGAGGACCGGGCAAGGCTTGCCTGTTGGTATGGTAGGTGCGGTTGAGTTGTCAACCCAGGAGAGACTGCGCCGACACATCTTGCGAGGTCATTATCCGTATGACCCTCACTGTTCGGAATGTCAACAAGGCCGCGGTGTTTCGAGGGCACCCAGGCGAGATTTGAAAGAGCGTTTGCTTGAGGTGCAGGTTGACTTCATGTTCTTGGGAACTGTTGGTTCGCAGTCAAGTTTTTGTTGTTTCGCCGCTGCTTCAGTGGTTTACTGGTGTCTGTGCTGTGTGAGAACGTTGACACCACCGGCCAGCATGTCCGCCAGATCTTGGCAGAGTTTGGACTGCTGTCTGGATATCCAAAGCCAATTGATTTCAGGTCTGATGCGTCCAATTAGCTCGGTACGACGTTGAGGAGAGGTGACATTCCGAGAGAATTCACCGTCAACAAAGCAGGCCCCCAGAACCATGATACTGTTGGTTCAGTGGAGCGTGTGAGACCGTGAGGTGAAAGAAACTCTTGCGGTACTGCGACTTGAGTTGGGGAAAGCAGGTGATGACGTGGTCAACAGTTTGGTTGGCTGGGAAGCCAGTTCAAGGTATGTTGTTGCAATGCATAACTTGCATTCGAAGTTGGATGGAACAGGATTGAGTGGACGAGAAGCCTGAGAAACCAGGTTGATCAGAAGAATGCTGTCACTGCGATGTTCTGTTCTAGGATTCTTGCGGAGACACCTGACAGTGTGAACAGCATCGGAAGGTTCGTGACTGCTGGATACCTGTATCCTGTGAGGAACTCGTTTGCGCATTTTGTTGTTGCGGTGACTGAAGGTGAATTGATTTTTTTTCCAAGCGAAGAGCCTGAAACTCGTTTTTCCACCCAACCTCCACGGCATTGGATTGATGCCCGTGGACGAACTGAAGGTTGTAGTTCTTGTGCTACTCGTCAAGGTCGACACTCCAAGAAGTGCTGTGAGCGCTATTGGATTCGAAGCCAGAGAACAGGAGAAACTGTTGTGCCTGACAAGCAACTTCCAGTTGCTGAGCCCAATGATCCTGCGGTGGTTGTGCCGTCACAGCCATTGCCGAGAATTCCAGGCTTACTGGCCGGAATGCTGCCTACAAAGCATTCTCCAAGTTGCGAATCAGGTATGCATGCTCCAGGCACCCGACATTCGGCTGAGTGCCGCAAAAGGCAAGCTGAGTTCTTGTCTGATCCTATCAAGCCGTCGCTTGAGGATTTGGAGCGAGCTCTTGACTCTGGAGGTGGAGGTGTCACCAAACCCATCATCTGTCTTGCATGAACTGCACGTTTTTGAACTTGCATGATTGCCGGTTCATTGTCACACAAAAACGTACATTCACTGTGGCCAAGGACTTGAGTGAATTGCAAAATCTCACGCACCATCAAATCAAAGTCATTCTTCTTTGAGATTGGGACGCAGCCTGTGAAATTTGCCATTGAACCCACCAGCACCAAAGCTATCACCTGTTCAGTTTCCTGTACGTTTCCACCTGGAGCAACTGCCTTTGTGTAGGCAAAGTCAAAAGAAACTGTTGCAACACCAGAATCCTTCACTGAACCATCTCTCAAATGCCTGTCTGGCCTTGACCGATGAGCAACGCAATGGGGGCACCAATCTTGAAAAGGTAAATGCGTTAGCATATGCAGTTGTTGAGCTCTTTCATCAGGTGCTTCAGCCAGTTTCTGAGGGTTTGGCTGTCTCATCTGCTCAGCTTCAGTTTCACGAGCTGCTGCTAACGCAGTTTGAAGTTCAAATTTCTTTTGATGCTCCCATAAACGCTTGAAACATCGATCTTTCCCTCCAGACTATGACAAGTTGTAAAGGTGAAGCTGATTTTAATCATCGAGCAGTCTTACATGCATGTTTAGAAATCGTTGATTTCGGGACACATTGTTCTCGAGACATTATCTCTCAAGAGGGTGGGTGAGGTGGGTCCGCCATTTAGATTTGAAAGTCGAAAAGCGACTAGGGGGGATGCAATGGATGAGTCTGGAACTGGCTTCGGTGCTGACCTTGAACATTCAGATGATTTGCAGGCGTTTTCTGAGTGGTTAGATGTTTCTACAGAACAGCATGCATCACATGACAGTTCTTTTGCTGCTCCCCTTGGAAGAGTCGTGAACGATGGGACGGTTTTTCATGGATTTGCTCTTCATGAACCTCTTTGGCCTTTAGGAGATGGTGGAACTCTTGAGAGATCAGATGTTTTGTCTGAGTGTCCAAGTCCAAGTGTAGCTTGTGATCCAGTGCCGGTGTTTGAACCAGCTCGGCAGGGACCTCAGACAACAGTTGGAAATGAACAGTGGCAGCTTGGAGTGGTTGCCAATTTTTCTCAATTTGCACAGCAACCCACCAGCTTATTGTTGCCTTGGGAAACTGGCGTTTTTGCTGACATTTTTGGACATTCGAATTTCCTGGAACTTCCTACGAATCATTTGCCTGAACCTGACAGCGGTCTGATGGAGCGCATCATTGCAACTGCTGACGCTGCAGAGGTCAGTGCCTCAAAACCTTTGGATTCTTGCTACGACAAGGTTGTGAGAAATGTGCAGGATTTGGATTATTTCGAGAACAAACACAGGCAACGTGAGCTGGCTTGTGGGCAATGGTTGGAAATGCTTTCATGCAGTTGGTACGCATCAGGTGTGGGCGAACAGTTAGCAAAAGACATGCAACTTGATTCATCAGGTGCCAGTGCATATGAAACTCTGAAGGCATGTTTCGGTATCAAGAGTCCTCAGACACTCTTGAAGCGTGCATCGAGTTTGAGGAGGTACTTCAAGTGGCACTCTGAGTTGCGTGCAGATGCAGCACAGATACAAGTGAGTCCTTTGCCTTTTGCAGAGATGGATGTATGGTCATTTTTTCACTGGCTACGGGATTTGAGACAGGAGAACCAACGAGGTTTCACAAATGCTTCTGCTTTCCTTGAGACAGTGCGATTCATGAAATTCACTTTGGATTTGAGGGACGCTGACCAGATCCTTCAGTCCCGAAGGTTGCTTGGCTTTGCAGCCATTGAGCGACTCCAGAAAGGTCCAACACGACAGGCGCCTCCTCTTGAGTTGCAGCACCTTCAGCGTCTTCACGAGATCCTGGAGAGTGCTGCTTGCCTAACAGACAGGTTGGGCGCTGGAGTGATGCTGATCTGCATCTATGGGCGTGCAAGGTGGTCTGACTTGAGGTACATCCACCATGTCAGTGTCGAGGAGGGCAGAAATGGCTTTCTTACATTGTACACTGCTGAACACAAGACATCGGCTGTTGGAGCTCGAAGGGAGCAATACCTTCCACTTGTGGTGCCATGGATGGGCGTTACACATGATGAATGGGTCAAGACATTCATGCAGGTTTATGAGATGGCCGGGCTTGACCTGTTCAAAGTGCCGCTTGGGCCACTGATGCCAGCTCCACGGCTAGGAGGGTCGTTTGGAGCACGCCCTTTGTCAACTCCAGAAGCTGCACAGTGGCTGAGATTGCTGTTGCAAGGGACGCAGGATGGCGATTGTTTCAGGGCCCATTCCCTGAAGACGACGCTGTTGGTCTGGGCAGCGAAAGCAGGCTTGGACAAGGAAGTCCGTGCAGTTTTGGGACACCATGCATCAGCATTGCAGGGCTCTGAAGTGGTATACAGCAGGCACCTGCAAACAAGGGCTTTGAGGAAGCTGAACATGCTGCTGCATCGGGTACGCATCGGTTTGGGTTTGGAAGAGGACCCATTGATGCCAAACCCATATGCGACACCTTGTGCGAGGACTCCCAGGCCTGGTGGAGCAATTGCACAGCCAGTGACACCACTTCCACCTGTACCGGCCTTGGACAAGTCTGCCAACGCTGTCGACACGGCGCTGGAGGAGGTGAACATTGCAGGAGATGCTGAAAGCATCAAAGAAGAGGTGCTTGACCTGGCCCAAGTTGAGGCAGCTGCGTCAAAGATCTCGCTGTTTGACCTGGAGGTGGTTGACACCGGAGTGATTGAGCTTGACAGCTCTTCAGGCAGTGAAAGCGATAGTGACAGCTCGTCTTCTTCGAGCGGCGAGGCAAACGTGAAGCAGCCTAATGTGCATGCCTATGTTGAGACAGTGCCAGATGGTGTCCTGTACTATAAGCACAAGAAGAGTGCCATCGTCCACAAGGTGAAAGTGGGCCAGAAGGTTGCTGCGTGCGGAGCACAGCTTACTGTGAATTTGCAGCAGATGGCAAAACGAATCACTGTACGCTGGCCAAAATGTCTGAAGTGTTTTCCGAAAGATGGCGACAGAATTCGAAACCTTTCACAGCTCACTGGAGCGTTGGATGCTGCTGTCAGCAAAGCCAGACGTCAGGCTGCATGAGTCGAGAAAAAGATCCTTTAGCCGCATGGGTGTCGAAGAGTTGACATGTGCAAAGGCACAAACATGTTTGTGAGCAGAAAGCTGCTTTCAATTGTTTGCAGAAAGCTGCAGCATGTGAGATTTTGTTTGGCATCCATGGCATGGCTCAAAGGGGACAGGAGAAAGCTCCACATGCAGAAAGCTGCAAGGTCTTGTTTAGCAGAAAGCTGCTCAAGTCATTTCTGGGTTACGTGCAGTTTTGTTTAAAGTTTTTGGCATTCATTTCACTGCGACGTTTTGGAAACAAGTTGAAGCTGTGTGCATTTGTTTCATTTGCTTGACTTTTCTTTTAGGACCTGCGCACGTGGTAGGAACATGACGTCCTTGCTTGACAGCACAGCGCACTTTGAGGAACGATGCGCAAAGCTTGGAATGGTACCGGCCTTTGTCACAGCCTTAGCTGGATCTCATGTTGACAGTTTGTCAAAACTTGCGTTTGTGATTGGCCAGCCTGGTCAACCCATTCAGAACCAAGAAGTGTCAGATTTTCTTCAGACTGCACTTGGCCGCGTGCCGACCTTAGCTGAGACGACAGCATTGAAGCGACTGGGTTTCGAAGCACACACATATTTGGTGGCAACTTTGAGACAGCAGATTGATCAGAGCGATGACACGCAACCACGGAAAGTTGCCTTTGCTGAACGCACTCAGCGTATGGACAGGCTTCGTCAGGACCTTAGAGGTTTGGACATCACTGGAGAGATGGAACCTTCACATGGCTTGTTGGACAAGTGTTGTGCAATTTTTGACAGCAACAACGTGAAGTGGCTGGAACCTTCGATTTGTATCTCACGAAGCATGGAAGTTCAGGGCACACCGAAGGCACGGGAGTTGACACTTGAAAAAGGCTCCTTGATCCTGAAGCAGGACGACAAAATGACTTGTGCCACAGACTCAGAGATAAAGCTGCACTACGCTTACACCAGGCGTGCAGTGGCGCTGGCCTTTGCAAGGGTGATGTCATTTCAACAGCATAATGCTTGGGTGTGTTACCTTTTTGAGGCTTTGCACCGTGAAGTCCCGCCAGGTTACAGCAAAGCAAACTTGTCGCAGGTGGTGAGTTGTGACAAAGCAGCATGGGCAAGGCTTGCTAGTTTGGGAATTTCAACACGTGAGGCCGTTGACGGCACATTTCCTCTTGGGGAGGCCTTGCTTGGATTGAAGAGTGACCCATCAATCATGCTCTACCTGGCGCCTTTGGCCAGACCTGTGCAGACCTCAAGCACTGGCCCGTCTAGGCCAGCTCCCTACCATGCTGTTGGTGGAAAATCCCAAGCTGGAAAAGGTAAGGGAAAAACAGGCGGCAAAGGAAAGACACCTCCGATGCCACAGGAGCTGAGGGGCAAGTACCACAAGACTGCGGCAAACGAGCCGATCTGTTTTGCGTTCAATACTGCATCAGGATGCTCCCATTCTACAACAGTGAAGGCCGGAGATCGATGTCCGAAAGGACTACATGTATGTGCGGAGCCTCGTTGCCAGCAACCGCACTCTTTACAACAGCATGGCAAGTGACTAGGTCCTAGTTTTGCAAAGGACTGGAAAGGGCTTCACATTGAGCAGTTATTCATGGTTGAAGTGTTTGCTGGTGGAGCTGTTTTGACGTCCGTAGCAAAGCAGTATGGACTTGGAGGCATGGCCATTGACAAGGTTCGCAAACAGAATGCAAGGAGCACGATCTATCAGTTAGATCTGATGCAAGCGACTGACAGGGAGCTCTTAGAAGAGTGGCTTTCTTCACCTCTTTTGCTGTGGGCGCATTTTGCGCCTGTATGTGGCACTGCAAGTAGGGCAAGGGAGATACCCCGCCCGGAGCTGAGCACAGCGCCTCAGCCTTTGAGGTCCTTGGAACATCCGTTGGGATTACCCACACTTGCTCCTGGCGATCGCCGAAGGGTTGAGATTGCGAATGAGTTGTTCAGGTATACTTGTTACCTTTTTGCACTTTGCATTAGTCGAGGTGTGTTGGCGACGATGGAAAATCCACGTGGCTCCTATCTCTGGATCATACCCTTTGTGTTGGAGCTGATGCGAGCACACCATCTTTTAGCAACAGATTTTCAAGCGTGCATGTACGGTTCGATGCGTGACAAATGGACAAGGGTGATAGCCTCTTTTCCAGAAATTTGTCAGATGGATGCAACCTGCGACCGCAGTCATAAACATTTGGGTTGGGGCTTCACCACCAATGCACAAGGTGTGAAAGTTTGGGCGACCTCAGAAGAGTCACAATATCCAAGAAAGCTCTGCATAGCATTGACCCAGATTGTGCTACAGGTCGCTGCTTCTCGAGGTGTTCAATTGCGACCCAACTGCATTCACGACATCATTGACCATCCACTGCTTTCAGCAAAGCATTCTCAGATGGCAACAGGTCGCCAACCTCGAGGCAATAAGATTCCACCTTTGGTTGCAGATTTTCAACAAACAGCTGTTTTCTTTGCCAAACAACCCTCTGATATCCCTTGTGGCCTCATGGGCAAACTTGCTGCCCCACTGACATTGAGGACTGAAGCACAGCACCTGGTACAAGTGCCCAAACATGCGCGTTTTTTGCGCGGGTGTCACACAGCAGACTCAGATATGGGGGTTGTGGTGGAGTCTGAACAACAACTACAGGCTGATTTTTGGCCTTACAAAGCAGTTTTTGGGCTGCCTTGGGACAGTGAGCAATTCATTCGCAGGGCCGTCGATGTTGGCCATCCTTCAAAAGTTGGTCTTGCGGTCCCAAAAGACCTTCAAGTGGCTTTGGACAAACACATGAGTTGGGATGAACAGACGTTGGTGCAGTACCGCATGGATTGGTGCCGCAAATGGCTGCGACGTGCAAAAGACCTTGAAACTGCTGAGCGCAGAGATGCAGCTGCACGACCTTCACATGTGAGGGATGCGACTCTTGGAAAGAGAATTTTACTGACTGAAGAAATTTTGAACGAAATGCAATATGAGGACACCAGCGTGTTAGATCTGTTGCGGCATGGTTCACCCCTGGCAGGGGACATCCCAAAGTGTGAAGCCTTTGAAGAACTCTTCAAGCCTTGCATGTTGACTATGCCTCAGCTGCTGAAAGAGGCCCCACAGCGAAATCAGGCAGTGATGGCTGCTTGTAAGAGTTCTGGCGATCCGCAGATTGACTTGCAGGTCTTGCATGAGACACGTGAAGAAGTCAAGCGGGGTTGGGCCATTGGACCGCTTGATACTGTGCCAGCTGGTGGCGTCATTTCAAGGAGGTTCCCTTTGACGCAGAAGACAAAGACGAGGATGATCGATGATTTTACGATCTCAGGCATCAATGACACGGCCTCTTCACACAACAAGGTTGACTTGCACATGGTGGACACCTTTGCAGCCCTCGTCAGAGAATTTTTCAGAAGATGTGCAGAAGAGGACAAAGGCAGTGCATTGGTAGCCAAAACATATGATTTGAAAAGCGCCTATCGACAGGTGCCAATTCGCAGCGACCACCTCTGCTTCTCTTATTTCTGTATCTACAACTGTGAGAGCAACAGAGCAGAGATTTATCAGCTGCTTACATTACCTTTTGGCGCAACCCATAGCGTGTATAGCTTCCTTCGTCTGGCCAGGATGCTATACACGATTTGCACACGGCAGCTGTTTCTTTTGACAACAAATTTCTATGACGACTACATCCTGGCGTCGCTGCCCAACAGTGTTGACTCTGCGAAGAATTCCATGGAGCTGGTTTTTATGTTGACAGGTTGGAAGTTTGACATGGATGGAAAGAAAGCGACGAGTTTTGGGACGGTGTGCCGTGCCTTGGGAGTACAATTTGATTTGCAAAGCTCTGGTGAGCGCATTCTTGCCGTGTGCAACACAGAACAACGAGTTCAAGACTTGCAAGCGTTGATAAGCTTGACCCTGGAATCTGGAGAACTGTGCAAGCAGGACGCTTTGGTCCTGCGGGGAAAATTGGGTTTTGCTGACTCCTTCTTACATGGCCGGTTGGGCCTCTTGGTTCTGAAGCAATTGGCGGAACATGCGTACAGCAAGACAGCACGTCTTACGCAGGAGCTTGCATTGGGCTTGTTGGTCATGAAGCAGCGCTTGGCTTTGGGAATTCCGCGTATCGTCTCTGCAAAGGCGGTACGCCAGTGGTTTTTATTTACAGATGCGGCATTTGAGCCTGACCTTGGAACTGGAGGTATTGGTGCTGCCCTTTTTGATGATGAATGCAATTGTGTTGGATGGTTTGGTTTTCCTTTGGATGTCCAACAGTGTCAGCTTTTTGGTGCGGGGGTCAAACAGACCGTGATCTACGAGCTTGAACTGGCTGCGACAATTCTGGCATTGGATTTTTGGGCAGACATTGTTAAAGATGGCTTGCAAGTGTGCTACGGTGATAACGACAGTGCAAGATTTTCGCTCATAAGGGGCTCCTGCTTGAGCCAGCATGCTTCTGCCTTGATGAGATACCATCTGGAAAAAGAAGCCCGCAACAACCTTAATCCCTGGTTTGCGAGAGTCCCCACGGAAGCAAACGTGAGCGATTTTCCTTCGCGGAATGTTCCGCATCCTCTGTTGCCAGAGGTCCTGAATGAGTCTTGTGCTGCGGTTGCTTGGTTTGAAACACTGCTTGGTTTTCTACGGGAGGCCATGCTGATACAATTGGGGGAGCCAGCAGCACGTCCCCCATGAAAAGTGTGCATTGCATGCAGCTTCAGTTGATGCATGCTATGTGGCCAACTTGCAGTGTCAGACGGTGAAGCTGATTTTAATCATCGAGCAGTCTTACATGCATGTTTAGAAATCGTTGATTTCGGGACACATTGTTCTCGAGACATTATCTCTCAAGAGGGTGGGTGAGGTGGGTCCGCCATTTAGATTTGAAAGTCGAAAAGCGCCCACCCGAAGCTAAAGAGCTTCACTCATTTACCCATCCCTTTTCGACTTCCTGGGCCAGACCCACGGCCTAGCCAGCAGCACGTCCCCCATGAAAAGTGTGCGTTGCATGCAGCTTCAGTTGATGCATGCTATGTGGCCAACTTGCAGTGTCAGACAACCACAAGTTTCACGTAAAGTTGCTAAGGCAGTATGTGGAAACAGTTCTGTCCCATTGACATTCAAATGATCTCCTCTGTCTGGCGCATACACAAGCTGTCCCCCAATGGCATGACCTGCATCTTGTTGCATTTCACCTCCAATGTCAACGCCTGCAACCTCATCTTTTGGGGCCATGGGCGCTATGTCACCTGCAGCATGTTGTTCCTGCTCAAGCTCAACTGCAGGTTGAGGTACTTCATCGTCATCCATCAATCTGAAACCCATGACATGTGGAGGACTCTCATGTGTTTGTGATCACGGTGATTACGTAACGTTCACCATCATAACCATGAAACTCTGAGGCAAGGTCGATCAAACATTTCAGGGGCTCACATAGCTCCATGACAAACCATTGGTCTCCATCCTTGATCAGCGTCGTTTTGAATTTCCTTCCAGACATTGTTGGGCAAGCAAGCGTTGGATCTTGATAGCAGCTTGCAAAGTGCTTTCCTGAACCAACCCCATCGGGACTAAGTGACTAAGGTTCCAACCGATGCGCATGTCTGACAGTTCATTGAAAACTTCAGCAGGCACTGCTCTGATGCTAAACGGCTCCAACACCTCTGGTTCATCTCTCATCATGCGCACCCATCCACGTACTGACATAGATTTGTTTTGCAACTCTATGGGCATGGAAATGCCAGAACCATGTGTGAGGGTTTGCTCAATGCCGTTGATGCTCCATCCATTTTCCAGCAAATGACCAAAGCAAAGAATTGGCTGTGAAATCTGATTGCTCAAAGCAACTGTTTCCTTCAGGATGATTGCACGTCCTGTCATATCCATGAGATGCAGCTCAACATCCCTCATGCCATGCAAAGGAAGCTGTTTTCCCTGGGCATCTTTCAAACATGTTTGCATTTCACCTGAAGGAACACCAAACTCTGCCATACATGCTGGAAAAACTGAGGCATCGGCACCTGAATCCAAGAGTATGCTATGCATTTGGGTGTTTTCATCAACGCTTTCCAACATCGTACGCACTGAATGACATGTTTCAACATCAAATTCAGTCGCATTGGGCTCATCACCGATGTAGTACTGCATAGTTCGAATTGTCCCATCCAAGCAACTTGACTCACTGACAGGACTTCGAAGGTCAAACACTAGCTCATCATGTTTTGAAACATCTGAGACATGTGAATCTGCAAATTGAATTCTGGCAACACGACCATGCTGAGGGGCAACAGGCACCTGTGAACTTGTTGTCGAAGATGGTGAGCCAGCTGCAACTGAGGTCTGCTGGCTAGGCTGTGCACTCACTGAAACATCATTTTGAACCTGTCGCATTGAATTTCCCCAGCAATCACGGGCATAGTGTCCATATTTGCCACACTTATGGCAAGTGACGTCTGGTCGATTGCCTTTGCCTTTCCTTGAAAAGTTCTGCTTCCCACTGCTTTTGCCGCTTCAATCACCTTTCTGCTGCTTTCCTTTTGATCCATTCTTACCATCCTTTGTCTTTGTCTTTCCTTTTCCCTTTCCTTTCTGATTCTGATTCCCTTTTGAAGAACCACCTTTTCCTTTTCCCTTGTCACCCTTTTTGCCACCGCTATTCCAGTTGCGTCCATCTGCATAGACACGATCAACTTCCATAGGAGTTGAACCCGAAGTTTCATCAAAGATCAAATTGCTCCATTTCTGTTGACTTCTGTCCCAACGTAAAATCTGTTCACGCAGTTCCTTGAATGTTGTAGAGTCCTGGATTGCTAAGTTCAAATGAGTCCTCAACTGGCCAGAAACGCACTTCAGCAAAATCACCTGCTGAAGCTGGTCAGGGATGCTTGACCCTGCACGTCGAGCCTCTTCCAAGGCTTCCTCCAACTTTAACAACTGTGGCTGCAAGAGTTGACCCATGTTGAATGCAGGCCAATTTGTAAGGGCTCCCATCAAAGCTAATCCTCTGTTGTTGCTTGAAGGCCGCAAATTCAGAATTAACTGTCTGAGCGCCTCAAAACCATCAGCTTGTTTCACACTCCTCACAACATTCAAACTGCGATTCCTGCACAAAGAAGCAAAAAGGCCATAAAACTTGGCTCCATGTTGTCTCGTCTCTGAGCTTGCAGTAGACATGTCCAAGGGTGATGTAGGGGTATCCACAAGTGATTGTATTTCTGACTCAACACCAGCATCAATGGTGTTCAAAAACTGTGTCAACATCCAAAGCCAGTCTCGAAACATGCCGATCTCGTCCTCCACCGTTTTCCCATCTAACAATGGGGGCTTGTTCACAAGCTTAGACCAGTCTGTTGATCCCTGTGGTGATCCTGTAGGGTTTCCAGAGGCAGTAGCTGTAGAACCTTGTGGATTACTTGACTGCTGGGCACTTTGCATCGCCTGGACAGCAGCTGTAGCCACCTTAGTCGCTTCTGCAACTTCAAGCCAGGCTGCTTGAAATATCGCAGGGTTGAACTCCTGCGCCATGATTTCAAGCGACCGTCTCTTCAAACTCCATCTCCAAGCAAGTTACAAATCCAAGCTTGTATATCCAAATTGAAATCACCTGCAAAATTCACACCAACACCAGTCAAACCTGTAAAATGTCAGCCACCAGAAATTGTACCACGCCAAAAATCTGAGGTATTGACAGAAACAATTTGCAGACTGTTCAATGTCCAGTGCAAAAATCAGATGTCCAATCCCTTACGCAAATCTGAAGGTCACCACTTTCGAAAATCCACAAATCAGCTCTGCTCCAATCCAGAAAGCCGCTAAAGTCAGCAGCAAGCGCTATGGCACAGCACCAAGCGCCAACGGTGCGCGGCAATGCTTGCAGGTAGGAAGCACAGAGTGCTCCGCTACCATGCGACGCGGGCAGCAACACTATTTTGAACTGCAGGGGCCTGAAGTATGCACATCAATTTTATGTGCTGTGAATGATTCTTTGTACACTTCTCGTTTCGATTTGTGCGTGTCATCCACTAGCGTTTGTCTGAAGTCCACCTGAATGCATACCTGCATGGCAATGTTTTCAGACTGTCTCTCAAGGTAAATGGTGAAGTGAAAATATTTCTCATCTCCGGAACCCTGTTGAACGTGACCTGGCTCTGCACCAAAGCCTCCCAAATTTTCTCCGTGCCCTTTGGAACCTTCTCCGGAACCTCGTTGAACCTGACCCGGCGCCTGCGCCTGCACCAGTGCACACTGGAGCTATTCTGGGCTGAAGACCCCGTTAGCTTACGCTGTTGGGGAAAAATTGACAACGTGAACGTGTAAATGGGAAAAACTGAAAGTCGAAATCCGATGAAAAAAATGAAGAGAACAATGAAAAAAACGAAATCCAATTGAAAAATAAACCGAAATCCGAACACAAAATGTGAGGAAAAAAGGAAAAACGCATGACAAATTATTGGTAAGCCAACAAAAATTTTCCAAATTTTGGAAAATTTAATTTTCCCGAAAAAAATCGTATATATTTTTTTTCCGTCCACGAGAAACTCTTCATATGGTATGGTTCAAAACGAATTGGATTATCTATGATTTTTCGATAGGTCAGAAGATTGGTTTCGCACCCCGGATGCATGTTTCAGCACTAAACAAACAACTACAGTTCATGTGCCATGAACCACAAATTTTAGCATGGTCAAACGCAAACAATTTTTGAATGCGGGTGGTTTTCACGGGGATGCGATACGATCAGTCATTTTTTGTGCTGTTTTTTTTGAACTACATTCAGTGAACGCCTCAAACATCTTGCACCAATGCAATGCCAAACAGACAAACATGACGAACGTTTGAAAAAAACAACTGCCATGTTTGCCATATTTGAACCAATTGGTTGTGAACATTGGGAGGCCCGAACTGCCTCATTGGCTCAAAGAATCGTCTTGCAGCAAGTTGGTTCTCTTTCCTGTAGCAGAAATCTTGTGGTTGGAAAAATGGGGTGTGGCTTGTCTGACAAAGGATTTGAGGACGGAGGATTGTTTTGCAGAGTGTCATGTGAGCGATTTTTGACGACATGCTAAAGGTATTGAAAAACCAATGATGTTTTTCGCCCCGCAGTTCCAAATGGTTGCAGTTATTGAATTTAGTCACTGGACATGAAAACCAAATACAAACCAAATATATAGAAGGTTGTGAATTACAATTTTTGTTGTTTTTGGTTTAATTTGTGCACTGTGTTTGAATTCCCTTGTTTGGTTGAAAAAACAGAGGGTTTCGGTTTGAAGGTCTCATTTTCAAATTATGGGTTGCAAATTAAATTACATAATGTTGCAATGTCCCCCATTCACTTTGGTAAAATCCAGCGTTTTGTTGCTTAACCTCCATTTGTGACAGAGATGATGTATCCCCTTCATGATCATGAAACCGTTTGTGGATTTTGAACAAACATGTCATGAATGTCTTCTTAATGGGTGGATGATACGGTGGATGTACATATTTATTTACATATATATATATACAAACTGAATTAAAAGAGGGATATATTATGCATATATATATATATATACACAATATCATTTCTATACCAACTTATGCCACCATGCAGGTTTGTTTGAATGTGGTGCCTTCAAATTCATTGTTTTCTCAGTATTTTCCTTATTAAAATAATTATTTTGGGCAATACCCAAGTTTCAGACAGAACCACAATTTCATAGCTGGTTATATTCCCATTGAATAACCATGAAACATCATTCAACCATCATTTTTTTTGATTACACAACCGATCCAAGCACAAACAGCGCTCCAGGTTGTGCCTCGTCCAACTCAGAGGTGCCGGTGCCGAAACCTCGCCGACGTTTGAGCGTTGGCCAAGTAGATGAAACCGAACTGCCCGGAAACCAGGAGCCCGGGGCTGGACGCTGAAAATCGAAAACAAAAAGAAAAAAAAACGGATTGGCCACCCCAGTGGAACATAGTGGAACAATGATTCAGCCATTTCTATTCATGAAACCATTAATGATGGGTGGGGACCCATCACGGTTGTTATGGCTACTGTTTCCCTATCAAGGCCATGGTAGCTTTGTACGGGGAAGGATGGTGAAATCAATTGTGGCCAATGAGAAGGTTGGTTTGGATGATCTTGAGTCGGGCCTGCCTCGAAGCGGTTGCTGAGAAACTCAATGATTGGAAATATGATTAAAATCTCAAATGAATTATCCAAATCTCAATTTATACAGTATTTAATAAGACTTCTGGGACAGACCAGATCTCTGCTTTCACAAATGAAATTACAATCCAAATTGTATTGGATCGTCAGTCATTAGTAGGGAATTACAATGGCACAATGGCCAATAAACAAGGACTACTATTGAGTCGAGGTTTTGCTGTGTGACTTAGAAGTCCTGGCAGGATGCAGAGGCTGACAAGGACCGTGGTCTAATTGCTCAGTTCAGAGCCTTCACTGCAAGAAGATGTTTCATGTGAGGAGCAGCAGAGGAAGAGATGGCAGCCACATATCTTTCAGGGTGTTGAGCAAATCGGAATATCGCATGATTCCAGGGTAAGAGTATCTGGAACCTTTTGAGTCTCTGTTTCGACTCCCTGAAGTGCTGAAACTTAGACTCCCTGCACAAAATGGCGGAAATGATTTCGCCGAGGCAAAAATAATCTTATTGAGATGGTCTCAGATGCGGATCAAACAGGTAAAGGCTGGGCCCACATCTCCCAAGGATCAAAGAGCTGACAGGTGTGACGTCAGCAAAATGCGAGCTGCATTCGAAAAATCCTGTGAAATAGCTGAGACTCAACAAAGATGTCACGTTTTTGTATTCAAAACAACCAGTGTTTGGACAGTCAGAAACAAACAACTCAAGCTGCACGATACTGGGACTGGGGTGCCTGTTTTTTTTCCTCGCTGGAAGGCAAAAGTGGCCGCAGGGTGAGTCTCAGTTCCAGGACGGACAAGGGCACCACCTCATTCGCCAACAAGACAATGCAACTTGATGGTGTTTTCAGCGTCTGGATAGGGGGACTCAAGAGGTCCTAACCTGGGGCCGTAAAGAGAGGCTGGAAACAGCTGCAAATGTCAACGACCAAATGGTTGGGTTCGATGTGAGGTATTTTTCATCAAGGTAACACACTCTATGGATTGTCTAGAACTCATTATTATATCATTTGCGTGCGTATATCAATCTATTATCCTCTACTGTATATACATATATATCATATACATATATATATATAATATACACAATAAGTATATATATATATATTATACATATCTATAATATATGTATGATCACCATGTAAAAGGCTTAATTAAACATTTATATAGAAAGGACATATACATTAAACTGGTTCGAAACCAGGAAAAACGAAACCCAAGAACGAAGCCTATGTTTTCATGATACGTTGCACCTTGATCTGCAGCATCAATCCATTCAGGTTCATTCCACTTGTTCAAGACAAACAATATTATGAATGGGAGAGGCATTTTTTTTTGATGTTTGTTATATTTTGTCAGTTTACCTTTTGGTTTTAGCTTCTTACCATGTTTTCATTACATGAAGTTGAATTCTAATTAAATCTAGTAGATTTAAACTAAAATCAATTGCGTTTTAAGTCAAATTCAAAGCAGAGTTGATTTGACATGAGATTTAGGTCAATTTGAAGTTAACTGGCATTTAATCTAAATTGCCATCAATTTACATCTAAATTGTTTGTTATTTGAATTTTAATCATATTTGAGTTAGCTTTAAATTAGATTCACATTAAAACTATATAAATTTGTATTTATTTGTGCCCCCAGAATTCCCAGAAATCGAGTGTGTTAAAAAACCAAGCAAAACCCGAAGCCTTTTTTCAGATTTTGGCCTTTTTTCAGACATGGATGGGTCCACGTGCCTCAAAACGATGATTTTGCTTCATGTTCCTTTCCAGACGATGTCAGAGCGATGTCAGCCTGTGACCATTTGCAGAAAAAAGATAGCCAAAACAATGCTTCCCAGACCAGACATTTAATTTTCCAGCATCTGCTTCATTTTCCATAATTTCCCTTTCATTTTCCTTTCGAAACGCAATGTTGATCCACAGAATGTGACCAAAACCCTGCAAAACGAAGCCCGGCCCCCAAAAGCGAAACCTACATAGATAGGCCGCTTTTCAGGCTGGTAATTTACAAGCCGGCTCATATTACACACACGTGATATATACAGTATATGCATATACGTATCTGTATATGTATGTGCAATTATGTGCATATGTACATGTATGTGCATATGTACATGTATGTGCAGAATATGCGTATGGATATGTAATTGTATATGTGTATAATATATTTGTTCATGAACATGTATATACGCGCATATGTGCATATGTGCATATCTACATTGATGATCGGTGTACTTGTTTGGTAGAGCTCGTGTTTTTCAAATATTGGAGGACTTTTTTTTTTTCCTCAGGCAAAAGTTGGGAGACAGCGATGTGGATCTTGCCAAGTGTGGCATTGGCTTCACTTGCAGAAAGGGATTGAAGCCTGAAAGTCCCAACCAGGCTGATGGCTGATGGGTCTAACGGTTGCAAAAATGGGCTTGTGATTTGCAACAATGGTCGAATGAAATTTATGACCAATGATGGGGATAAATGGTTGAACTGGGTGAGAGTGATTTGCAAAAGCCCCTTTGCAAAATGTCACCATCCTTTAAGATCTCCTGGCCGAAGAGGTTGCATTCTCAAGGACTCGCAAGGAATAAGAACAGACAAGATATTCTTTCACTGCTTGGACTTTTTCAACGCCAAAATTGTTTATCAAACATTGCCCTATTCACAAGCCTGTGTTCTACACGTGTGGGGAAATTGCTTGGAAGATTGAAATTTCATGTCTCCATGGGGGAAGTCTGAGCATCTCAACAGGACTCCTGGTTTGTGCTCAAGATGGACAGCTTCTCTCTCTATGGAGTTTTTGATGGTCATGGGCAGAAGGGCCATGACGTCTCCAACTTCGCTATGGACATGCTGCCGAAGTGCATCATTAAAGATGAGCGTTGTTTCACCACCAGGGATTGGGGCCCCATTTTGATCGAGGCTTTCAAGAAGACCCAGAACTTCATCATGGTTTCAGACAAGGGCAAAACCATCCAGGCTCAGATGTCTGGCACCACTGCCACCGTCCACGCCTCAGCATTACGACTGGCACGTCCATGTCTTGGCAGAATTGGGGATGACACTGCCGGGTATTTAAAATACTAGAAGAATGCCGGAAATCTGAAGGCCGAAATTTGTTGAATATAGATTCAATGGAGCATTGAAGATATCCACATAGACACACACAACAAAGAAGTCAATTATCTCCACTCTCTCTCCTTTACTGGTAGAATCTGAGCTTTTGTTTTCCTTCACCAGTACTTCACGGCAACAGCATTCGCATCCCCATGAAGTTTCTATCCATCCATCGTCCTTGGTCTTTGTTGTGCCGTCGTCATGATCGTCATCGTCATGGTCATGGTCATCCTCCACCTCATCCTCATCCTCACTCCCATCCTTATCCTCATCCTCATTTCTTATCCTCATCCTCATCCTCATCCTCATGGTCATGGTCATGGTCATGGTGATCGCCATCGCCATCGTCATCGTCATCGTCGTCGTCGTCGTCATCATCATCATCATCAACATGATCATCATCATGATCATCATCATGATCATCATCATGATCATCATCATGATCATCATCATGATCATCATCATGATCATCATCATGATCATCATCATCATCATGATGATGATGATCATCATCATCATCATGATCATCATGATCATCTATTCATGATCATCATCGTCGTCATCGTCTTCATCCTCGTCGGCATCGTCATCGTCATCGTCAACACTGTCACTACATTATTGTTATATATCTACGATTTATTGTTACTGTTGCTGTACTACAGATCATCTTGAACATCGTTTCCAGAAGGGGCTTGGCAGGACGCAGTCTCTCCGACCACCCAGTTCTTTTTCACCTCAAACCAACCGCCAGTGCCAGAGGGTCCATTCCAAGATGCACGTTCATTTCAAAATACATCTTGTGCTGTCTAATCGACGGTACAAGTGACGTCATCTGATGAAAGGTAATGTCATGTAACAATGTGTCTTTGCCTCCGAGGCCATGTGTTCGTGCACACGGCACACGCATCGCGTAGACATTTACATGACACGCACCTCACCCCTTTATTCCCTCTTTGCGCCGGTGACCTTTACTTTCTTTGAAATACTTGCCCCAATGACGATGATGTGATGCTGTGATGCTCATCATCCGCCACATGTGGCATAGAAAAAATCCAAGTGACTTAATCCTTCCGGGAGCTGGTCGAACTCGATCACTTGATCTTGTCCGAAGCCTTTGATAGAGCCATGGGTCAAAACCTCTTTTTACCATATTTGGGAGAATAAACATCCATGAACTAGCTATTTTAGGGTTCCTAGGGTTGGATGATGCTGTGCTGCGAGGTCGCTATTCATGACCATTCGGACAATTCCATCACCATTGGCCATGTAGCTGACAGCACCGCTGCGCTTGGATCCAAGCATGGTGATGGATGGAATGGAGTGGCGTTGACGAGGGACCACAAGCCAAACCTGAAGGCGAGCTTGATGAGCTTGATGGAACTGCAGGGTTTAGGTATTACAAGGTTTTACTGTTTTACTATGTTTTGCGTTCCTAGATCTGTTTGACTCCGTTTGCATGCAGAACCGTATCAGAAGTGAGGAAACGCAAGACGGCCTTGGAAGATCTTGGAAGAATCCCATTGGATAACCCCAAGTGACCCAAACAAAGAGGCAATGGAGCCTCTTGCACGGCAGGATGAGAAAGCCCGCATCGAGAAGTCTGGTGGCCGGGTGGTGTTCGATGGATATGCCAACTACCGTGTCTATGCGAAGAATGCCCGCTATCCAGGCACAGTCTGAGAGTTTTGTTTTTGGTGAGGCCAGTGCCACAGATTTCTTCTCGAGGCTTGAACATGTCCCGGTGCTTGGGCGATTTGCTGGGGCACGCGGAGTGCGGAATGTCTGGGACCTCAGTCTTGCGCACTCTTGGGAAGCAGCCCTCTGTGGCAAACCGCTGGATCCTTGCGAATGAAATGGTGACCTAGCTTTGGTAATCTTTGATAGGGTTTATATATTGTTTATATTATATAGCTTTCGAGAGGAAGGCCAAGGCATTGCGCGTTAGCGCAGTGCCAATTGGCATGTTGGATCTAAACATGATCCACGCCATCTCAGCATCGCTGTGCTCCCAGGTCATGCGAACCAGAAATTAACAAAGTGAAATTCGAGCCAGACAAGCAGTACATCCTCTTGCTTTGCAGCGACGGAGTTTGGGACTCTTGGACACAGCCCGGTCCAAAAAAAGTCCCAAAATAATAAGCAGCACATTTGGCAACAAATCAATGTTCCCGGAGGTGCGGGAGCACTACCGGCACTACCTTTATAATGGTTTGTTTACTTTGTTTTTATATATGATGTGTGTGTATATATATATACACACCTCTCTATCTCTACTGCAAAGATGCCAGCTTCCCAATCGCCAGCATGGACACATCCACTTTTCTGCATTGCTCCAAGGAATTTATCTCCGCGCAAGAAGTCTCCTGGAATCAAAGCCCAAGCATCGGGATCATCGGGCATATGGCCACTATCCAGAGTATACATTGCCAGTTACTATATGTATAATTCTGTCTAAATATGCATAATTATGCATGTAGGCACAAAGCCCAGGCGTTGCAGCGTAGAGGTTTCCCATTCCCAAACAAATGTTGATGCAACTTCACAAAATTCCTATGGGAAAAATAACAAGGGTACTAGGGAATATTAAACTCCCACCCCCGTTAAACTTTACATTCCATTGGGAAGATCAACAAAGGTACTAGGGAATTTTAAACTCCCACCCCCGTTAAACCTTAAATTCCTATAGGAAAAACAACAAAGGTACTAGGGAATATTAAACTCCCACCCCAATTAAACTTTACATTCAGTTGAGAAGATCAACAAAGGTATTAGGAAATATTAAAGTCCCACCCCCGCTGAACTTTACATTCAATGAAGATCTTCAATAAGGGTTTAATTCTCCCAATCCGTTAAACTTCTACATTAATTGAAGATCTTCAATAAGGGTTGAATTCTCCCACCCCCGTTAAACTTCTACATTCATTGGAGGTCTTCAATAAGGGTTGAATTCTCCCACCCCCCTTAAACTTCTACATTCATTGGAGGTCTTCAATAAGGGGTTAAATTCTCCCACCCCTGTTAAACTTCTACATTCATTGAAGATCTTCAACAAGGGTTTAATTCTCCCACCCCCTTTAAACTTCTACATTCATTGAAGACCTTTAATAAGGGATTAATTCTCCCACCCCCCTTAAACTTCTATCTTCATTTTGAAAATCTTCAATCAGGGTTTAATTCTCCCACCCCTGTTAAACTTCTACATTCATTGAAGATCTTCAATAAGGGTTTAATTCTCCCACCGCCGTGGAACTTCTATCTTCATTTTGAAGATCTTCAACAAGGGTTTGATGATGATGATGGTGATGATGATGATGATGATGCGTTGCCTGTCTTGGTTGCGGTTCCGGGCAAAGCCCAGGCATTTGCCGTATGCATACATATATATATATATATACATATGTATGTATTTATTGTATTGTATTGTATTGTATTGTAATGTATTGTAATGTAATGTAATGTAATGTAATGTATGTATGTATGCATGTATGCATGCATGTATGTATGTATGTATATATGTATGTATGCATGCATGCATGCATGTATGTTATGTATGTTATGTATGTTATGTATGTTATGTATGTTATGTATGTTATGTATGTATGTAATGTGATGTGATGTAATGTGATGTAATGTGATGTAATGTAATGTAATGTAATGTATGTATGTATGTATGGTAATGTATGGTAATGTATGGTAAGGTAATGTAATGTAATGTAATAATGTAATGTTAATGTAATGTAATGTTATGTAATGTAATGTAATCTATGTACGTAATGTAATGTATGTAATGTAATATAATGTTATGTTATGTAATGTTATGTAATGTATAGTATGTAATGTTATGAAATGCATGTATGTAATGTAATGTATGCATGTAATGTAATGTAATGATTTGTTATGAAATGTAATGTTATGTAATGTTATGTATGTTATGTAATGTTTTGTATGTTGTGTATGTTATGTATGTTATGTATGTTATGTATGTTATGTATGTTATGTATATTTTGTATGTTATGTATGTTTTGTATGTTATGTATGTTATGTATGTATGGTATGTATGTTATGTATGTAATGTATGTTATGTGTGTTATGTGTTATGTATGTTATGTATGTTATGTATGTTTTGTATGTTATGTGATGTTATGTAATCTTTTGTAATGTTGTGCAATGTTATGTAATGTGATGTAATGTTATGTAATGTTATGTATTTTATGTAATGTAATTTCATGTTATGACATGTATGTTATGTAATGTTATGTAATGTATGTATGTAATGTTATGTGTGTATGTAATGCAATGTTATGTTATGTAATGTAATGTAATGCTATGTATGTTATGTATGTCATGTATGTTATGTATGTTATGTATGTATGTATGTATGTATGTATGTATGTATTTATGTTATGTTATGTTATGTTATGTTATGTATGTTATGTATGTTATGTATGTTATGTATGTTATGTATGTTATGTACGGTATGTATGGTATGTATGGTATGTAATGTATGTAATGTATGTAATGTAAGTATGTAATGTAATGCATGTATGTAATGTAATGTTATGTAATGTTCTGTAATGTTGTGTAATGTTGTGTAATGTTATGTAAGGTTATGTAATGTTATGTAATGTAATGCATGCATGCATGTATGCATGTATGCATGTATGCATGTATGCATGTATGCATGTATGTGTGTATGTGTGTATGTATGTGTGTATGTATGTAATGTAATGTAATGTAATGGTATGGTATGGTATGGTATGGTATGGTATGGTATGGTATGGTATGTATGTATGTATGTATGTATGTACATATATATATGTATATACACATAGAGTTACATAAATATTCCAATGTCTTCCCCGAGCTCAAGACAGACAAACCAAGCTCAATGTGTTTATGACCAGAAACTCAGCAAGGGGATCAGCCCTTTTGCCCAAGCTAAGTAAAGCACAACTTGGTACCAACATCAAGCGTTCACCATCCCAGTCTTCATCAAGGCCGTGGATACCGTCAGCCGGTTCGATGCTGGCAAGGCTTGCAAGGCAGCTGATGAGCTTGTTGCTGGATTGCAGCCAGCATTGAACCACTGTGTTTTTTTAGCCTTTAGGTTGGTTAAACATTGGGATTCAGCGGGATATGAATGGGATATTATTGGGACATGATATGGAATATATGACCAACAAAATAGGGAATCAATTTCATTTTTTGGTTATCTTGATGCAGGAAAATCATGATACACCATCAATTTCTGGCTTATGACCCGCTGTTCTGCATGAAAAAAACATGAGTCAACAGAAACAATTCACATAAATGCTTTTGTGTTTATTTTTTAAGGTATCGTCGATATGAGCAAATTTTACACCGTAGAAACTTGGGGAGGTTTGTTTCAGAATCTTTTTCAAAACGTGGGCACTGCCTAGACGTACCAACGGTTGATCTAGTGCAACGAACTTCAAGCCTGCATAGCAATCTAAAATACACAGAGTTATTGGACAGTTGGAAACTTTGAGAGGTGAAGCAATCCACAACTAAAAGAATCCACTGCATTGCAGTTCTGCCGATGGTTGTATTTTACTCACCTCCTTGGTTTTGTCAAACGAAAGCTGTGACCCAGCTGTGACCCTTGTCATTGAAACTCGCTTCTTCTCCGAGGCAAAAGAGGCTTGGGATCGATGGATCAAGGAGGAGGGCGGCAGTGTGGCAGCTTGGCTGCGATTTCGTGACGCATTCCATGACTTCATGGGCTGATAATTCTGATAATGGGTGATGGGGTGGGTGATAGTCAGCAGATCAGCACATGTTTGGCGCAGGTGGATGACATCACAGTGGTTCTTCTGTACATGGGCTTTCCCCCCGGGGCAGAAGATGGAGCCAACGCGTGAGCCGCGTGCGTTCATCCGTGCGGCTCCGAAATCGCAGGAGCGAAGAGGAGCCTAGTGAAATTGTAGTGTGAAATCCCCCTTTACCTATATCATAATAATATATATATACTGTATATAAATATACATATATGTATATACATACATATCTATACATACCAAAAACTTACCTACAGTTGTACATATGTATGCTTACCCTTTAAGTATAGGATAGAAGTTGCTTTGTTTCGGCGTTGGGATTTTGATGGTGAGGTCCTATGTTGACAAAGAAATCCTAAACCAGCTTTTTTAGCAGCCGACGGGCTGACAGCAGAATGCTGTCTTGCCATGGCACGGAGAATGCTGGTGCCGCTGTGACAAAGGCCACCGCCGCTCTGACAGATGCCCCTTCCACAAGATGGTGCCTCGCAAAAAGATCCTGATGCAAGCAGACCAAATCTGTTGCTTTCCCATCCTTGAAAGGATGTTATAAACAATTCTAACTATTCATGTCATCAGACTTCAAATTTGTCGCTCCTAATGAGGTTGCCATATCCTGGGCTGAAGAGTCCAAGGGCTGTACTCCACCTATGCAATTCAAGGCATTGGACGCTGTAAGTCAACGTCCCAACGTCCGTACTGCGTAACGCAGTAGGATACAGCAGGCAATCCCAGGGGGCAGCGGGCCAGTCTTGTTCAGATTCCCAAGGGCATGTCTCACCATGGAGTTTGCCGCAAGTGATGACTGATTCATACGGATTCCAACTTTATATTGTGTCAGCGTGTTAGTTTCTATGAAACCTTCAAGCGTTCACGGAGCGATGTCGGGCTTTGCTGACCGAAGCAGCAGCAAACCCAGGGCCAACTCCAGCCGTGCGTAGGTTTCCAGCTGTAAACTGTGGTGGTTTGCAACGTTTTCTGAATGCAACCGAACCACTGCCATTCCCATGGTGAAATAGGGCCATCAGAGTTGAAGAAAACATCAAGTAAAAAAAATAGTAACTCGGATAGTAGGCTGCAGGCAACGACACAAAAGATTTGCAACTTCTTTATGCCGGATTTGTCTTGTGTGTTCAAGAGCTAAATCACGAAACAAATGATATAATTTTGTATGAGTTTGTTCCAGAACAATTGAGAAACACTATTGTGCCCTTGCTCGTCATGTGGGATTGAACTGCGGAGCCTTTCATGGGCGGGAGGCAGGAGGATGGCTTGCGTGGCCAGTATGGGCTTTGTGTATGGGCATGTGTCTAAAATCATTCAGGGCTTTGTGGAACCTTTGTGGAACCTGTCCCACTTTTTTGGACAAACTCTTGGATGGTCAGAGATGATCCCTCCATTCGTTTTTTTCGCTACACGGATTACACGAACAACACACTGCAGGGCCCAAAGCATGGAGAGAAGATGAATCATGAAGATGATGACTTTGATGACTTTGATGACTTTTACGTCTTTGATGACTTTGACGTTGATTCACCCTGTCAGCTTGTGCTCCTTGTGCTCTCTCGCCCATGAGCGCAGCAAGAAGTCTATGTGGAAGACATACGTTACACGACACCAGACATGCACCCTGTCGAAGTCCAGAATCTTTGGACGAATTTGAGTTTCATTCAGAATTACAATCTAACTCCATTGGATCCATTGGGTAGCAACATTGAGCACCTAGGTTTTTCAGCCGAGAAGTTGGATTGATTGTTTGATCAATGTTTAGATCCAGCGAAGTGAATTGAACATATGAACATCCGAGGATGTGACTCTAGCAGAATTCTATTCTGAACATTCGTGTAGCTGCCCAAACGGAACTGTGTTCTTGGGTCTGGGAATTGCAAAAAAGGAATTGTTGCTTGAGTTAATTTGTAAATGATGCATGTGCAAAGCAAGGATCTTATACTGTCCAAGGCCACAAGCCAGACATCAACAAGAAGCTCGACTCGACATGCTAGCTCAAGATCTATTGGCCGGGAGGGTTTGGATCCAGTGGCGAATACCACGGTACTCATGGAACAAAAGTCAAACTTCCGACAATATGGACAGATGAAAAGTAGAGATCAGAGAAGAGAAGAGAAGAAGAAAGAAGATCAAAAAGAGAAAGTCTCAGAAGAAAGAAGATCCAGGTGCGCGAAAAGGTAGGAAAGTCGCGAAACACTGTGTTTTTCCAATGGTTTGTGGCTCCGGAGGGTCGATAAGTAGGCTCGCTAAAGCGGCGGGTGCGGAGCCAGCTGGCCAGATGACAGATGAAAAATTGCACGCCGTTGTGGCGCGAAGCACATTTCCAAGTCAAAACGTACAGAGCACATCAGCTTCCGAGCACTTTTAGAAGTTGCGATGTCGAAAAAGTGCACGCCGTTGAGGGGCGAAGCACATTTCGAAGTCAAAATGTACAAAACACCACATGTTCGCGCCACTTTTGGAGGTTCAGATGTGCTTTCGCGTGGCAGGCGCAAGGGATTGTGCACCTTGGCAAAAGTGAGCAAAACGTGAGGGTTTTGTAGCATGTCCAAAAACAATGGCAGGCGTGGGACATTTGAAGAGGATCTGCAAAGATGCATTTTCCGTGGCAGGCGCAGTACAAGAGACATCTTCATCAGAGCTGCTAGGAGGTCCGGGCGGTGATTTCCTGAGAGGGGTTGCATTTTGGAGCATCAGATCTTCAGTTTTGGGAAGATGATTTTGCGTGACAGGTGCAGCACTTCGTATGACCTGGCATCACTTTTTCCTGGCAGGCGCAGTACTTTAGACAGATGGAGTGCAAAAATCGCACAACGCATTGGTACGAGGCCGTCAGCTCTGCACGCAAGTTTCCATTTTTGAAGGACGCCTCACAGAATTGTTTCATTTTTGATGTTGTCAACTTAAAAAATTGAGGAAGTCTCGCAGAATTGTTTCATTTTTGATGTCAACTTCGAAAATTAAGGAAGTCTCGCAGAATTGTCTCGCTTTTGATGTTGTCAAGTTCAAAAATTGAGGAAGCCTCCCTGAATTGCTGCGTTTTCAAGCTTACAGTTAGACAGACAGACAGACAGACAGACAGACAGACAGGCAGATAACCAGATAGATAGATAGATGGATAGATAGGTAGGTAGGTAGGTAGATAGATACAACTGCAACTACAGCTACAACTACCACTACATGACATTACACTACACTACACTACACTGCACTACACTACACGACACTTACTACACTACACTACACGACACGACACCTACACTGCACTACACTACACTAAATGACACTACACTACACTACACTAATTACATTGCACCACACCACTACAACTACAACTACCACTAGCACTAGCACTACCACTACCACTACACTACACTACACTAATTACAGTGCACTACATCACAACTACAACTACGCTACTTTACACTAGACTACACTACACTATACCACACTACACTACACAACGCTACACGACATTACGCTGCACTACACTACACCAATTACACCACACCACGTCTACAACTGCAACTGCACTTGCAAATACACTAATTGCACTACATTACAGCTACAACTCCACTACACTACACTACAACTACAGCTACAACTGCAACTACAACTACAACCACTACACCACACTACATCCAGCAGTTGTGGTAAGGTGACCACTGCAACCATTGCAACCATTCCAAAAAACACAACTCCAACCACCTGTCGGTCCATCCGTGGATTCCCTCTGCCATCCGTGATTCACAACAACCAACCTTTCCTATAGGTTTCTTTTTTTTGACACCGCCTTGTGCGGTACTACTGGTACTGTATTTGATATATAACAGAATAACATTATGTCTTTAGTTTCATTTTGTGCGTAGATATATAGTTTTTTTCTTTCTCGGCATGACTTTGTTGCAAAAGGACGGGCAGGGTGCCAGAAGTGCGAGCACTGAAAAGATCGCCATCCTCAATGGGCCGGCGAGAGCTGAGCAGTGAATCTGAAACCAAAAGGTGGAGGTTTCACTGGGAAAGGACGGAAAGGTCTGGGGGTTCCTTTAAAAGTTCTACATCGGTTCTACTAGTATAATGATCTATCATGTTCTATCTCCAGTTCAAGGGTAAATCCATGTAAATCCTCATGTTTGGCAAGATATGTCTCTAGTTGATGGTTATTCATATTGCTTATAAGGATTGTTAACGCAAAAATTGGATGAGAATAGCCTTGAAATGCTTGCCAAGGGGCGCTGCTTGGGTTGACATCCCTGCATGCTTCGATGTGAGATCGTGCTTTTAGTTGCTCAAGGCAAAAAAAAAATCCACAAGACGGTCTTTTTGTTGCGAGGAACTGCTGAGAGGTTTTCTTTGACAGGCTAGGACATGCAATTCAACTCGAAAAAAAAAGTCTGGATCTTAAAGTCTTTGAACCCTTCGGTCCCATCATGCATTTTATTTTCGTGAAGCTGCTAAGTATTCAATTTGCACCGACCATCGCAACCATTGTCGCTTTGGGCCCAGTTGCCCCATGCTTCATTCAGCGCCATGACGTGCCAATCATGCAGGTGCGTGGGTAGTGCAGGTTGTGTCCAGGCTGCATTTGCAGTTGCTCAGATGAGTAGTTTCGAAAACACTGCGCAGGTGATCATCATAGGGGTTTGCCGAGAATGTTTGGGATTATAAGCCATGGTAAGCCATGAGCTGGGAACCCCCATGTAATCATGACATCATGATACCGTACCACATTGGTGCCAGCTTCGGTGACACCTGGATAGGCTTTTGGCAAACTGGGAGACTCGCGGCTGGAGGAGTGTCTCACCGAGAAAGGCTTGCAGCCGGCTGCCTGATTGGATCTCTTCATTTGGTCCAGATTCCAGATAGTGAGGTTTTGGGGGTTGCACGAGGGTGCCAGCGTTTTGACCCATGCGGACATAAATCAGCAGCAAGCCACGACCATTTCGTGGGGGTCTTCCTTCAGCTTTGCGATTTCTGGAGCCAGTTGTCCATGATCAGAATTTTCTTACAACATGTCAAAACACACTGCTCGGAAAACACACCCACGATTTATCATCATTTCCCGCCCATAATTTATGATCATAATTTATTTATGATCATAATTTATGATCCCAAGGTATTTGTTGTAGATCCCTCCCATAAATGGTAAAAATCGTTTGAAAATTCCCAAGGTATTTCCATGGCTCTGCCAGGGCTCTGTGTGCTGGATGCGAGCGACTTCCCTCGACCGGCGGATCGCTTCCGCTTTATCCAGGAGGCGGAACGACTTCCCAAGAGGCGCGCTGATCTGCCTTTTGGGACCCAAATTTGATCCATACCCAAGTGGCTTGGGGAAAGGGGGATAGAAAAGAGATGCCTTGAGAGGGAAAATTATGAACTATGGGATTTTAGGGGAAAATTATGATTGACTGCTGGATTAGTAGTGTGCCCACCCCATTTTTGGGCAAACCTGATGTTGAGGGACCCTCTGATGATAATCAAACATGGCAATATCCCTATGTTCTATGCATTGATAGAGTAGATTAACTCCACAGACAACGTCAAACACGAGCCATTCTGGGATGGCCCGAGCTTCTGATCCACCATTTGATCCATTTGATGATTAAGATATGTGGATCATTTGTGGATCATTTGTGGATCAACTTCAAGACTTTCTGGTGTTTGGATCATTTTGGATCCCCATGAAACGATGGGTCAAGTCTGGGGAGCTCAAATCACCGGGTGCAACGGCCATCAGGCTCCATGGATCACCACCGGCCAAGAGAGAACCGAAGGTGCCATTGTAGGAGTTGAACCTCCGTGGTGAGTCGAACATTTTTGTATGTGCATTACACTACATTACATAACATACCTTACATTTGTATATATATATATATATATAATGTCTAATAATACAACAACAACAACTACTAATAATGATAATCATAATAATATACTGACGGTATAACAATAATAACAATATTAATATATACATCATTATGTATCTATGTAGAGTTGGAGTCTGTTGAAGAGTTCTTTTAAGGGTTGTGAGATTGGTTTTGGGGGCTCAAGGTTGGGGTTAGTCTTCTTGGGACTTGAAACAACTGCTGTAGACCATGTGTAGATATGCAATAGTCTAGTGCTGTGTAGTGTAATGTGATTTTAAATATACATGTAAATGAAGGTGCAAGCGTAAATGTAAATGCTATATAATGTTAATGTTTTAATGTAATGCAATGTACGTAGTATGTAGTGTATGTATCAACAATACTGATACTGGCAATGAGAAGCAGTGAGAATAAGAATACTGATATATGTGTATGTATATATATATGTATACATACGTATTTTTACATAGACAAGTGTCAATGAGACATAATGCATAAATCACACATGGGCCATAGAGGAAAGGGTTCTGCAGTGAGCTTCCAATGTAATGTAATTCAATGTAATGTAATGTAATGTAATGTTGTGTTGTGTTGTGTTATGTATGTATGTGTCTGTATGCATGCATGCATGCAGGCAGCATTCAAGCAAGCAAGCAAGCAGGCCGGCAGGCAAGCAAGCAAGCAGGCAGGCAGGCAGGCAAGCAAGCAAGCATGGATGGATGGATGGATGTTTGGATGTTTGGATGTCTGCATGTATGTATGTCTCTCTGTCTATCTGTCTGTATGTACGTACGTAGGTATGATGTATGTATGCATGCATGTACATATGTATGTAT
The DNA here is from genome assembly GCA_947184155.2 of Cladocopium goreaui. Taxonomy (NCBI): domain Eukaryota; class Dinophyceae; order Suessiales; family Symbiodiniaceae; genus Cladocopium; species Cladocopium goreaui. Next base: position 72,651 of record CAMXCT020000252.1, on the reverse strand, counting down.
ACACATAGTACATATGTGTCACAGGGGCACCCCCAACTCCTATTGTAGGCCAAGGTGGCCGAAGGCTTACTGGGCGACCTGGGCTCTCACCGAGTGCCTTGGCCAGCAGTATGTTACTTGTGGTTTTATGTTGATGTTCAACATGTCATCCTTGGTTTTGATGTTAAAACCCTGCGGGTTTTGGGGCAGATTTGATGTGATGTGGTGATGTGGCGATGTTTGGTTTCAAAGTTCTACCAAATCAAGGTGTTGTCCAAATCAGTGTCAAACTATTCGCCTTCAATTTCATGTAATATTGAGGTTAGGCGCTGTGGTTCTTGTTTGGTTTTTGCATATCAAGCATCCTTGAATACCAAAGTCTGTTTGGCACAAATGAACATATGTTATGTATTGTCCCTCCTCTTCGACACTCCGAGATGCATCCTTGTGAGGCAGGTTGAGGTTGCGCCAGTGCAGTTCCGTCCAAGCGCAAGCATCAGGTGAAAGTTTATGAGAAATAATCCACAAAACAAAACCAACACCCGAGAAAACATCAAAGAGCAAGATTAAATGTTTATGTCCAACATAAACACAAAGCAGCCAACATACTAACTAATATACCAAGAACCATCCTTTTACCATTTTTGTTGAGGTTTATACAGCAAAATTGTGGATCCCAGTGCAAAACAGGAGCAAACGTTGAATTTCATTGAATTTAAACCTCCAAAATGGAGATTCATACAACAATGTTTAACCAACAAAACTTGTGATTCGAACCCATGACAAATGGGGATCATTTGCGAGACAGGATTTTGCCGGATGAAGGTACATTGTATGACTGTATGACATAACAAATCGGATATGATATGACCAGCAGGGTAGGATCTTGATCCTGTCTCTTCACAAGGGCGAGTTGAGCTTACAAGATCAGCTGAAAACTGAGTACCACCCGACAACCAACTGATAAGCAAGTAAGAACTTCAATATATCTATCCAACTGCCCATTATCCAATGGGGTAATGGCTTACATCTGAGGCAAGAATCACCAGTGCAAATCACCAATGGATATCATAACTATGACAGATCATAACTAACAATAGTTCAGCCAAGTATCAACGGAATTGCCCTTCCAGTAATCAAATGTGGCAAACTGTGTAAATCCTGAAATAGGGGTACCCCCAAATCATCCATTTTAATGGGATTTTCCATTATATAATAATCCCCAAGAAAATTGGAGGTTTGCTGGGAAACTCACCGGTGATTTTCCATCCTGGCCATGAAATTTCTCGACTCAGATCTTCAACTTGGCTTCACCAGAAGCGAAGGCCCTTGCATACCGTGCCGTGCATAGCCTCACCAAG
>CAMXCT020000252.1:43811-63811 GCA_947184155.2 Cladocopium goreaui | reverse complement strand
TACTGGTAGGGGACCACCAAACTTAATTGTTGATAATAATTTCTGCTATTGAATTTTTGCGAGTTTGGGGTACCCCCAGCTTTGGACAAAGCCGCAGGTGAGCAACATGCCAGTGTCCGAGAGGCATTGGGAGTTGCACCGGTGCGGTACGTTGGGATTCTTCAGATATGTAGCGCCTACATGTGCTTCTGTCATTTTGCAAAATCTATTTCTTGCGAATGTTGGTTACACCATACTAGGATACTCTTGAATGATTGCAGGCGCTCAAGCCTGTTCTTTGGGCCCAATAAACACTTCTGTGCTGAACATCGCAGACCTCACACGTGCAGTTGGTTCATCCGTTTGAGCTGCGAGTGTTTGAGTTCTTCAGGACTGGATTTTGTTGAGAGCTGAACTCCACTGGATCTTGTCATTTTCCGTCTGACCTTCAGGTGGGCCTTGGAAGTTGGTTACGAAGCCCTGTTTGACGCAGGTGGATGCTAGTGGCGATGCCATCTGAGTGGAGTTTGCCGGCACTATTGGCACTTCCATGGCGGGAAACGGAAGCTTTCATGGCCCGGGAGGTTACACCAAGCAGTCGCTTCGGCGTTTGAAGGGTGATGTCCTGGTGACGGGCTCAGAGTTTCGGATCGTCCAAACCTTTGAGAGCGATGATACTTAGGTGGGGGTGCATACTGTGGAGAACCAGCTGAACTTCAGGAGCTGGATTTAGGTGGCGAAGATAATGGATGCTCATTCACACGGCTATGACCAGCCTGCAGACTTTTATTTGCTGCTGTCATCCAACGTACTAACATGAGTGGGCCAACCATGGTCATGGTCAGTCATGGTCTATCTACAGTGGAGGTGAATATTGTAGAGCTTCGCAAACCGGCGATGCCATAAGGGTTATGTATAGTAGTGTGAGCATTGGTGTTGTTCATGTGCTCTACGCGTGCGCACAGGTGCAGAGCACAGTGTGATGTTCTTGTCATACGGCAGCTTACCACACATCTTTTTGTCGTGCTTGTTCTTCTTGTTCTTGTTCTTCTTCTTGTTGTTGTTGTTGTTGTCGTCGTGGTTGTTGTTGTTGTTGTTGTTGTTGTTGTTGTTGTTGTTGTCGTTGTCGTCGTCGTCGTTGTCGTTGTTGTTGTTGTTGTTGGTTGTTGTTGGTGGTGGTGGTTGGTGGTGGTGCAGTGGTGGTGGTTGTTGTTGTCGTTGTCGTCGTCGTCGTCGTCGTCGCCGTCGTCATCGTCGTGGTCGTGGTCGTGGTCGTCGTCGTCGTCATCGTTGTTGTTGTTGTTGTTGTTGTTGTTGTTGTTGTTGTTGTTGTTGTTGTTGTTGTTGTACGTGTTGTACGTTTTGTTGTTGTTGTTGTTGTTGTTGTTGTTGTTGTTGTTTGTTGTTGGTTGTTGGTTGTTGGTTGTTGGTTGTTGGTTGTTGGTTGTTGGTTGTTGGTTGTTGGTTGTTGGTTGTTGGTTGTTGGTTGTTGGTTGTTGGTTGTTGGTTGTTGGTTGTTGGTTGTTGGTTGTTGGTTGTTGGTTGTTGGTGTTGGTGTTGGTGTTGGTTTGTGGTTGGTGGTTGGTGGTTGGTGGTTGGTGGTTGGTGGTTGGTGGTTGGTGGTTGGTGGTTGGTGGTTGGTGGTTGGTGGTTGGTGGTTGGTGGTTGGGGGGTTTGGTGGTTGGTGGTTGGTTGGTTGGTGGTTGGTGGTTGGTGGTTGGTGGTTGGTGGTTGGTGGTTGGTGGTTGGTGGTTGGTGGTTGGTGGTTTTTGTTGGTTTTGTTGGTTTTGTTGGTGTTGTTGGTGTTGTTGGTGTTGTTGGTGGTTGTTGGTGGTTGTTGTTGGTGTTGTTGGTGTTGTTGGTGTTGTTGTTGGTGTTGTTGGTGTTGTTGTTGTTGTTGTTGTCGTGGTCGTGGTTGTGGTTGTGGTTGTGGTTGTGGTTGTTGTTGTTGTTGTTGTTGTTGTTGTTGTTGTTGCAACACAGCTTAGTTTCAAATTTTTGTGCGCCCCGAGAAATCGTCAAATAGGTGGTGTTTTCGCATTTTTTTGACACTCTCGAAGCAAGAACACCGTAAATACCGATATTTTTTGCGCCTCGGAAGCCCAAAACCACGGTATTTACGATGTTTTGTGCTTCTGGTACACAAATCACGGGTATTTACAATGTTTTTGTGCCCGCTCCTAGCAAAAAAATCACTGGTATTTACGCAGTTTTCACAATGTTGCAAGATGTAGTTTCTATATGCGAAAAAGACAAGACACTGTATTCTACATTGTTTTTGCTTCCCGAGCAGAGCAAAAAATCGTCAAAAAATGGTTCAAAAACGGCCGAAAATCGACTTCCAAAAGCATCTTATAATTTTAGCCTCTTTCTTCCCGGCCCTGAAGGATTTTGGGGGGTCGGCGGCAGAGGCGCGCCCCGGGTAGCTAAAGCTAGGGTATGCAAGGTACACCGCACACGGCGAGGCATCGCCGGATTTGTGTCGGCGATCCCGAAGATGAAGACAAGACGGAGCGCTTAGAATCAAGGTATACGTCTTTGAAAGAGATGCCTATTCCGGAGAATTTGAAAATGACATGATGCAGCTTCCCAAAAAGCGAGCGTCCGCCACGCCTAGACGCCACGCTTAACCAGTAAAGCGGTGAAAAGCGACGACGCCACAAGACCGCGCCTCCCAAGTCATTCGTGTCCTTTGTCAAATCCGTACAAAAGAGTTAAAAAGGAATAGTCGAACAAACGTGGCCAAAAACGAGCGAGGGCAGTAAAGGACGGAGATGCCACAAAACCTCGGCCAAACAGTCCCTAGCATCCTATCTGAAACCCATAGAAAAGAGCCAAAGAAATAGCGCAAAACGGCAGCAAAAAGGAGCCTCCGCCACTCCTAAACAGCAGGGCAATGAAGGACGGAGATGCCACAAGACCTCGGCCAAAAAGTCCCTAACGTCCTGTCTGAAATCCGCAGAAAAGAGTGTAAGAAATAGCGCAAAACCGCAGCAAAAACGAGCCTCCGCCACGCCTAAACAGCAGGGCAGTGAAGGACGGGGCTGCCACAAAACCTCAGCCAAAAAGTCCCTAACGTCTTGTCTGAAATCCGTAGTAAAGACGGTAAGAAATACCGCAAAACGGCGGCAAAAACGAGCCTCCGCCACGCCTAAACAGAAGGGCAGCGAAGGACGGACAAGTCTCTAACGTCCCGCCTGAAATCCGTAGAAAAGAGTTAAAGAAATAGTGCAAAACGGCAGCAAAAACGAGCCCCCGCCACGCCTAAACAGCAAGGCAATGCCACAAGACCTCGGCCAAAAAGTCCCTAACGTCCTGTCTGAAATCCGTAGAAAAGAGTTCAAGAAGTACGGCAAAAGTTGCAAAAACAAGCTTCCGCCACGCCTAAACAGCAGGGCGGTGAAGGACGTGGATGCCACAAAACCCAAAAAGTCTTTAACGTCCTGTCTGAAATCCGTAGGAGAAATAGCGCAAAACGGCGGCAAAAACGAGCCTCCGCCACGCTTAAACAGCAAGGCAGTGAAGGACGGAGATGCCACAAGACCTCGGCCAAAAAGGCCGTAAGGTCCTGGTTAAAATCCGTAGAAAAAAGCTCAAGAAGCACCGCAAACCTGCTGCAAAAACAAGAGAAAAGCATCGAATCGCAGCTTGAACCGCAGCTCAAAGCACACCTGCAGGCCGAATGAGATCCCAGAAAAATTGCTTTTTGAACAAAACTACTTTTTGAACCGCCTGCGAAACAGCAAAGCACCATGGCACGGAAGTACGGAATGAGTTCCGAGGCTTAACGCCCCTTCTGGATCTCCAAGAGAAAAGGTTCGAATCGCAGCTTGAACCGCAGCTGAAGCACACCTGCCGGATGGGAAAACGCCATCTATCTATCTAATCGAATCTAATCTAATCTTATCGTATCTTTTTCTTTTCTTATCTTATTTGATCCTATCCTATCCTATCCTTTCTTATCTTATCTTAACCTATCCTACCCTATCCTACCCTATCCTATCCTATCCTTTCCTATTCTATCCTCTTCTATCCTATCCTATCCTATCTTATCTGATCTTATCTGATCTTATCTGATCTTATCTGATCTTATCTGATCTTATCTGATCTTATCTTATCTTATCTTATCTATTCTTATCTTATCTTATCTATTCTTATCTACTCTTATCTATTCTTATCTATCCTGACCAATTCTTATCTATCTGTCTGTCTGTCTGTCTGTCTATCTATCTATCGATCGATCGATCTATCTATCGATCGATCTATCTATCTATTCTAATCTAATCTAATCTAATCCAATCCAATCTAATCTAATCTTATCTATCTAATCTAATCGAATCGAATCGAATCGAATCTAACCTAATCTAATCTAATCTAATCTAATCTATCTATCTATCTATCTATCTAAAAATCTATCTCAAGATTTATCTATCTATCTAAAAATCTATCTATCTATCTAAAAATCTATCTATCTATCTAAAAATCTATCTATCTATCTATCTATCTATCTGTCTATCTGTCTATCTATCTATCTATCTCTCTCTCTCTATCTATCTCTATCTGAATCTATCGGAATCTATTGGAATCTATCGGAATCTATCGGAACCTATCCGAACCTATCGGAACCTATCGGAATCTATCGGAATCTATCGGAATCTGTCGGAATCTGTCGGAATCTGTCGGAATCTGTCGGAATCTGTCGGAATCTGTCGGAATCTGTCGGAATCTGGGAATCTGTCGGAATCTATCGGAATCTATCGGAATCTATCGGAATCTATCGGAATCTATCGGAATCTATCGGAATCTATCGGAATCTATCGGAATCTATCGGAATCTATCGGAATCTATCGGAGTCTATCGGAGTCTATCGGAGTCTATCGGAGTCTATCGGAATCTATCGGAATCTATCGGAATCTATCGGAATCTATCGGAATCTATCGGAATCTATCGGAATCTATCGGAATCTATCGGAATCTATCGGAATCTATCGGAATCTATCGGAATCTATCGGAATCTATCGGAATCTATCGGAATCTATCTCTATCGGAATCTATCGGAATCTATCGGAATCTATCGGAATCTATCGGAATCTATCGGAATCTATCGGAATCTATCGGAATCTATCTATTCTATTCTATGCTATGCTATTCTATTCTATTCTATCTATCGGATTCTATCTATCTATCTATCGGAATCTATCTATCTATCTATCTTTCTTTCTTTCTTTCTTTCTATTCTATCTGACTGTTGTTGCGAAGTTGCTGTTGACGAGTTGAGTCGGAACCTCCTATTCCCTGGCACTTTCCCCCTTGCTTGGCCGGGGCTGGCGGATTTAGAATATTTTGCAGACAGACCCGGAGTTGCTTGAAATCCCCTTTTTAAGCCATTCACCAGTCATTTCCGAGTGGACGATGGAAAGCCTCCACCAGGACATCTGAAGCGTCCTCTTTCGGCTTGGGTGGTTCGCAGGCTCGCGAGGCCAGAGACGCCAGATATGGAGACGATTTTTCAAGAAAGAGTATGAGTCAGTATGAGTATGTTCTCGTTGGATGGAGGGTGTGCCTCATTTTAGGTTTTGGTGCATGTGTCAGCGTGGGCCAAAACCAGCTGAAAAGCAACCTTGCTGTTCCATTTTCTTGCCAGGCAAACTTGCTGTCATTTCACTTGAATCTCACTGGACAGAGCATCGTGGCGCTCCCAGCAAATGACTAGCCGAATTCAATACTCCCTTATAGCACTTTTTCTGTTGCTGTGGTCATGTCCTCAAGTCTGCTCACTTTGCTGGCCATGCTGTATGGGTTTTCAAGGTTCCAGTCATACAGTCATACAGTGAAAAGTAAGATGGCTCATCATACGATTTGGATAACATGGTTTTGGATTTTGGATAACTTGTTATTTGTTTCATTGGATTCAGTTGCTTGGGAATGCAAGGTGTTCGACACAGATGGCTCATCTTCCTTTGCAGCTCTCCACCATGCTGGGATCCTTGGCGAGCTGCCATGAACCTGTGCCACAACATCTTGGGTCAAGACCGTCGACTCCGAAAGTTGGACAATGTAAGAAAAAGATGAAAAAGAAATGAAAATCTGTTGAAAATATGTTCCTGGGTCTTGAGTTTTGAATCATGTCCGTTTGAGGAGAGAAGATTGAATCGAGTTACCCGCGGCATTGCGGCATGAAGGAAGAGTTGGAAGAACATCATAGTGCCGCAACACGAACTAAAGCAATCCTCTCATTGCTTGGACTTACCTACTTCAAGAAGATATATATATATATATATAATTTATATTAATGTTCATTCCATTTCCTATCCACCTGGTCGATGCTCGGGCTCAAGACCAATCCTGGCTTCCCCAGTAGCCAACGGGTTCCTTGTAGCGTGGCAGGAGCTGGGTGACGGAGTGTGGTATTCCATGCTATTCCGGTACCCACCTGGCTACCTATTTGATCCTATTTGTCTACTGTATCTACCCTGACTATGCATCTGATCAGCGAGATAAATAGGTCGATCTGTCTATCGATATGTTTATCAGTGAATTTGTTGATTTGTTCAATTTGTCTATCTATCGATCCATCTATCTAAGCTGTCTAGATGCACGAGCAAAGGGAAATACAATCTGGCCTTGCTTGTTTGGCTCAATTGTACAACCCGTGGGATGCCTGTAGGATTGAAATCTCATGGTGCCAGGATGGCTGGGGGTTACGACCGTGCCATCACCGTGTTCTCGCCGGATGGCCATCTATTCCAAGTGGAGTACGCCCTAGAGGCACGGTGGAGCCTCGCGGAGGTTAAGGGCCTTCCAAATGGATATGTTTGTGAAACTTGCGGAGGGCAAAATGAATCCAACTTTCTCTGTTTGAGCGGGAAAACTTTGGAAAACCATTGCGATCGAAAGCCAATTCTTTTCATTTCGCAATAAAGTGTCACAGTCAAGTCATCATTGAAAACCCACCGCTACAAGACCATTGGGTGTGAAACATCCCCTCAACCGGTATGGATTTCATAATATGTCTATATGTAATTTTTGCTATTATTTCTTGCTGTTGCAGGTCTGGGTTGAAGGGAACATGTTTTGCGCCTCCCAGGCGGTCAGGAAGGGCACAACTACGGTGGGCGTCAAGGGCAAGGACTGCAACTTGTCTCTTCAGCTGTGGAGGTCTATGGTGCCGTGGCGTGTTTTGGGTCGAAACCTACCAACACGTGTTAACTGATGGAAATATTTGGATGAGAGGAATTTGGTTTCAGGTCAGGGGCTGAAGATGGCTTGCTGACAATATCCCCTCCCCAAGAATTAGGAGAGACAACACGAGACAACATGTGGCAAACCCAATCATAAACTACAGCTGCTAAATTCTACCTTTTGGGGGTATCAAAATCATGACCGTAAAAGAATGGAATTTCCTTAACACGCAGGAAGGAAACCCAATTAGGGGCAAGATCCAGGGTTGCTTATCCATGCATTGAGTAGGTTAGAATTATATGAATTTATAGCCCCAATCATTGTATTTCTAGTGTGGTTGATACCCAATGGCTCGGTGGCCTCCAATTCATTTCTGCTAAAGTTGGCTTGGACCCAAAAGATCTCATTGGTTTGCCGTTTACCCCCTTATTTTCCCCAGGTTTAGCCATGTTTAATCCCCCTCCCTAGGTTCATTGGTGTATCGGTAGCGGCCATTTTTTGAGGTGTTGTCCTGGCCGTGGAACGGCGCGCAACGCCCAAGTTGCAGGATCCCAGGTGACTCGGTGGGAAAATCTGCCATGGTCATGGATGATACCTTTTTGTGCTCAATGTTATTGATTTCCTAGGTGGCCATTGGGGTTTTCTTGTGATGCTGAAGGTGAAAAACCCGCAAACTGGAACCATGTGCCATTGGTAGGTAGGAACCTCCGAACAATTTTCCAAAGAACCTGGGGGTTTTGGACGTTTGGCGCACAGCCAAGGACAATTCGAAAAATCTTGGTGGTGGACGACAACATCGCTTTGACCTTCGCAGGCTCGAAGTGAGCCACTTCCAAGAGAGTTACTCAGCAGCCGATGCATCGCAGGTCTGAATGCAGATGCCAGGGTGCTGGTGAACAAGACGAGAGTGGAATGCCAGTCATATCGCCTGAATGTCGAGGACCATGGGATTGCATTGCTGAGAGTTTGAAAGTGGATATATATTTAGTTTTCTGCATGCCAGCATGGAATCAAGACTCTGGGGACTGAGGAATACCCCGGACAGATGCTTGCTGCCTTCTTGAAGTATCATCATCTGCAGCAGAGCCAGCTTCAATCCAGTCATTTGTGCAGATGCCAGAATCTCACAAGGGAACCTTTCACTAGCTCAGATGGTGTCAATGGCAGAGACACAGCAAGACCATCTCACAGATGATTGGTACTGTATCAGTTTCTGTCCCTGCCAAACTTGCTGTTGCTTCCTTTTGCGAGTATCAAACATTGAGTCCAGTCTAGTCTGTTTCTCCCCAAATTGATGTGCTTACTGCCGCACTTACCAACCTTACTCACCCCCAGCTGCCATCCTCAACCTTCCCAAGCACCAACTTGCTTGAACTCTGCCATGGCACGGCCTCTGACCATCGCGTTTCTGGTGCTATGCTGGCGGAAATGCGGTGCCTTTGAAAGATGTCTCGGGGAGGTGCGCACGGAATTAAGACCTGGCAATGGAAAACCATAGAAAACCCATGTTCAAAAAGGACATCATCTCAGGATTTCTCACCGCCAGGATTGATTACCGGAATGTATTAATCGTACCATTCGACAAGCGAGTACTGAAGCACTTCTGGAATAATCTAGTGTCAAGAATGAACTCATCAGCAACCTCATGTCTTAGATTTTGTGAAGGGAAAACCGACAGGAACCAATGGGTTTCTTGTGCAGGGCTACCTCCATCAGCGGCTCTGTGAAGCCTGGGAGCGACGTCGGAGTGCAGGCGTGATTTGGGGCGAGTTGGGGATGGGTAATTGGGACCACTTTTAGAGAATAAAAATCCATTTAGCAGCTGTGTCGGTGTTGCTTGTGCGGAAGTCCTTGTTTCGATTCCTATTGCTGCAGTGGAGCTACTTTTCCAAGGTTTTCCAATGAGAAGCACCGAAGTGGGTAGTGTTTCTGGGTACGTTGTGAAGAGCCCATCCTCCCCTCATTCGAAGGCGTTTTGGAGTGGCCGGCCAGCGACGACGATCTGGGGGAGTTTCATGCCTTAGATGGGCCGAGCAAAATGGTGGTGCAACTGGCGCCAAGCCGTGGCAAGAAGAGGTGGGGAAAACACCCTGAAATAGCGCTGTATATATATATTTAAATATATAATATAAAATAATATTATATATATCATATATAGTATATTATATATATATAAATAATAATATTATATTATATATTATACATTATATATTATATAATATTTTATATATTATATATTATATATTATATAATATATTATATATTATATATTATATATATTATATATATTATATATTATATATATTATATATTATATATTTTATATTTTATATTTTATATTTTATATATTATATTATTTATTATATATTATATATTTTATATTATATTATATATTGTATAATATATACAAACAACCATAAATGAACTTGCACAAACTCAAACTGACGTTCATCCCGAGTTCATCCCCTGTGTTGAAATGGCTCAATCATAGGTATTGAAAAAATCCCATGTGACAATGTGCTGCAATTTTTTATTTCAAAAAGGCCCAGCCGCGGAGGTCGTTGAACTCCCCGCAGATGAATTCGACGCGGATGCCGTTCGATGGTGAGAGATTTCACTTCGGTAAGGCCTGGGGTTGACAACTTGGACAACTTGGCAGCGGATTTGATGCAGTTTGAAGTATCAGTGGGTGAAACTGGTCCAGAGTTGTTCTAGGCCCAGCCGGTGAAGTAAAACTCAGATGACATTACAGTCTATTCCTGGCGCATCAACAACTCCACCAGAGCCTCACAGGACAATCCAGCTGCTTATTGATGTGACAGTTGACTCGCAAAAGTATGGGACTTTGATGCCATCAGCCGTTCAGCCCAACATGCCCAGGTGGACCAAGAGGAGGTCTTGCTGTGTTTCAATCCCTGGCGTCAAAGTTCATGCCATCATACAGACACTTCCAACACCTGCCACTGGCCGCAATACGCCGAGATTTCGGAGGGGAACTGCAAGGATGATCCAGCCATGGTCCTTGTGAACAAGTTCCTGTGCAGCGGTTAAGATTCTCCTGCACAAGCTGCGGTCCTTTTTTACAAAATGATGGACCTCCAAACCACCAAACCAACAGCTCCTGTCTCAGCTCTTGGATTGACCGGATCTGCATTTGTCCACAACTGGGGATATACCTCCATTGTATTCCATTGTGTGTTCCCGTCTCAAAACTAGATGAACTGGTGTTTTTTGGAGGATGCAGTATCAATCTTGCGTAAAACAACCTCGTGGGGGTATGGTTATGCGTCAAAATCTTACATCGTCTATAAACCCAAAAAATGATGGTTATTTGATACTTTGAGCTATCCAATTTTGACGCAATCCCTGCCATTGCAAGTACGGACTTCTTCATCAACCATCCACTTTGCTTTCTTGTCTCTTTGCGCCGGATCCCGCATTCCGAACAATGTCTCATCTACTTCCGCACAACTGCCCTGTGAGGCATCCGATTTGCCGGAACCATTTTTTATTGGTTCCCCGAGGGGGTGAACAACCCCAAGTGCTGACTTTGGATGCGCTGATGATGGGCCTGGCCTTTGCACTGCGCAGTTCCCGTCGACTCTGGGTGTCTTTCAATACCATTGGAGCTGGGGCTTCGGTGAACCACCTGCACCTACATGGCGCTTGGGCTGACATGGAACAGGAAACAACTAATGTCCTACAGTACACACTCCAACTTTTGAAGGTTTATATATTCACGGTCGCTTCGCGACGAAAACCCGCCCGCGCCAAGTGTAATGGATTCGGGAAGTCTAAGGAGTTCGTCGTGCTTCAGACTTGTGTTCCCTGTGTTGGGCTTATATGGAGCCTATTTGGTTAACCAATTGGTGTGGGGCCATCGGGTAGACCTGTGCTCTCTGAGCCGGGGGGAAATGGAGTTGCAACATGTATGTAGCAAGAACAAGTACGGTGGTAACATCTCCCATTTGTAGTGCCGGTGAATGGCTTGCACACATTGTACACATGCATGGGCCTATGTTGGGCCTATCTTGACCCATTTTTGGCCTATATTGGCCCAGATCAAGAATTTTGACTCCTTTTGAAAAACATGCAAAAACACAGGATTCTAGAGCAAAAATGCCCCACCCAAGCTAAAACTTATTAGCTATAATGCAATTGCTAACGGTTCACGCAGGCACACAAAAAACGCCTCGGCACCTTCGGTGCGGGCGGATTTATAAATTATAAACGTCTACGATTGGGTCAATTGTTGTGCTTATTGGGTTTCATGCATGATCAATTTTCATGGTTGCAGTTGCAGACCCTTTTTCCCCAACCCCCCAATCCCCCAACCCCGCAGCCCGTTGTCCCACTCAACCCCCGACCTGTCAACCCGATCCCCAAACCCATGTCCGACTCGTTGCAGTACACATGACCTGAGTCATGATCGCTTCATGGGGAAGCAATAGTCGGTGCAAGTGATCCTTCTCTGCCGAGGAATCATCATCATCATCATCATCATCATCGACAGGTCATGCCGGGGCCCATTTCATAAGGGTTGTTGTCCGCACGGTGTTATATTCATCAACAAGGCTTGTTACACCCATTCACAGAAATTCTTAATGATTCCCCCAACAAGGACACTCATCATCCCGGGGCACATTCTCCCAGCATGTACAGAAACGGGTATGGATCAATACCTATTAATACCATTTTTAATGGGATGAACATCCATTTACCAGCTATTTTGATGTTCACCAGGGTTACAAGGTTTTGACACACTGCCAAACAAGAACCCAGGTTTCTTCCCTGGCACTGGTGGTGTGCCACCGCGGACCCTGGACGTCTTTCCCTTCGAGCAGCAGCTCTCGAAGCTGCAGCTGGCGGCGAAACCCCGAGGACCGCTGACGCTGTCGCGCACCACTGCGTGGCCGCTCTGCGCCTGGGTGCCTTGGCTGTTTGGGGAGCTAGTTTTGGAGTCCAACCATCATTATTTTGGGGGAACCACTCTAAGGAATGAAGCAGGGTTTGTGAATCCTGCGTTGACATCATTGGTTTTTATCACTTTTATCCAATATTCGAGAATTCAAACAGTGAACATTATGATAAGACTATGGACAATCATCATTTATCATTATTTGCAAAGATCATGATAAAGATGTGGAGTATTCGAACCAAGAAAATTTGAAAGATACCATTGAAAAGACGGAGGATTTACCAAGAAAAAATGAGGCTACAAACCGAGCTGGCAAAGCAGAATTAGGCAGCAAAAACAGAGGATATACTACCCACAGACGCAGGGATTACGACTAACACCAGTTGTTCAATAATCATCATGATAGTAGGTCACTAGAACTTAACAGATGATGGGGCATTGTTTGACAGCGACGTTGTAAATACCCCAGGTGAAAATCATGGTCACTACGTAGGTCACTAGGTGATATCATCACTAACTCACATGAAAGGCTACGAATGGAGCACCAGCCACATCACGGGGTGCACAGTAACCTTTGTGGCCGGGATCAAGTGGGAAGGGCTCAAATCATATATCACCCAAATGGAAAATTGAATATATTATTAAATACCAAAAAGAAACATTGTTTATGGGTCCACTGGTACCCCATGGTTGCCATAGCCAGGTGTTTACCTGGACAGATGAAGAGGCGTTGAAGATTGACAGCAAGCTCATGGAGCGGCGGATGGCAGAGTTTGTTCATGCTTTCATTGAGACGTTGCAGGCTGGTCGGAGTTTATGGAGCGCATAGACGCCACAGTGGGCACACACATTTTCTGGTACGATTTCAGAGTCAGTGGTAGATGGTCAGGTGTATGCCGTATACCCAAAGAATGATAATCTTGGTAATATGTTACGGCGTTCTAGTGAAGGAAAGTATCCTGAACTTGTCACAGCAAACTTCTTTGTCCTTTTGCTTGCAACTATCATGGATATACCAAAAAGGGGTACAGTAAGAGAAAAACTCTGGAGTCCCTTTGGGTGTTGTGATTCATAACGCCAGTGCCATCCTCATAGGTTCCCATCGTGCCACCAAAAAGTATGCGAACCTTCTAATCTTGCATTGATTAGGAACTGCGTTTTTGGATCGAAAGGAAGTGGATTCTCCAGCGAAGATTAATGATCATATAACACCCAGCCTGATACAGATCGACTCCTTCCATTTTACAGGGTAACTGGCAAGAGCCTGATGCTTGGACGCTTGGACGGACACACGATTTCCGTATGAAACCGATAGCATAGGGCCTATAGGTAAGCTCCCGGACATGAAATCCAAAAAATACATGGGAAACTCTTGGCCACCAGAAAAAAACAAAAAACACAACAATAATGTGCTTACTAGTTTTGTTGTATCTGGGTTTTGATTTTACTGATGTTAAAGTCGTTTCTTGTAAAGGAAATGTGTTTGTAAACAACGTTGTGTTTATAAACATGTTGTGCATGTTGTATTAATGATTAATGCATATACATTTGCTCTACCACATTTAAAGCAGATGAATGATGTTATATGTTATGCGTATTACATTGCAGGACTATAACATGACATGCATGGTTATATATGGACTCGATAGATTGTCCTGAATTCAACCCTAAGATACTCCATCACCTATATTATTGTTTTCCCCACGCTGGGTAAAAGCACCGAGTCATATATGTATATATATATATGTATGTATACACAATTATACACATACACATGTGTATATAATTGTTCAGATGTTACACACAGTAGACTCATACCAAGTCCTGGATGGGACACCCATTGCCCATAGGTGCTGGACATTGCTCACAACGTCCACATTCGAATGGCACAGCGCAAGGCCGGGATGGTCATCAACAGCAAAAAAAAATGGCCAGGTATATCACCAACGTCGAGCATCAGCATTTCCACAAATATGACTACAAGGTACTCCACTGGTGCCTTCCCGTTATGAGAAAATAGCTATAAATTTCGGAGAATCACAAACGAAAGTCTAAATCTCCTTTGGGTCCCCAAGGTTTACAACATGATCGATGCTTTGTGGGTCCGGTGTTTGAACCATGCCGAGAGTCTGGTGAGGTGGTGGTCTTCCCTCGACAAACCTTGTTTGAACAGAGCCACGATGTGACGCAGTTGCAAGTCTCCGGCCATGAAGTGCTTGGCTGGTGGGTGGTGGCACGTGAGGCGATGCACTTCGGCAATCAAGATTTTTTCGTGTTACTCTAGGTACCCTCCGGCAATCAAAATGGTACTTGAAAATCATAAATGGAAACCCTATGGGGAAAATCATTTATAAATGGTGCATTTTTTTTTTTGCCATGTTTGATGACAGGACCACGAGTTGGATGGCACCCTGGCCGAAACGATGATGCGCCGGGCCCAGCTGCCAAAGACGATGCAGCAGAAGGTGTTGAAGGCGCGGTGTCCATTCCCCGTGATATCCCTATTGATATGTCCATGTCCAAAAATAGGCGATCACAGTTGTCAGAGTTGGAAACTCTGATAACTATGGTTTTGACTGTTTTGACCATCAATGATTAAGAGATTCCTTGCGCATGTTCCTTTAAGGCAACCCAGTGAACAATGAGAGGAATTCAAATTTCTGGGATATTTGAGAACTGCAATCTTGAAGAGAGTCGGTCCGCACATACAAGGTCTGTTTGGGTGACCAATAATGGGTTTCCCTCCGGACTTTTGGACATCCATTTAAGGAAATTTCAATATGATTCAAAATTGGTCGGCATGGTTTCGTGATTCTTTGTTTGTTTCCCTTTTTTGATGATGCTGGTTACCTCCTCCATTATTGTTGGCAATGTTGGTTTAATTTGTGGTCAAGTAATGTATTCATTTTTGAGGATGGGGCTGCCACCTCGTTTGGAAGGCGCTGGAGTGGATCGGTTGGTCACTCTTTGAGGATGCCAAATTCCTGTGTGATGGGGAGGCACCAACCCTTGCGTAGAAAAAATCTGGGAGGGCACTGGGTTTCACGGGGGCCATAGCTATTGGTAAAACCCCTTCAAAGCAGAAGTGTTTGCAGAAGTCGACACCAGTGCAGCCGAAGTTGGCTTGTGCGTATCCGGTGAGCTCTTGAGCCCGTTGCCATCAGCCTGTTGAAAGGCAACGTGAAAATGGGCGTTCAAAAAAGGCTTTCAGGAGGAGACTTCCAAAGAGGGTCTCCTTTGTATCACAGTTCCTTTTCTGCGAAAGAGCAAGGAAAGGAAACGTGAGCAGCAAGGGAAAACACAAAAGAACTGGAGCGAAATGAGACTTGAGTCGTTGGGTATCTTCCCTTGAATATCAGTCCAAGCCATCATGGCCCTGTACGAAAACGATATTTTTTGTTGTTTCTAATTTTTTAATCAACTCACCTCATTATCATCTTTCTGCTCCTCCGACTTCCACTCCCTCGAAGATATCTTCTCCTACACTCCTTGGACATAT
The DNA here is from genome assembly GCA_947184155.2 of Cladocopium goreaui. Classification (NCBI taxonomy): domain Eukaryota; class Dinophyceae; order Suessiales; family Symbiodiniaceae; genus Cladocopium; species Cladocopium goreaui. The sequence continues at coordinate 48,234 of CAMXCT020000252.1, read as the reverse complement.
TCCTTCAACCGAATATGCTGATGACACAGTCATCGCTCACAGGAAACTCTCTCTCGTCTTCTCCATCTCCAGGACTTAGCAGCTCGAATCGGCCTTCTTATCAACGGCTCCAAATGTCAATTATTTTGTCTTCATTCCTCTCTACCTATTTCTCTTTCCACCCACGTCAACGCCTATTCTGAGTGTGACTCTCCTTTCTGTGACCCGGAGGCACTAGGTCCTCCTCTAACTCCACTTTCCAGCGCAAAATACATTGGATCCTTTTTTACTCCTACCTCCTCTTCCGTCCCAGATGTCAGCTTCAGATGCTCCCAGGCTTCCTCAGCCTTTAAAACCCTCGACTCCTTCTTTCATTTAACCAAAATTCAAACTCTGTGTTTATTCTCAAGTAGTCCCATCAATACTCCTCCACGGCTCTGAATCTTAAGTATATTCTCCTTCCCAATTTGCAAAAGTTGACTCTCTCCACTACAAGGCATCCTTGGACACATTCTCCGCCATCCTAACTCTCTAGAATTTCTCATTTGCTTTAACTCTTCACTTTCTCTGTACCATTTCAGCTCCTTTCCGTCGTGGTGCCCCAAGAGCCCATTGGCCCGAACTCACGCTTGCGGATGCCTCCCACCGAGTTCATCAATATCGCCATTTTCCTCCAATCTTAGGAGACTGTTCACACTCATTCTTTCTTCATTTCACGATTGTCGAACTCAAACAATACTCCTCCACTAGTATGAAGCAGTGGTACAATACAGCCAGATACATGAACCTCCTTCTTCCCATTGCTGAAGACAGGGAACGCTGGAAGCTTTTAACCCCCAAAGTGAAGTACGCAACCAAGCTTAGGGAATGCTGCTGCGGACATATAGTTTTCTGTGAACTGCATATCGCTTGTGAAAAAAAATCCTTTCATCACCCTACAAACCAAACCTTTGCCTACACTGTTTGTATATAGCCTTCTGTATCTGACGGATCAGAAACAGACTCAACTACCGATGGGTGTCTCCAGGACGCTCCAACAGTGGATTACTTGGCTAGGTGCCTTGATTTGAAGACTTGGGACTTCGGAGCAGCCAGAGCTGTCAGACAGGTTTTCTGATGTGGAAGGGTGATGCACCGCGGAGGTTTTCAGAGTGTCATTGTTTACATTCCAAAATCTATAGGCTGCTACCCCAGTCAGCCATATTGCACTGATTTGCACTGGACGCTGTAATGCCACGATCAATACTGCGTCAAATTGAAATTCCAGCCTCCAGCATGGGTTTCCACAATTCCAGGTTCTGTGGGTGTGGTTGTAAAGATACCAAGGTATCAACCACTCAGATTTGAGCAACTAATTTCCTGGTACAAACTGGGGATGCCACTGATTTCAGTGACCTTGGTGCCAGGTTTATTGCAAGAACGCAGCAGAAGTACACCCACAGAGGAGCTGGGCAGCTTGCAGTCTCCGTGCACAATAGACTTGGTCACCTTGCTGGGGATCATGTCTTAATCTGCCCAATCACATCCAATCACATCGCCTCCTTATATAATCTACATAAAATATTCTAAAACTGACACTTTTGATCATTGAATATAATTTCATCATATTTCATCATTCTCATCCTTTCTCCGCCTCCTTGCCTCCGTTCCATTCCCACTCCATGTCATCACATAACTATAAATTTATTCTAATTACCCCGGATTCCCCATCAGCATTGATAGTAGACGGATAATGATGAAATGATGTAAACCCGGAATAATTTTCCGTGATATAAGGATGATTGTTGAGAATCATGGTATAGTGTATACCATATCCTTATACCACTGTATTAAATGACATATATATAATATATATATATCTATATCTATATCTATATCTATCTATCTATCTATCTATCTATCTATATATATATATATATCAGGTATAATGATGGATAATTCCTCACTGGCAGCACCTTCATTTTGACCTCGACAGGCGGCGTTCGACCCTTTGGCATCAGCACCCTTTTGGGCGGATTCGATACCAAGGGCCAGCCGGCCTTGCAGGGAACCCGGATCAGGGTGAAAATGATGATCAAACATGATAAACCAATCTGGGGATGGGTCAAAACCCTGGTACCCCTGGTGAACCCCAAAATAGCTGGCAAATGGATGTTCATCCCCACTAAAAATGTATCTATAGGTATTGACCCATACCCATCTAAAGCATCATTTTCTTAGGGCATCTTGATTTCAAGAACGCATTTGGTGCTGAGAAGAACCAATGATGAAACCCAGGGTGGAACACCTGTTGGACTTCACCAGTGCTACAGTTGGAACTTTGGAGTTGCTGAGGTTTCAGACAGACCCTGCAGGAACCTACTATGCATGGAAGGTCATGAATGGGATATCTTGGGATCAAATCATTTTTCGTGGCTTCGTCGCTGGCCAGGCAACAGCCATTGGCAAGAACTCCAAGAGTGTGACGGACTTCTTGGAGAAGAAGTGCCTTGGCCAGCAATGGTATTGGAGGTTGGTTTCCAAAGAATTGTGAGGGCATCTAGTGTTCTTCCCCGGATAGGTATCCAGCTTCTACTTTGTCTTTGTTGTTTGGACTCAGCCCGCTACCCATTCGTCTACTTTGCCTTCTTTTGCTCCTGATTTGAAGTGCGTTCACCCAAGATACTTGATCATCTTGAGGGTCGACCTCCCACTCCAAAATTTGAATGGTTTCCTGCTCGAGCCGAAACTGAATTTGTCTCCAGCCTCGAGGTACAAAGAAGATCTAGACGAGGACTCAGCGGAACGGCTGCTGCCATTAGTGATGGCGGAATGCATGGCTGATTGGATGGGAAAATCCCATCATGGTGGATTGGGCAATTTTGTGGAGATAATCATGGTAGAATGACCCCCCAAGTCATCCTCCAAGTTCTTAGCCGCTTAGCCATAAATCATCCCCATGATGCCATGGCACAATCTCAAACAGCCCCCTATCAGCCAGGATGCCACCATCAAGTTGGCTCTCAAGGGACTACTGGAGGTCACTGAAGCTTCTGGAAAGAACATTGAGGCATCACTCCGTGACGCTGGGAGCAACTCCTGGTCTCCAGATTCAACATCCAGTCTGACTTTATGGATATTTGTAGTGGTGAACAAGTGCCATTAGAATCCAATAGATTTCGATGTCGAGATGTCAGATTTTTTGGGTCATCCGCCCTGGGATTTCGAGGTGGTGATCATCAAGCAGTCTGGCATTACGTGGATGCCAGACGAGAGCCTGGAACCTTTGGTGAAGGAATTGGATGACACAGCAGACCCTTGGCGCTGGGGGTTGGGGATGTTCTCGGGGGGATCCCATCATGACCAGAACTGTCATGACCATTGATTTCTTGATTTCGTGATCCATTTCCAGCTCTATTGGACATAGAAATCATCCATTCCAATCATCTCCAATCACATCTCATCAGTGGACAATGGATGCTGGACATCCATCAACGCTGAGGAGAAGATCGCCAAGCTCAAGGAGCAGCAGTGAGGTCCATGAGTCAACTCCAAGGGACAGCAGTCGTCACTACGAATGGATTAGGAACCGCAGGAAAGTCATATGGTCACTGAGAATACGAAGAGAATACCAGGGTCCTTCGACAGCTACCTATGATGATTGTTTTTTCCCGAGAGCGTCTGAGCGCAGGGTTCTTCCAATAGTGGGGGTCTGTATCTCACCTTCTCATCTTCACACCTTCTTATCTTCACATCTTCTCTCACCACCTTCTCATCTTCACACCTTCTCATCTTCGCATCTTCTCTCACACCTTCTCATCTTCACATCTTCTCTCACTCACACCTTCTCATCTTCACATCTTCTCATCTTCACACCTTCTCATCTTCGCATCTTCTCTCACACCTTCTCATCTTCACATCTTCTCTCACTCACACCTTCTCATCTTCACATCTTCTCTCATCACACCTTCTCATCTTCACACCTTCTCTCACACCTTCTTATCTTCACATCTTCTCTCACACCTTCTCATCTTCACATCTTCTCTCCCACCTTCTCATCTTCACACCTTCTCTCACACCTTCTTATCTTCACATCTTCTCTCACACCTTCTCATCTTCACATCTTCTCTCCCACCTTCTCATCTTCGCATCTTCTCTCACACCTTCTCATCTTCACATCTTCTCTCACTCACACCTTCTCATCTTCACATCTTCTCTCATCACACCTTCTCATCTTCACACCTTCTCTCACACCTTCTTATCTTCACATCTTCTCTCACACCTTCTCATCTTCACATCTTCTCTCCCACCTTCTCATCTTCACATCTTCTCTCACACCTTCTCATCTTCACATCTTCTCTCACACCTTCTCTCACACTTTCTCATCTTCACATCTTCTCTCACACCTTCTCATCTTCACACCTTCTCATCTTCGCATCTTCTCTCACACCTTCTCATCTTCACA
>CAMXCT020000252.1:16355-43711 GCA_947184155.2 Cladocopium goreaui | reverse complement strand
AGCAACCCTTTCGCACGAAATGAGGGTCGATCGGCAAAAACTGAGGTAAAATTAATTGCGATTTGACTTGCCCTGGAGCAACCCTTTCGCACGAAATGAGGGTCGATCGGCAAAAACTGAGGTAAAATTGCCATTTGACTTGCCCTGGAGCAACCCTTTCGCACGAAATGAGGGTCGATCGGCAAAAACTGAGGTAAAATTGCGATTTGACTTGCCCTGGAGCAACCTTTCGCACGAAATGAGGGTCGATCGGCAAAAACTGAGGTAAAATTGCGATTTGACTTGCCCCGGAGCAACCCTTTCGCACGAAATGAGGGTCGATCGGCAAAAACTGAGGTAAAATTGCGATTTACTTGCCCCGGAGCAACCCTTTCGCACGAAATGAGGGTCGATCGGCAAAAACTGAGGTAAAATTGCGATTTGACTTGCCCCGGAGCAACCCTTTCGCACGAAATGAGGGTCGATCGGCAAAAACTGAGGTAAAATTGCGATTTTTCGTGTGCTGGAGTAACTTTTTCGCACGCAAAGAGGTTTGTGTGTACGAGCGTTTCTGTGTAAAGATGTTTGTGTGTAAAAGTGTTTGTGTGTACAAGTGCATCTGTGTAAAAGTGTTGTCTGTAAAACCTTCTGTGTGTAAAAGTCGTTGTGTGTAAACGGGTTTGTGTGTACGAGTGTTTCTGTGTAAAGATGTTGGTGTGTACAAGTGCTTGTATGTAAAATTGCATCTGTTTAAACGTGATTGTGTGTAAAAGCTTCTGTGTGTAAAAAGTGTTTGTGTGTAAACGTGTTTGTGTGTCGGAGTGTTTCGGTGTAACGATGTTTGTTTGTACAAGTGTTTGTGTGTACAAGTGCATCTGTGTAAAAGCAATTGTGTGTCAAAGCTTTTGTGTGTAAAAGTGTCTCTGTGTAAAAGGGTTTGTGTGTAAGAGTGTTTCTGTGTAAAGATGTTTGTGTGTAAAAGTGTTTGCGTGTAGAAGTGCATCTGTGTAGAAGTGTCTGTGTGTAAAAGCTTTTGTGTGTAAAAGTGTCTGTGTGTAAAAGGGTTTGTGTCTTAAAGCGTCTCTGTGTAAAATGGTGTGTGTGCACCAGGGTTTCTGTGTAACAGGTGTTTCTGTGTGACAGGGGCAATGTGTGTGTGTAAAAGCAGCCTTGCTTACATGTTTTGTTTTCTTGCCTCGTTGATTCTTTGGCGTGTTTGTTTTCCGGTCATCCCTGTCATGTTCAGGCCTTGCTGGCAAGTTTGACGCAGTCCTGACTTGTTTGCTTGGCATGTCTAGTAGGCATGTTTACCTTTACCCTGAAAGAAACATGAATGGATTAATGAAGTTACATTGGAATTCACTAATTTTGGATTGTGGAGTTTTTGGGTAGCACTTTAGCATCACATTTCCTTGCTGAGGTTGGCATGAACGTTTGTTTGTTTGCTACCGGAACTGTCCGAGCAAACATGACCGCAAGCATGTCCAGATCTTCTTTCGCGCAGACATGTTCGTGTGCATGTTTGCTTGACTTCTGTATGTAAAAGCTTCTGTCTGTAAAAGCTTCTGTGTGTAAAAGCTTCTGTGGGCAAAAACTTTGTGTGTAAAAGCGTCTTTGTAAAAGCGTCTGTGTGTAAAAGTGTTTGCGATGCAAACTATTGTCTTGCACTTCTCACTATTTTGTCTTGATACTCCTCTTCTCGACTGCCTATAACACAGCTTTCATATACCGTTTCTAAAATTGCGTCTCCATACTAACCAGAGAAGACCCTGCTCCTCTACGCTCTCGGGCCATCCGTCGTCTAGTTTTTTTTTAATATATATGCAACAGTTGAACATGTTTTTCCCTGCCTCTGTAGGGACATACACTTTGGGCGTGTCGCAAATTGGAGTCAGACATGGAACAGACGCATTGGCACCAAAAAAATCCTACGGTGGAGCCAAAGTGAACAGAGGGTCTCATCGACGAGTGGCGTGGATCTGATAGAAAATGGCCACTGGTCGATGGGTACACGGTGCACAAGCCCACAATTGAAATTTTGATGGACAAAAATTTGATTGACCAGAGTATTTTCAAAGAAACCTTGTTGGATGAGTTGTTTCTCTGTCAGGTCAAGAATGACCTTGGAAGGTGCCCAGAACATTGTTTCAACTGGTTTCTGCTAGGCAATAATTACACATGTTCATCAAATGTTCTGGGCCAATCCTGTTTCTCCAGAAAAGATTGACAGTGCTGCTTTCCATGGCCCAGAGAGGAACACATATTGAGGACCAATCCATGCTGTAGCGCCTCCACGACAAGAGCAGTCATAGTGTCATATGTTGGTGGAGTCCACGGTAAGGATTCTCAAATTGAAAGTGCAAGACAAGACAGAACATTCGCAGCTTGCAAGTCCAAGCTTCAAGACTCTCGTGACATTGGATGGCTTTCAGTTTATGGCTGGTAGGTTTTCACATTCCCTTTGAACGCTTGTGACTCTTGTGACTCTTGTGACTTTCATAATTTTCCCATCTTCCATGGCTATGTTGGCACTGGCTGAGCCCAGATCTCTGGTCCATCTCCAGGGTGCACTGGCTGCTTTGAGTCGCTGCCGACCTCGCGGACTCAGCGGTCGCGACATCCGTGTTGGAACTCGGTGGCAAGGCCATCGCCGTTGCTTCTCTTCAGAAAGGGAAGTCAAGGACGAGAAGGAGACACCTGAGCCCCCGCGACTTGAAACTTCATTTGGGAGGTTGGTATCTTGATGTATCCTTGTGGTTGTGGAGGATATACTTTCTTTGTATCCATCTATTCAATCTATTCCACTGTTTTCAGACTGCTTTGTCAGCTCTGATATATTTTTAATTTTCTTCGCTGTTTGTGAAGGCTATATAGATGGAGCAATCACGGGCAGTCTGCTTTGGTTTTCTTCGAAAGTCCATTTGAATATTGACCTACCACGAAGACACTAGAGCGCTTAGCCACCCTTCGGAACTAATTTGCCTCATGCTGAAACTGCTTTATTCCAATAAATTTTGGACCCCAAGTTCATTTTTTGGTACTTGTGGGACACCCACTTTCCCATTGTTCGCCACATTTTCGCCACATTTTTCACCACATTCCAGGCAAACCTTTGGTGAGAAGCTGGTGGTCTTCGGCCTTGCCTTGCGTGGCATGGCGCTGCTGCCCCGTTTCGCGCCCGCTGCACAAGTGCTGCGCTTCGCCGGGGTCGGGCCCATGGCAGTGGGCGCCGCCGTGTCGTTGTACGAATTAGGCGGCTGGCGATTGCTGTTGGCGGTGCCGGGATCGGTGGGGTTGGCGGTGTCGGCCTCCGTGTTGACGGAAAAGAAGCTGGAGGAGAACTTGGGGTTTTTGAATTTTGAATGTGTTCATTTGGCTGGTGAAGTTCTCTTTCTTGCAGATCAATGTATAATTTACTTGGTGGATTTTCAATCACTGGTGAATGTCCCCTGTTTCGTCACCTGGAAACTCCTTCCCATGTGACGTTTCAGGAGCAGCTGAAGGAATCAGTGCAGGCGCGGCTGAGCGAAGTGGGCTGCGTCCCGCCAGAGCTGATGCAGCTGCCTGATGCGAAAGTGGCGAACTTTGAGACGAACCGCTGCAAATTGGAGGCAGTCTATAGAAGGGATGGCTTCACCTGGCAGCTGGAGGTCTTGGGCCAATGGGTGGGTGATTTTTTGATTGGACTTGAAATCAAAGGTGGTTCAGTAAAAATCCTCAGGTTGGTTGGTGGAGGTAAATGAGATCCCATTCAGGTGAGAGCGGAGCGGAAGAGCTTTCCCCTCAAGTGGGAGGTGACGCAGATCCACGTGAAGAAAGGTTGCTGCGCTCCAAGCGGACAATCACTTCCGCCACAGACAAGACACTGGGATCCACAGCAGGAAGTTCTGAAGTGGAGTACTGTGTTCAGTGAGCCGGCCCTGGCAAATTCGGAGTGACCGAAGTTATAGCAGCTTCAGGTGCCTGTTCTGGAGGATCGCTGAACATACATAGCCGACATAGCCGTTAAAGAAGGAGTTGCTGAAACTTATTGGCGACTTTTGAGATCTTCAAGCTCTGTTGCTGAAGAATTTTGCGCCCGGACTCTCTTGGAGTGGCCTCAGACCGAACTGACTTTAACGTCTGCGAAGCAGCGGTCAACACTTGCCGTGTCTGGTACAGTCTCCTTGGGACATGGCATTGCTCATGCAAAAGGTCTTGATGTGCGGGATGTGGTCAGGTTTGTTCGGAGATTTACATACAGCTTGAGAAATCTTGAGATGTTAAAGGATCACCAGCACTTTATGTTCGCATCATTTTGCATCCACTTGGTTGAAGAATGTCTTCTTGGACAAGCAACTTAAGATAGACCACTCTTTGAAGCTTTCCAGCCCTGAGGCTCATATGGAACAGTCCGCTGAACAGGACGTGGCTGCGCTATAATTTTTGATCCTGCACACAATCCCTCCCCAGCATTTCATGCATGTTATGTGATGTTCGAGTCAACCATGACGTATGCCGAGACATTGACTGTGCTCCAGAGATACAGCAAGTGGTGGAAACCATGATTGTAAGCTATCCACTATTTAGCAGCACCTCAGCAAAAAAAAATCCGACGTGTTTAAGAAGTGCCAATTCCATATTGATCCAGGATGAGCCCCTTGTAGCTGGCCGTGGTGCGCCCTTCTCGCGCGGGGCCCATGTTTTTTTCCCCAACAGCGTAAGCTAATGGGGTCTTCAGCCCAGAATAATGCCGGTGTGTACTGGTGCAGCCGCCGGAGGTTCAACGATGTTCTGGAGAAGGTTCCAGAAGGTTCCAGGAGGCTTTGGTGCAGGTGCCGGGTCAGGTTCAAGAAGGTTCCGGAAAATGTTCTGGAGAAGGTTCCTGTTCAACGAGGTTCCAGAGAAGGTTCTGGAAGGCGTTGGTGGAGAGCCAGGCCAGGTTCAACGACTTTCCGGAAAAGCTTGTGGAGAATTTCCGGAAGGTATTGGCCATGTCCAACAAGGTTCCGGAAGGTTCCGGAGAAGGTTTCGGAAGATGTTGGCGCAAAGCCAGGCCAGGTTCAACGAGGTTCCGGAAGGTTCCGGAGAAGGTTTTGAAGAAGGTTCCGGAACGCCTTGGTGCAGAGGTGGGCCAGGTTCAACGAGGGTTCAAGTAGGTTCCGGTGCGATTCCGGGAGTGTGTCGGCGCAGCTTTTAGGTTAATTTCCAGCCAATTTCGGACGAACAATTCTGTGAAAACAAATTACTGCTGCTGTTGGGGATACCACCGAAGCTTATTTCCTTTTTCTGGATGTTGGTGCAGTGGTTAACACAAACTGTTTCAGGTAGATTATCATCATGGCAATGACAAGGAGAAAGTAAAGTAGATAATGATGATATAAGTTAGAACAAAGGTGCTTTAAACGATAACAACTGGAAGGCCTGCTGAATCCAAAAGCATTATTGACAAGCATTGACGAGTTGCAGCTGCTTCTCACCATCGCAATCAGGCTGGTCCTCAGCAGCTTTTGGAACGTCTCACCCGCATGTGATGGCACCCAGGATAGGCACCTACACCGGAAATGGCCATTTCAAATCGAGAAGATGATGAGAACACATGGGATGTTGGTGTAGCCATACAATAGTGCCCTGACCCCATGACAGACATGGTGATTCTTGCTTGATTTTTACACCAGGACTGGGTGTAATCTGAGGGCAAAAGATGCCCAAAGTTCCAGATACCCCCTATGATGGGTGGAAAAACCGTCCCACTGGCAGATATTCTGATATTCTGCATGCAAGAATCGTCTTTGTGATTGGCCCAAGATGGTTGAGCATGGAGGATGTGTAATCTTTGGGCATTCTGGGGATCAGTTTCCTCTTTTTACTTCTTTGGAACAAGATTGACTTGCCAAAACTGCTTGACTAGCCCTGAAGCTCACAAACGTTGCACGGCATCCGTGTAGGCGTCACAGCGAGGTGAATTTCTTGGCAAGAAAGATGATTTTGTTTATCCCATTGGCAAACCTTATTTCGATAAAGACATTGGTGCACTTCCCTGCTTTGCAAGTGTTATGTTAGATAAATGGAGAATGTACCTAGTAACCTCCCTTTTGTTGTGTTGGTTTCGATTGTCCTAAGATGTCGCAAGGTTGCGAAAGCTTGAGGTGTTGTCGTCCTGCCAATTATACTGAGATCTCTGAGATCTCTTGTCTAAGGCTTCGTGAACTTCAGCTTCAGAGGGTTGATGTCCCCGAAGGGCAGGCGACAGGGCAGCAGTTCCATGTGTTTCGCAGAGTATATCATATAAAACTCGTGCGGCTTACGGACGGCTGCAGACCAGAGGAAGTGTGGTTCTTGTGTTCATTTCATGCAAGCAGTTTATGAATGTTTATGATATTTCAATAATTTTCAATATATTTCATCATTTATTGTAAACATGTGTAAACCATGATCCAACTAGAATCAGAGTGACAGTATTGTGGGGATGATTATAAGTCAAATAAGCGATTGTCACCGACAGGTGTTTCTCCTTCGACGATGATGCCAAGGGCTTTGTGTGAAGCCCGAGTGACCTCCATATCGCATCAGCGAAACACGACGTTTTTTGATGGTTTAATATGGGGGTTGTACTAATTGGATCTAATTGGTTTATTGGGGATTATAGGAATATGTTATTATTACATATTATTACTTTTATACCAACTGGAATTCAATCAGCAAATGATAAACATTGATGCTATGGGGCATATGGCACACCCCAGGTGCGCGGTGAAGGAAGCGCTTCACTTGTGTTGCGGAGGCTCTTTGGCGAAGAGGCATGGAGTTTGGAAGTGGGTCTGTCTGAAATTGGTGCATTTCAATTTTGGATGTTTAACATCATCATATTCCCCATAAAAAATATAAAAATGCACACACACATGGCGCGCCATACAATTATACCCTATTTTCAAACACACCCAAATCTTTTTGCGTGCAATGACGCTGAGTGAAATGCTTGAGTGCCGTCTGGTTTGATTTGATTCCGTGATGAATCTGATGGCTGCCAGGTGGATTCTTCCGGCAACGAGGGTCTCATCAGGCTGGGGAGCAGTTTCTGTCCTCATGCCACCAATATTTTTTTTCCCTGTATATCCAAAGGAAATCATGTGCAATTAGGAAAGAAATGATCAGACGACACACGTGTTTATGCGAAGGATTGCTCGGCAGTTTTTTTTTTAAACAGGAAACCATTTTGGTTCCTGGTTTGCCAACATGCCATATCTTTAAGGAAGAAGAACATTCATATTACATATTATGTAAATTATATTATACATGCATAAAACAAAAAAACGGTTGTTGCAAAAAACCATGGTTTCCTTTAGGTTTTTCCTGCACTGCTGAGGGCAGTAGAGATGACCCAGTCTGGTGCTGCTTCAGATGTAGATGCCGCGTTCCTGGTCAGGAGCTCAGTTGGATATGGACATTCTGAGTGATCCAATCTTAGGATCCTCACCTTTTGGGCAATGCAAAGAGAACATCAAACAACCAGAGACCAGTTGGTTTGTTACGAACAGTTCGAAACAGCCAAGGTTCAAACTATTTTTTTTTTCCCGCGAGCTAGGCAATCCAAGAGCTACTGGATATGGTGCTGGCTCGCAGCTACTGTCGGTGGGGACCTCTAGAAGGAAAGTGATGTCGATTCACAGGTTATGGTGATTAAACATGATATTAAACACCATTTGCATGGGCGCATCATAGCCATGTATTCAGATGCTCACTCCCAGCGGCCAGGCCCTCTGATGTAGATATGGTGGAATGCCACGCACCAGGAGCATCAGTAGCAAGGAGCCTCAAGGGATCAGTGATAGTCGTTGACTGGGTATTGGCAATTTGGTCCACTTGACGGGGGCTTCATGGCTGCTCATGCTGAGGCAGATGCGATGGAGGCCATTTCTTGCAACTACGTGCTGCGGGAGGACTGGCATGCGTGAGGTTGCTTTGAAGCGGAGATCATAATTGCGAACCCCAAAATGGGAGACCCCAGGAAACCTTGGAGCCGCTTCAACCTTTGTGGCTGGCTCAGTCCACAAGAGTAGGTGGGATTCCTGAAATGGAGAAAATGTGAAGCCCTTTCAAAATCTTGCGAAATGGGTTGGAGAATGGGGTCACCCCATTCCATCCGATGGTTTCTCATCATTTTCCCCATCAAAACCAACTAAAATGCCACAAATTGGGGGGGTTCATCATGGTTAATCAATTCTTTTCAGTGCTCCAAGGCCCATGACCAGCTATAAGGTGGGACGCCGGAGATCGCCACGGGGGGATTTCCAACGAGCATGTTCCATAGACAATACATATTATTACATATTTATATATAACGTATGCAATGCCATATATTGATATATATATATATATATTGTACACATATATTTGTAGATCATAAACAGTATACGTAGATATAACATGATATAAATACCATGCACGTAGATATCCATATGGTCCACCCGATACCCCACTGACCAGCTGGTTGATCCGTGGTCGATCAAAAGCCAGGCCGCCATGGGCTCGGGCTATGCGGCAGTTGCTTGGCCGAGGTTACACAATACGTGGCAGCTATGCCTTCATTATCTTCATTGCTATGTCTGGAAGTTTTCACGTGAGTCACGTATGTTCACCAAAAGGCTGCTTTGATTCATAGATATTCATAGATAAATGTCCCTCCCCACTGGTTGTGGGGATATGAGAGCCGCTGGGCCTGGGAAGTGACTGCCATGAGTTTCCCATCTCTAAGGCGGGATTGCTCGGACTCATCCGTTGCCTCCGTTGTACAAGGTCCCCTGCAGCAAGTGGATCGAGATGGGACAATCTGATACAATTTGGATTTAGTGACCCCTGAAATGGGTGGCTTCAGATCCTGAAAGTGACCCTTGGTGGTTGCCTTTGGGGGATCCCCATCTTGGCTCCCTCGTTTTGAGACAATCATGTGTCTTCAGCTCGGCCAGGTGTTCCTTGCTGCCCGCAAATGTGATGCTCAGGCAGCTGAATCCCCACTTGGCCGAAGAGGTGGTGGAGGTGCAGCAGGGCTCCTGTTTTTTGATGGCAAAGTGTTGGAGGGAAATCATCTTAAAACCCAGTTAAAGTAAGTGTTTGCATGGGTTTATACATGTTTATACCCCAGTTGGTAGTCTGATCTTCTTGACTCGGTTGACTTGTAACTTGGATCAAATGGATCCAAATGGTCCAAAGTTCGGTGCTTTTGTCAGAAAGTGCCATGATCATGTGGCAATCATTCACTATAATTGGCGATGCTTTTGATCCCAATCGGATTTCAATTCACCACCAACGTGGGCTGGTGACAGGGGACTGCGCTGCTCTTCCCCAGTGAGTCACTGGAGCTACACCATTCGCTTCTTGGCAGCCTCTCGTACATTCCCATTGGATTGCTTAGTGTTATCCCAGAGGGTGAGCCGATGTGGAGCCAGAGGTTCCGATTGTTGGCAAACAGATTAGACACATTCCCCATCATTGATGATCATTGTTGGTTGGAATCATTGCTTCAAATCCCGGATTTTGTTGGTCAAATCCAACTCTTTATACCAAAAAAGACCACTCTTTATTGGCTAAATCCCAATTCTTGTTGGTCAAGTCCACATTTTTGTTGATATGGTTTTATCTATCATTTTATCCATACTGCCGATTGAAAGGCCATGTCTCCTGTGAAAAAAGCCTTGACTGGGTTGAACTAGTATATTTTTCGCGAGGCTCGTGCTCCCTACTGGTCTTATGCTGGTGAACAGCTTTGGCGTGGGACCCAGCTGGGTTCCCGATGGCAACTCATTGGGTGTTCATCAATTCAGATGGAAAATCATAGGTTTTGACTCATGCCCATGTGACTGAAGGGTGTGTTGCGAGATTTTGAGAGTCATCAGACATTTGAATTTCAGACAATGTGGCAGGTTCCAGTGGCACCAACTGCGCGGCATTGGTGGGGGCGGCTGCAGGGCCGCCCAGAACTTGTTGCATCAGGCGGCACTCTCTGAAGCTAACAGGGAAGGGAGATCTTTAGGGCGCTGCACCTTGTTTGCACAGATTGAAGAGCGGATCTGAGGCACGACTTGGATCAGACCGGCATCCACAGACTGCAGATTCCAAAAAATGATGAGTGACGGAGTGACGGGTGCCATTAGGGAAACACCCAGAAAGCTTCCTATGGAAGAAGCTGCCACAGAAAAAACAGTCAGCCCGCAGCTCCTGTAACCACTGTTTTTTTCATGCTTTGTAAGACGGGGCAGGCTGAAACCTGTAAATTCTTAGGGAGAACTACTAGACCGAATGTGTGCCATGTGCCAAGAACGCTTTGACAGATGATAATTGCTAAAGGGAGTGAGCTTTCATGGCTTTGTTTTGGGCATCGGATGCACTTCCAGGGTGCCATGGGTGTCGTCAGACCATCAGGAGGGCCTCTTTGAGCACTGAGAAAGGCTCTGCGAGGTTTGGCTTAGAGTTGTTGAGTCCAGACCCGCCTGCGGCTCCGGCACCGTTTTGCCAGCCTCAATCAGCAGGCAGGGAATTTCCACAGCATCCAGCATTTCTGTCTGCAGGTGCAAGGAAAGGATGTTCTTCAGAATGACTGAAACTTGCAATTCTAGTTGGGCAATTGGCAGGTCGCTAAATGTCCCTTCTATTTGGTGGGGAATTTCAACACACTTCCTGAAATGGCTCACAGGGTACCCCGAAATCGAAATCCCATGGCTGATCATCAGTTTCCCCATTCAGATGGCCTTAAAAGTTGAGTATTGGAGATGATCTGATGGTATCCGATGATCCCACAGGCTGTTGGCACGGAGCAATGGTGGGCAAGGATGGGAATGGGGTGTGAGAAAGGCATTTTCAGATGAGCTTCAGCTGGGTTGCGACCCTGAATTCTCGTTGAAGATGCATCCGTAGCCCACTTCTAGAAGCAGGAGCCATAGGAGTCCCAGTTCTTTTCTTTGCCTGAGACGTTTTTTTCCCACTGGAGGAGGTCGCGATGATCTTCCCCATGTTTGAGGGGGTGATGTTTATCTCAGCGCCTGGAACCCTGGACAACTTGGACAACTTGGACAGCTCGACCATGGCTTTTTTTGGGGGTCTGCGGTGGGGCTGAATATCACACCAAGATATACCAAGGTATATGCCACACATGATTGCGGTCCTCATCGTTCTTGCGACAATTGTCCGAAAACCCTTCAGGATTTGTGCCGGAGTCTCAGATCGAACAAAACTTTCCTCGGGTAAAAAGCTTCAAACACTTGTGGAAGGTCAATTTAGATACCTTTACCTTGATATATTTCCAGCACTTAGTCCACTTCTTGGGGTGTCAGCAACCAAGCCTTGTGACCAACTCTGGAAAGTTGAGGTGGTGGTGCTGCCGATTTTGACGCCAAATACTCAGAATTTCCGGTTGCACAGGTTTTCTGTGCCCAAATGAACGTGGTAAACCTGGCTAGAAGGACCTTCCTTTGGGATGTTCTGGGTACGGTTTCAATGCCACCCATTTCCGGTGATCCATCGGATGATCAAACTGTGTTTTGGGATGTTTCCTCAACACGACGCCACCCACCATCACCCACCTTAGGTTTGGCTTGCTCTGTGCCCTCGCAATCCAAGAATCTCGCTGGCATGCAGAGGCGACATTCCTGAGACCTGTTGGGTTGATACACTACATAGGAAAACTCTGGGAAACTGGCGTTGACTACCCTGCAAAGCGGGGTATTTCATGCATCATTTGGCTTTGTCCAAAACTAGGAGATACCCCAAAATGGCACTTTTCACTGCAATTCTTTGGACTGATTCTGCTTCCTGTGGGAGCTGTGACTAGACGGGTTTCTCCATGTTGCATCCCCTACCGACTCCGCCTTTCCGCAGGCTGAGGGTTATGACATGACTCAGCCATCACTCCGAGAAGCCTTGGAGGATTACATAGCAAGTGGCAAAGGCAGCCTAGAAGAAATCTTGGAGGGTCCACGGCTCAGAGACCATCCAGCAATGATGCAGAGACCAGCACTTTTTGCATTCGCCGCTGGGCAGTGAATGCGGTGATTGCGATTTGGATGGATTTGGTCGGCATTTCAAGCTCAATCCGAGGCAAAAAGTACCCTCCCGTCTTTGGCAAGATTGAGTTGATGCGATATCTCAACACCTGGTTGGGCAAAAGTGCATCTTGGCGCATGGGGCAGTTCCTCAGGTGGCCCTGTTGTCGAGGTCTCGAAGTATATCTTGTTAATATGTCCTGTAGACCAGGCGAAGGGGGTCCGGAGCTGGTTGAACAAGTTGAACATGAAAGTTCCAGAAACCCATCTGACATGAAAGTTCCTGTCAGAGTCCACTCTCTCATGGTTCAGTTTCGATGCAGACCAGCTGCAGAGGTGTTCCACGACACCGACCAGGATGCCGACTATTTGCCAGAGGCGCACTGAGATGATTGCCGGAGGGCATAGGTGGCTGACATGTGGACCCCAGAAGCATGATGTGATTCTCAAGAGATAGTGATATTCTTCAACCCATCGGCTGCCTTCTTTCACACTTTTCACAGGAGTGATGGACGATTCAGACCTGTCTTATAGTAATTCCCATCCCTCCTGTTTTTTCATCCTCAAAGTGTGAATGGTCAGGTCTGATGCAATGGCTGGCTTTGTCCGAGAATGCAATTTTAGCAAGGAACATGATGATAAAGAATTGGAATTTGGGGTGCCCACTCTTGAAGAATCACGGCTGGCTTAGTTTTTTGAAGCAAAAGCCTCAGATGCCAGGCCTACAACAAGGGCGATGACTGGTTCGAGGCTACTCTGGCAGATCCCATGGTGTATACTGGAGCTCTTTATGCAGGCGGGGCGGAAAATCCAGTATATAGACCCCCAAACTCTCCAGCCATACAGCGCCTTATCAAGGACCAATGCACCCAATCTCAACAACCTGTGGCTGAGTTTCTCCGGTCGTGAGGCTCCAATGAAACAGTCTGGTCTGCGCAGCAGAAGAAGTTTGAGCCCTGAGCCCCCCGTGGGGAGATATCAGATGATGTCAGGAGGTTGAGCCATGAAAATACCTGGACTTTGATGGGTAGCTTGGGTTCCACTACCTGGTTCAATCGTTTCAATCATATGGAAATTTTGGGTAGCCTGAAAAGCTTTCGTTCCACAATATCTGCTGTGAATCCCTTCTGACGAACCTCTCAAAGAGAAAGGACAAAGTATGGGGCACTGCTCAGCTAGTTGATTGGTACACTTGCTTCAATGCCCTTTCACTCAAGGACCATGTGCTCATCCGAAGACACATTGCCTTCATCACCCATGGGGATTTTAATGCCTCGACCCATCCATCCCCCCAGCCCCCAGCGTCAAGCTGATTCACTGCTGGGAGGTTGGAATTCATCGCCTACTCTCTTGATGTGAAGAAAGGTGACAAGGTCACCAGTGATCCTTCACCCATTTGGGATTGTCCAAGAATGTCTGGCAATTTTGACATATTGTGACGGGGAGAACGATGATAAACTGTGGGGTGTTCAAGCAAAAAACAGTCGAATGGATGATAGGAAAGTTGTGGGATGCCATATTTCAGACAGAAGCTCGCGGTAGATGGAAAAATTCTCAAACAGGCGGAAGACCCGAGTCATGAGGTTCTGGTTCATATAGTCCCAAATTTTATAGGATGTATTTACCTCAAGTCCAGCAATTGCAGAGAATCCTTTGGGATCCATCGATTTGGAGGTTGTGAAATGGGGATATAATATCCCTAAATGGTCCGAGACTCACTTAAGCCGACTTTTTTACTCATTATAAGCCGACATTTTGTATGTTGACTTCAGAGTTAACTCCATGGGGTACAGACCTTTAGGTTAACACTTGGGGACACTTGGGGTGGGTTTAGGGGACACTTGGGAACACTTGGGGTGGGTTTAGGGGACACTTGGGGACACTTGGGGTGGGCTTAGGGAACCAACTCCAAGGGATACAGCCCTTTAGGTTAACACTTGGGGACACTTGGGGACACTTGGGGTGGGTTTAGGGGACACTTGGGGACACTTGGGGTGGGCTTAGGGAACCAACTCCAAGGGATACAGCCCTTTTGGTTAACACTTGGGGACACTTGGGGTGGGTTTAGGGGACACTTGGGGACACTTGGGGACACTTGGGGTGGGCTTAGGGAACCAACTCCAAGGGATACAGCCCTTTTGGTTAACACTTGGGAACACTCGGGGACACTCGGGGTGGGTTTAGGGGACACTTGGGGACACTTGGGGTGGGCTTAGGGAACCAACTCCAAGGGATACGGACACTTGGACTTGGGGACACTTGGGGTGGGTTTAGGGGACACTTGGGGACACTTGGGGTAGGCCTAGGGAACCAACTCCAAGGGATACAGCCCTTTAGCTCAACACTTGCGGACGCTTAGGGGACACTTGGGGACACTTGGGGTGGGTTTAGGGGACACTTGGGGACACTTGGGGTGGGCTTAGGGGACACTTGTTCCTGATACGTTGTAGCATCCTCTTCGAGTGACTTGCAACACGTTCCTGCTGCATTGTGACATCTTCTGCGCGGCCCTTCCGCCATGTTCCATGCATGACGTTGCCACATCTTCTTCAAGTCCCTTGAATGATGTTCTTGCTATTTTGCAAACATCTTCGTCAAGTAGCTTGCAATACATTCCTGATACGTTGCAACATCTTCCTACTTTTAAGTAAATTGAACGACCTTCCTGATACATGTGTCACCTCGTCTTACAGTAACTTGCCAGATGTTCCTGATACGTTGTAGCATCTTCTTCGAGTGACTTGCAGCACGTTCCTGCTACATTGTGACATCTTCTGCGCGGCCCTTCCGACATGTTCCATGCATGACGTTGTCACATCTTCTTCAAGTCCCTTGAATGATGTTCTTGCTATGTTGCAACATCTTCGTCAAGTAGCTTGCAATACATTCCTGATACGTTGCAACATCTTCCTACTTGTAAGTAAATTGCACGACCTTCCTGATACATGTGTCACCTCGTCTTACAGTAACTTGCCAGATGTTCCTGATACGTTGTAGCATCTTCTTCAAATGACTTGCAACCCCTTCCTGATGCATTGTGACATCTTCTGCGCGACACTTCCGACATGTTCCATGCATGACGTTGTCACATCTTCTTCAAGTCCCTTGAATGATGTTCCTGGTTTTTTGCAACATCTTCGTCAAGTAGCTTGCAATACATTCCTGATACGTTGCAACATCTTCCTACTTGTAAGTAAATTGCACGACCTTCCTGATACGTTGTCACCTCGTCTTACAGTAACTTGCCAGATGTTACTGATACGTTGAAGCAACTTCTTCAAGTGAGTTCAAACATGTTCCTGATACATTGCGACATATTCCTGATACGTTGAAACATCTTCTGCAAAGTGACATGCAATTCATATGATCGAATCAAAATGTCCTGCTCATCATCTCTGTCGGACCTGTTGCAGTCATATTGAAAGACTTCTATGTCACTTTCTATTGGTGCTGCCATCATATTTCACAAACGTAGGCGTAAGCGAGTAAAAACGTAGGCTTAAGCGAGGTACTGACCTCCCTAAATCATCCATTTTAATGGGATTTTCCATTCTAAACCAAGATAACCAAGCATTTTGGGGATTCAACATTTATGGAACTCCCTATTTGGACCTCGAGATGTGTTGCAAGTCCATCCTGGGGTTAATTCAGGCCTTGGAGATTGGCTGCGGTTGGGGACGCGCCAAGCCCCAGCGATGCGCTTCGGGATCCCTTTTTCGGGAGGTTTCTCATCCCACAAAGGAAACCCAAAAATGGGACAGCAAAAAATCAACAGATCCAGTACGAAACCAGGATTTTTACAGTTTTTTGGGAAGGGATTGGAGAATTTGCTCGGAAATCTCGGGGTGAGGCCTCTCCAACTACCTTGCCAGCAAGGGAGCAAAGGTCACAGGCGACGGCTGCCGTGCTCAAGTAGCACGGGCTTGAACAAGTGATGTTCAAGTCTGGAGTCACCAATCACGCTGGCAGGAACTGTTTAACTGTTTTCACTCTTGAGCTCCCCTAAGGGTTTGAAAGTTTGGCCAAACATATGGAATCATGGGCCCATTGAGTACTTTACATTGTGGCTTGAATATCTCAACGCCCGCTGGTCAGGCGTCACGATGTCCACAGATCAACAAGCTTATGCCAAACGAATGAGCCCCTTGGCTAAACTGAGTCAAACTCAGGTCCTTGTGCGCACACTTGGCTGAACCTGCCCAACACACCCTACTCAACACATGCTGAGAATCCTCGCTTTGCTGTAGTCTGTAGTTTGGTGCAGCCATTTTTGTGTTCAACATCACTCCTCAGAGATTCCACAAAGCTTTGCTAGCATGAGCAGCATGAGTGAGAAAATGCAGGCGCTCTCCATCCGCAGCCTGGCCTTGGAACCTCCAAATGCAGCACTCCTGCGGAGGTTTCCAGATGTACTCCACCCTGCTATGCACCATGCACCAGCTCGCAATCAAGTCTTCCAAGACGACCGTGCTGACCGTGCTGACCGTGCCGAGGGTGTCCAGTGTGTCAAGTGTGTCGAGTCTTCAAGGGCTTCCGCTGGAGCGGGAACATCAGAGCAGACCCTGCAGCAGTGAGCCACTGTGACCAGTGACCAGCGTGTACCCGATTCGTTCCGTGGCAGTTTTGTTCTGAAGATGTACAGTAGTTCAATGATGTGTTTGATAGGTTCTTCTCACAGGGAAACTCCTGGAGAGTGCTGTCTTGCCAGGGCAAGCACTCTCCTTCAGGGTATTCAGAGTATCCTGGGTGCCGAGAGCTTATCGTTGAGCATCTTGTAAATATCTTCAATAGAGGCCTTCTGCTGTGGCCCGATGATATTTTGTGGCAGATTGCACACAGTCCAGCGGAATTTGAGATTGCTGGAGTGGAAGTTCGGAAGCTGAAGCGTTGAAGTGAACCGAGACTCATTTTCCACTGACTGTTTGCAGGAAGTGTTTTTTTGGTGATACCCTTTCTGGCGGGTGCTCTCTTTGTAACATGAAATACATTTTGTATCATAGAGCGAGATTTGTTTTTCAAGATCCCGCCAAAGCAGGCATTTGAATTGAAGTCATAGCAGCCATAGCAGTCATGTTCTTTTTACACAGATACTCTTGTTTGCCTTGGCTTGACAGGTTTCCAGAAAGCAGATTCTGGTGACAGACCTGAGTAATATGGCGCAAGAGGAATATGGAATGTTAAAGTTAGGGATGGAAGTCAAAGATTAAAGACGTTGTAGATGCTTTGAAAAGAAACCGAATAATGCCTGTCTAGATGGCATTTGAAGTGGTTTACCACTAGCATCCAGTGACAGTGCTTGACCATGATACGCTGCTTGTCGAGTTGCGATCTGACTCCGTAATTACTTTGTTTCTTTTTTATTGCCTCTGTCAAGCTGATACCTTGCAAGGGTGTTTTTTTTCTCAAACTTTAAGGCAAATAACTTTGCCTCCAGTGAACCACAGGGTACACTGTGGGCCAGGGTTGGCCTAACATCTGTCCAGCGAGTCTGCGGCGAAGCAGTTTCGTAGCAGCAATGGAACAAGGTCAGTTTCTGGGAAAAAAGATTGCGGGTGCGGGCTGCGTTTTTCACAGCTTATCTGCTCCACCCCCTGCAACCCCCCTGCTCTGCCGAGGCCAGCAACTTGGCAATAGCGAAAATGTGGACATTGTCCTGAAGAATTTTTTTGATTTGGACTTGCCGGCCTGGAATCTCAGTATTTCCCGCAGTTTTCCACGATTCTTACTTATGGGAGTTGAGCCATGATGTTTTGGGGTGTCAAGATCACTGCTTTCCTTTCATTTGGTCTCTTTAGGCACTTACTGTCACCAGCCACTGCAGCATGTGGTTCAACATTATTTTACCATCATACAGTACATGAGATTACAATCGATACATACATTATATAGTATATCATATCAGGATGACATCATCATCATCATCATCATCATAATCATATATATCTAGACATAAATATGCATGCATGCATGCATGCATGCATGCATGCATGCATGCAGACAGACAGACAGACAGACAGACAGACAGACATACAGACAGACAGACATACAGACATACAGACATACAGACATACAGATATACATACATACACACAACGTTTAATATCACTATACAATATTTAAAATATTGATATTTAATATGTAATATTTATAATATCATATAAAATATAAAATATTTTCTATATATATGAAGTATATATAATATATGATTATAATATAATGATTATAATGTATGATTATAATATATGATTATAATATATGATTATGATAATATATATATAATATCATGTACAGTATATGACATATGATATACAGTATATGATCTATGATACATACTATATAATATGCACTATATAATATGTAATATACAATTTACAATATACAATATATTATATATGATATATGACTTATGATATTTAATATTTAATAAATAATATGAGAAATATAATATATAATACCTGATATATATATTATACAATATAATGCAAATACAATATATACTACATAACATAGAATACATAATATATAATACATAATATATATATATAATACATAATATACATTACATAGTATATAAAATTTATATAATGTATAATATCTAGTATATGATACACATAATATGTAATATATGATACACATAATATGTAATAATATAATAGATAATGGACAATATATAATACATACTATATATGATATAAAATATCTTATATGTTTTATATGAGATGTGGTGTATTATATATGATGTTTTTTTTAAAGGTAATAACATATAATAATAGATAAGATATAACATATGATATATGATATTTTATATATGATATACGATATATTTTACATATGACATATTATATATTCATTATAAGTTATATATATAATATACCATTATAAGTTATATATATAATATACGACATATAAATTTATATTTTCTATTATATATTGTTTACATATTATATATGATGTGTGATATATTATATTTTATATGTTATTATATTATTATATTATATATTATTATATATTATATATTATTATATATCATATTTTATTACATTATTACATTATTATGTTATATGTTATATGTTATATGTTGTGTTATATGTTATATATATATTATATGATATCATTTTATATTATATATTAGATATGATAATATCAGTAAATATTTCATATATGATTTGTTAAACACACACACACATATATATATATGTACATATATTTGACATATTATTATTCATCATAATATATATTATTTGATATAGTATATATATATGATATTTTTCATACAGTATATATATATGATATATTATATAAGATAATATGTATACATGTAACATTTACATATATATATGTATATATATACATCCTGCTCAATGTTGGTTTTCTGGTTCAATCAAGTTCGCCATTGACCCTGGCCCGGTGAGCCAGGACAAGAGCTTCAACGTAATCTCCTCAGTGGAAATGGCTGAGCACGTCGGCATTCGGAGCCTTGGCGCTAGCCTGGATCGATTGTCTCTACACCCCACTTCATGGTCATTTTAGGAGGCAAGGCAAAGTGGCAACTTATTAGTGGTTTAAGATGATCTAAGAGATCCTATTTTCAGACAATCAGCGGGTCTGGGTCCACTTTGATATTGAATCACATGTCCTTGCGCCAAAGTGAGACTTCAGACGCACATCCGAACGGGTAGCTTAAGGCAGCCTTGAGAGCAACCGTCGATCTCGTTTTGGAAAATGATCCACATGACGCCAAAACCAGAGTCCGCCAGGTTTAAGATTTGAGGGGATGGGGTTAAACCTACAATAACAGTAGTACCGCACAAGGCGGTGGCGGAAGTTTCAAAAACAGGAAACCTATAGGAGAGGTTGGTTGTTGTGAATCACTGATGGCAGAGCGAATGCACTGATGGACCGAAAGGTGGTTGGAGTCGTGTTTTTTGGAGTGGTTGCAATGGTTGCAGTGGTCACCTCACCCACAACTACTGGATGTAGTGTAGTGTAGTGCAGTTGTAGTTGTAGTTGTAGTGCAGTGTAGTGGAGTTGTAGTTGTAGTGTAGTGAAATTAGTGTAGTGTAGTTGTAGTTGCAGTGCAGTTGTAGTTGTGGTGTGGTTTAATCAGTGTAGTGTAACCTACTGTAGCGTAGTGTACTGTAGTGACTATAGTGTAGTTGTAGTGTAGTGTCGGCGTAGTCTAGTGTAGCGTAGTGTCAAGTAGTTTAGTTGTAATTGTAGCTGTAGTTGCAGGGGGCAATGTAGTTTAGCGTAGTGTAATGTAATGTAATCCAGTTGTAGTTGTAGTTGTAGAAGTAGTTGTGGTTGTGGTTGTTATTCTAACATATGAGTAGGTTGGTTGGGTAGGGTCTTTATGTGATTTGAAAAGATGTGTTGGACTGCTAGATGACTTTTGCCAATTTTGGCTAAAGTCATCCAGGCAGTCAGCAGATTTTGTCATCCCTCCCTCCTCTCCCTGATCCCCTCTGCGGGGTGATTGGGGGGAGGGCTAGGCAGGGCTTCCAGCCTCCCCCTGAACACCATCCTTTCTGTTTCAGGGTCGGGTTTGGTTTGTATCTAAGTTCTATCCTTGACACATAACATCTCAGGTGCGTTTGGAATATCAGTGATTTCCAACCATCCTGTTTTACCCATTGTTATTTAATAACAACGTACCATGTTAGCATTTACAGAGGCTGTAGCTTACGTCACTACTAAATGGAGTGCTCAAGAAAAAAGAAGTGAGTCTGACTTCCCGAGTGTCCAGTCTGTCCTCCCAATCTTTTCTAGTTGTAGGTGTAGTATAGTGCAGTGTAGTATAATGTAGTGTAGTTGTAGATGCAGTTGCAGTTGTAGTGTAGCGTAGTGTAGTGTAATGTAGTGAAGCTGTAGTTGTACGTGTAGTTGTAGTTGTGGTTGTGGTTGTAGCTGTAGCTTTAGGGTAGTGTAGTGTTATGTTGTGTTGTGTAATGTAGTTGTAGTTGTAGCTGTCTATCTATCTATCTGTCTGTCTGTCTGTCTGTCTATCTGTCTATCTGCAAGCTTGAAAATGAAGCTATCCTGCGAGACTTCCTCAATGTTTTGACTTGACAACGTCAAAACGCAGGAATTCTGCGAGACTTCCTCAAGTTTTGAACGTGGCAAAGTCAAAAACGAAGAAATTCTGGGAGACTTCCTTAAAAAATGGAAAGTTGAGTGCAGAGCTGACGGCCTCACCAATGCAATTTGCGATTTTTCCAGTCCATGTGTCTAAAGTATTGCGCCTGCCACGAAAAAGTGATGCCAGGTCATACGAAGCCGCAAAATCATCTTAGCAAACCTAAAGATCTGATGCTCCAAAAATGCAACACTTCTCAGGAAATCAGCGCCCTGACCTCCTCACATCTCTGATGAATATGTCTCTTGTATCGCGCCTGCCACGCGAAATGCATCTTTGCAGATCCTCTTGACATGTCCCACGCCTGCCATTGTTTTAGGAAATGCTAGAAACCTTCACGTTTTGCTCACTTTTGGCAAGGTGCGGAATCCTTCGCGCCTGTCACGCAAAACCGCATCTGAACCTTCAAAAATGGTCCGAGCATGTGGTGTTTTTAACATTTTGACTTGGAAATGTGCCGTGCATCTCAACTTCCAAAAGTGCTTCGAAAATGGTGTGCTTTGTACATGTTGACTTCGAAATGTGCTTTGCGCCACAACGGCGTGCACTTTTTGAACATCTCAACTTCGAAAAGTGGTCCAAGACCGTCAGTTTTTAACACTTTTGACTTCGAAATGTGCTTCGCGCCACAACGGCGTGCAATTTTTCATTTCTCACCTGGCCAGACGGCTCCGCACCCGCCGCTTTAGCGAGCCTACTTTTCGACCCTCCGGAGCCACAAATCATGCGAAAAACGCAGTGAGTCGCGACTTACTTTTCTACCTTTTCGCGCACCTGTACCTTCTTTCCTCTGACTCTTTCTCTTCTCTGATCTTCTTTCTTCTTATCTTCTCTTCTCCGACTCTTCCCACCTCTGCTTTTCCATCTGTCCATGTTGTCGGAAGTTTGGCTCCTAAACTTCCTTCGAACATGGATAAAGCATGATAAAACCTTTTCTGGGACGAACATCCATAAATCCTAGCTATTTTGGGGTTCACCAAGGCACCAGTCTGAACTGATGCCGTACTTTCCCTTTTTAGTTTCTGCCCAGGAACTACAACAAATTTCTGCGGAAGGCCGCTGTGGAAGCGTGGAAGCTGATTCGTTGATGCCCAATATAACAAAATCTTCGTTGCTTGGCCCCATAAAAAAATTAGTATAATGTAATCTGTAAAAGACTGATGCGTCTATCTAGCATTAATCTCTTGATCTCTATATCATTTGTGCATATATATATATGTATGTATGTATGTAATGTAATGTAATGTAATGTAATCTAATCTAATCTAATGTAATGTAATGTAATGTAATGTAATCTAATCTAATCTAATCTAATGCAATGTATGTATGTATGTATGTATGTATGTAGGTATGCATGTATGCATGTATGCATGTATGCATGTATGCATGTAGGCATGTAGGCATGTATGCATGTATCCATGTATGCATGTATGTATGCATGTATGCATGTATGCATGTATGCATGTATGCATGGATGCATGGATGCATGGATGCATGGATGCATGCATGCATGGATGCATGGATGGATGGATGGATGTATGTATGTTCCTAGTAAGGTCTCTTTCAGAGGTTTGGTCATGGGGTGTTCCTTTACCCCATTGGTCCCAAAATGCCCATCGCCCCCCAGAGATTTCCATTGAACTGAGCGTCAGGTGCACCGGCTCCTGGCTGATGATGGTACATTTTACCTGCAGGTTGCGGGCCTGCCACGAGGCTATGCTTCAGGCCGGATCTCAACGTGAATCGCCCTGTTGATTGGCAATTGGTTATGATTCATTGATTATTCTTGATCATTCTTGATTTTTATTGATCATTGATTATTATTTTATGGAAAGGCCTGTTGTGAGCGGTGAATTTCAAGCTTTTGGGGTAGACATTCAATGAAAAAAATCGCATACACACAACAATTCCTTGCATATGTACAGTCAACCAGTCCGTTCTGACTGTCGGCTACCACACGTCCCTTCACAAAACCATGTGTTTGGCACCACACTATGTTCTGTCTCGCTTCCGCTTACGATTAATCCTGATTAATCATGATTGATCCAAACCAAAAAACAAACAAAAACAAAAACCAAAAACAACAACAACAACAAAAAACAATGTTTCCACAACTACTCTGACCTCTGGACGAGTTGCCAAATCTTTGTTGTTTTTTTGTTTTTTTGTTTGCACGGGGTTTTGGTCTGATCCTGATTAATCTGGATTAGTATCAGAACCTTCTACTTTATGACTCCGGCACTTAGTTCCGGCCTTCTTTTCTTCAAATTGAGATAAAATCAGATGCTCAGAGAGCAATTTTGTATTTCATCTAGCTTTCTGAAGGGTTGGCACTTTTCAAAAAATGCCGCAACAATTGAAACAATAGAAAGCAACAAAGTGCACTTAGGATAAGGGTTCAGCATTTTTTTTGCAACAATCACCCAACATCTATGAATCCAAGTCGTATTTTTTTAAGAACGTGATATTCCATAAAGAGAGTGCGGCGTGACTTTGTGCATTCCCTTTCAAGTACTGCAATTTGATCCACAGAATGCCATATTGTCTAATAGAATAACTGCCATTTGTAAGCAATATAGTCATCCTTGCAGGAATTTCAGGGAATATTGTGTTGATGCATTGCACTTTTTGACATAGATTCTGCATACTAAAATTGTGGCTGCAAGTTAAAAAGCACGCTACATATGGTGCAGGATTATTGCCTATCATTTGGAAGAAACGTGCCCTTTTGCAACAGGAATGCTGCATCTTTTCAAGGATTCCTCCATAATTTGCAGGGGTATTGCTTGTTGAAAAAACATTGTATTTTCTCAAAGGAAACTTGCAAAAGAATTGCAAATGCTTATTTACAAGCAGGGGAGGCTTCATTGTTGTATATAATATTACATTTAGAACAGGAATGCAACATGTTAAATTCATTCTACATACTACAGAAACATATATCCCCTTCAAAGGAAAACTGTACTTCTTTTGATGGAAATCCTGCATTTTGGAGAAAAACATGTGATATTTTGCAAGGGATAGTGGAAAGGTTCATGCAACTATATCAATGATATTAAGGTGCAAATATATTTCAATATATTTATTCCTGAATTGTGTGTATTTAAAATGATCCTTTACCTTCTGACTCTGATGTATCTACTACATTGCATTCAATAAGGGCAACACAATTCACAAAGTGACTCTTAAACAAAAATGTGGCTTTGCATGGGGATTGCATGGAACTAGATTACATCCAAGAGCTTCTTAATAAACACCTGACCTTCTGGTTTGTTGGTATTTTTGTGTACATAGTTGGGTGGAAAGTATGTGCTTGAAAGTGTAATCTGTTCATATCTGGATTAATTTTATTTAGGATTTGCAAAACAAATGCAATTTTCTGCCGCTCACAACAGGCCCCTCCCTTATTTTATTACTACTACTAGTCGGGAACCCCTGGAAACTGCGCTCTTGGGGCGCGCCGTTCTGCACTATTACCATTACCATTAGTATTAGTATAAGTATTACTATCACTATTGATTATTATTGTTATTATTATAGTTATTACATGTTATTACATGTCATTACCGGTACCATTGTCATTATTATTATCGTTATCATTATTAGTTTTTTTTTTTACAGTCGATGATCGGGATACCTCATAATTAATCAACTAGCACACTGGGTGGTTGAAGCGGCCCTGGCAGGCTACAACCACTACGAGGATCTCGTTGGGATCTCTCAGTCAACTGGGAAGCGAACAGGAATAGCTTGGTGGCAAGGCTGTTTGGTTAGTGGTTTCACAAACAGTTTTGGATGATTTTTAGCCACAAACACGGGATGATGATCCCCTGTGACTTTCGTTGTTCACAGATAGGTTCCAATCACCAATCAGCTGCTCCTCGCGGAGCTTGAACTCTTATCAGCGTCAGACTCCAAATCAATCGATGCTCACCAGTGTTCACATTCATTTTGATTTGTTGTGCGACAATCGCAGAAGCAATAATTTTGCAGGTCCCCAGTTGGCTTTTGTGAGATTGGGTCAATATATCTGAACAATGGCTGCTTGGGTGCCCTCAGCATTGGGTCTACCACATCTGCTGAGTGTCCCTCAATGATTGGCTGCTGATGCCACAGGTATGGGGGCTCTTCATGGACGAACACGTCTTTCCGGGCGCAGACGCCTCCTGCCCCATGGGCTGGGTGGGGCAGCCCAGCCCTGAAAATTTCATGGTTTCAGAGCTGATATTCCCAGTGAATTGTCATTTTTTTGGGGGCATTCCTTGGACAAACTCACGAATATGAACCATATAAACCAGAACTGAGGCAAGTCTGGCCGACAGCACCTGAGGAAAATGACAGAAAACATGAGCGGACTACTTTCACAGTGCGAAATTTCCTTGCTGTTTGATGGTTTCCAACTTTCAAACCAGTACCTGGTTTGAATCTGAAAAGCCAATGGTTTCTTTTCAACCAATGTCATCAGAACCAATGGTTTTTCATCGTGGCCCAATGTCAAGTTTCGCCAGGTGGTGACGCACCTGGAGCAGGCTGGATTCGAGGCGCCAATGGTTTTTTTGTTAGGAACATGGATCCACCAACATGATAAACTTCTAAGATTTCTAATTCTGTGAAAATTTGGAATAGCCTATTTTCAGACAAACCCACATGTAAAATGATTGCAGATAGGGAGCTCCACTGCTGGAATCCATTCATTTGCCCCCACTGTGTTGGTTTTTCGTCCTCCCAGTTGTGCACTCCCAAACGGCATCGCAGATGTATCACGTGGCTCAAGGATTTCGATCCCGATTGGTCAGTGCCCGCGCCTTTCGTGCAATGACCTGCGAGGTGAAAATTCAGTGGCATCTTGACCGACTTTGGACGGAGCAAAACCCTGGTTCCGATGAATTATCCAGAAATGAGGTAAATGTAGGTATGCCCGGATGGTGTTGCATTCTGACCCATACCAACGTGTCTCAAACTTGACTCTTAAAAAACCCAAGACTCTCAAGGTTCGTGATGACCTGTGAAATCATTCCCCTGACTCCTCAAGGGTTGAATTTGGAAAGGGGACCCAACCACTGTTTAGCCGCTTAGCCCCATTCCCAGACATAGCTTGAGCTTCAGCCAAGCCCATCCATGCGAGGAAGAAACCATAAACCGATCCCCAGCTGGTTTTGGATTTCCGCTTGAAGTCTAGCGTCAATCCATGTGAGTATGGGTCAAAAGCCTGGTACGACTAGTTCAAGATTATCTGATTCGTTTTTTTTAAATACTATTCGTAAGCCTATATTCAATAGTTTCATTCTATTGCAGTATGTTTTGTTATATTGAGTATGGATTGTCTTGGGTATCTCCACCTCAAAATCCGCAACCCTGAGGTGCGGAGGCTGAGGATATGGCAAACATGCCAAGGCAACTGAAGACATGATCCTGGAGTGGTTCCCTTCAGGTCAGGGAGGGATTGGTGATCGAACATGGACATATATATATAATACTATATATATAGTATATATATATTATATATATAGTATAAATATAATATATATAGAGTATATATATACTATATATATACTATATATATATATATATGTACGATATATATATATATACTATATATATATATATACTTTATATATATATATACTATATATATACTATATATACTATATATATATACACGATATATATATATATACTATCGATATAGTATATATATACTATCTATATACTATATATATACTATATATACACTATATATATATACACTATATATACACTATATATATATACACACATTATATATTTACGATATATACATACACACTACATATACACTATATATATATATGGTCCCGTGTCCCGTGTTCCCACCCCTACATGGGGAGGTATATACATACATATATTTACATGGGATGGGGGGGGGTATGATGCCCCTGTGGTGGTGTATATACATACATACATACCTACATACCTACCTACCTACCTACATACATACGTACATACATACATACATACATACCATTACATTACCTTACCTTACATTACCTTACCTTACCTTACATTACCTTACCTTACATTCCATACATACATACATACATACCATTACATTACATTACCTTACCTTACATTACATTACCTTACCTTACATTACCTTACCTTACCTTACCTTACATTCCATACATACATACATACATACATACATACATACATACATACATACATATACAGACACACACACACATACA
>CAMXCT020000252.1:0-16255 GCA_947184155.2 Cladocopium goreaui | reverse complement strand
GGGGGGGTGGCCAACGCTGCACCATATATACTATATATGGTATATATACTATATATATACACCATATATACTATATATGGTATATATACTATATATATATATACTACATATACTATATATACTACATATACTATAAATACTATATACACTACATATACTATAAATACTATAGATACTAAATACTATATATACTATATGTACTATATATACTATATATACTATATGTACTATATATACTATATATACTATATATACTATATATATATACTTTAAACATACTATACATATATACTATATATACTATATATATATGATATATAGTATATATATATACTATATATACACACTATATATATAGTATATATATACTATATATATACTATATATATACTATATATACTATATATATACTATATATACTATATATATATACACTATATATATATATACTATATATAGACTATATATATATACTATATATATACACTAGATATATATACACTATATATACACTATCTCTCTCTCTCTATATATATACATACGTATACACTACTATATAAGTATATATATATTACTATGCACATAGATATTACACTATACTACATATATATATATAGATATATTATTATAAAATATTATACTATATATATATATATGATGGAATACTATTTGTACATTACTGCAAGTCAGAATTGCCAAGATCTAAAGATACTGTTTTGCCAGTAGACAGAGGATCTCTAGCACTCATGGAGATTATCCAGAGACACACCAAGGGCACCAGTCCCAAGACCTTGTGGCCAGGTGTGAATGTGAAGCAAATGAAAGATCCAGGGACCACTGGCAACTTCGAAGTCACCTTGGACGGCAGGTTGATCCACTCCAAGAAGACTCAAGGAGGGGATCACCTCTGGAGTTGTATTTTTTTGGTACTAACCATTTTTTTTTGGGGTTGATTCAGTCACTGTCATTTTGATACATCAGAACCACAGGTTCTGAGAGTTCATGGATAAATTCGATAAAAAACTCTCCTCTTCAAATGGAATTGGGTTCAGTTGACCATTGAAGGACAAGGCTTTTTGGAGAAAGCGTCCAAAGAGCGGCAAGAAGACGCTTGGCCAGTTGAAGTTTCCTCGCTTTTCATGACCCCAGATTGAGACTTAAAGTGCTCTCTGTGACATGGAAGATGCATGCCAACATCGTCGTACGTGTATCGTTGAAAGAGATTTAGGGATGGGTCAGTACTTGTTTACTTGCAGGGCTATCTCTAGGGGATGAACGTCGATTGAACAATTTTCAGTTATTTTGGTGTTAATTAACTTTGGACCCATGTCCATTTTTGACTGTAAGTTAAACCGTTTAAACCTGGAATCTTAGCTCTTGACCCGCGACGAATGCAAGGAAGTGAAGGCTGAGATCGCCTCTGCCGTAGGAGCACTCGGCGATACAGCCCAGCCATCCTCTGGAGATTTCAAGGCTGGTGCCCAGACAGGTGGTGGAGGTTGCAACATCTCCTAAGGTCCTAAGGGCCTTTGTGAGTGTCGCAACCTGCAAACAAATAAACATTAAATAACTAATTATGAAACAAACAGTAAATAAACATTGCATAAACTAAATCAGCCACTTGGCTCAGTGAAACAGCACCAACTAATCCAGCTCAAACCCAAAGTCGAGGATGCAACGAACAACATTTGTCTACCACCCGCAATTTTCCAAGTTCTCCCTCCAGCGTGCTTTGTTGCACATGAACAATGAGCTGGGATTTGCTCTACACATTTGTCGGACAAGAAGGGCTTTTTCTCAGCCGAGAAAGAACAAAAGTTCGTTTGTTTGTTGGATGATTTCATGATATATACTACATAGTATATGTAGTCATCCCAAAATCATCCATGTTTTTGAAGTGACAGTAGATTTAGATTTTGGATGAAAAAAATGGTCCAGGTGGTGCAAATCCCATGCTGCCATAGTGGGGTTTTTCCGCGCACAGCGCATGATGTTTCCTCCGAGGGGCCCGACCGAGTGCCCCCTGCGGCTCACTGAGAGCTGGCGGGTCGACTCCTGGCCGCGACTGGAGCGGTGAAGCGAAGGAAAAATGTATTTTTTTTGGGGGGGGAAGATGGAACAAACACGAGTTGAAGTGGTAGTTTTGAGATATTTTGAGCAAATTCAGTTCTTTTGATTTTTTCTTGCGGTTTTTGTATTGTTTTGGAAGCACCTTGATGCGGGTGCAGCTTCGGCCATAAGAAGCATTGATGTGGAGTACTTATTCTGCGTTGACATAGCTCAAGCTATCATAGATTTGCTGATGCAGCCGATGCAGGTGCAGAGCGTCCACAACATGGGAGTCTTGGACGAAACAGCACAAACTTCGGTTGGACTGGTCATCATATGGATAGGGAGAAGTCGTAGGGACCTACGACAGCCCAGGGCTCAAAGTTCTGTTTGGGCCACCGTAAAAGAGTTGGGAATCCACTGGGTCCCAAGGGGCCACTTTGATGTTCATCCTACGCATTGTTGTGCTGAGGATATCACTACTCCCAGACCCTAGCCCATTGGCTGAAAAATTGGGAGGCCAGCAAGGACACAATCGTAAAGGCCTGCCCCTGAGACGACTTTGCGGATAGCAAGAACACCACTGGTGCAATTGCCTTTTCAGAATATTGGCAGGGATGGTTGTGAGGGGCCTGATGAAGTTCTCACATTGACTTGGTTCCAGTCACTTCATCAGTCATATCACCCCTAATTTTCATTGGCTGCCTGCACCATCCCCATCCCGCCAGCTCAAATCGGAATTTCAGCATAGTGATTAACGCCCAAGATTTTGCTGGTTTAGTTCCTCTCTTCTTGACATCACATTAAAATACATAAAATTCCCACAATTTGGTGAAGTTCCCTCTGGTATCGACTCACCCAGGCCTATGGCGAACGCTCTTGGAGACGCTGGCGCGTCTTTTTGGCTTGGTCTGTGCGCATCTCCAGAAGGCAACGGCTGGAAAAAAATGGGTCCATGGGGGGGGGAATTCCCGCCCCAGATGTCAGGGTTGGAATTCCCACCATGTTTGCCAAACGCTCATGGATTTTCTTGTAGAACAATTGGTATACACCAGGTCAAAATTCAAGACCCAGGGGACGAGTTTGATGGGTTAGGACTTTAAGTCATCCCATTTTGATCCATTGCTTTTGGATAGGTCTCTGCCAGTGACAGTATTGGGCAATCAAGTTGGTGTGCAGGAAATCTGCAACTGCTGCAGCCATTTCTGCTTGATACAGCCTCTGAGGATATCCACTTGGCGGGATCTTCCGATGCAGATGGCACAGCCGGTGGGTGCAGACTCCTGCAGCCCATTGGCCAAGGCAAATTCCGACGGCGCCAGGGAGTCCGTACATCGTGCGGACCCTGTCCAGCACATCGTAGTTGCTGTGGCCGGTGGTGCGGCCTGCCACGCTGGATATCCGCAGCTCCTGTCAAGCAGCGAAGGCTTAAAGGATCTTAAAGGTCTGCTTCGCTCTGCGCCCAAGGTGGTGGCAGTGAAGGTTCGAGCGCCACAATTGAAGCAAGCCACCCCTCTTATCGACGGATCTGTGAGTGAATTACTCAACAAGCTGGGGGGGGTTCTGCTCCCACATCGATTTGAAATCTGAAGTCTTGGTGTACTTTTTGCATGCACTTGTATTGTTTCAATGACACATGAAGGTTTTTTGAAAAGCACGTGGGATTTTCGTAGCATTGCCAAGGAACCAAGAAAGCATTGTTGTGGTTGATCTCCGCCGGGCGGACAGGGCCGCTGGCACAATTGCAGGTGCCCTTCCGATTCCGGCCTTGGATTTATTAAAGGACATGCACAAGTGGTGCGCCGAATTTAAAGGGAAACCGATGGTTGGTTTCTTTTGCCAACACTCGGTCCATCGGGCGCCCACTGTCGCGAATCTATATAGAAAGAACTGTCATCCTACCCAAAGAGTGGTAATGATAGTGATTGCATGAAGGAGGTTTCAGAAGGTGGGAAGCCCAGAAGCTTCCAGTGCAAGATCAAAGCCCGCAGCTGTGTCAGGCAGCATCATTGCACTGAAAATGGGCAGTGAATTGCCGTCACTGTCAGAGGTGTAGAAAGCAATGCCAATGAGCAATCTTCTACTTCAAAATGCTGGCAGCACCGACGCTTGAGCAAAAAGGAAAAACCATGAAGCTGCCCAGAGATTTCGCACTCCTGCTGGCCACTTCCTTTCTCGAAGAAGGAACGCATAATAATGTGAAATTATGGGGATTGTTTTTCCAGAACCCACTGGATGGAATGCGGTACCTTTTTTTTTGGGGACACTCACATGCTATTGTGCGGTAAACATGACCAATAAGAGCCATCAAGAAGAACCTTTAAGCTTTCTTTTTAAGATAAAAGAGCACACATGGTAGAATGAGGCACATGTATTACTATTGGGTTTACCGCACTAACATCGTAACACAATCTGCATTGTCATGCGGACATGACAAGTAGAGAAGGATCGGTATTAGATGCTATTATTTACCATTATCTGGTATTACAGCTAAAGACATCGGGTATGAAGTAGCACGAACTACCAGCAATGTGGCATATCATCCAGAGTGAAGGAAACATGCGAAGATATTCCTGCCGTCACTTACATCTTGAAACCAATGCTGCAATGAACTCGCCTCAGCTAGACATGGTCTTTGCTCTGCTTGTGTTCAACATCAGCTTGCGGCTACTGTGACGACCCCAATCCACAAAAACCTCACATCCTGCGATAAAAAGTGATCCACAATGATCCACACAATCACTTTTGGTGTGCATATGATGCAATCCTCTTCCCCCAAAAATACTAACCCCTGTAATAAACACTTGGATTATGGTAGATTGATCCGCATTTTATACCACTTTCCCTTAAATCGGCCAGGGGTGGCAGCACTGTGCAGTGGATCACAGCCACCAAGAGTGGCCAGGTCCGGGCACTCTTCGTTTGGGAAGTGATGAATTGAGATTGGATGGGTTAGTAGATTCATTGATCAACTAGAATCACCCCCTGTGAAAAAACGATTTGGCACTTGGTCACCAAGTTCCATCTATACATCATGTATACATCATGTAGATTGTTGATCAATTAAGAGGGTCACCCCCAAAAGTGATGTCAGTTGTCAACCAAAGCGAGGGGCTAAGATGGTGGAGATGGTCTCCTGTTGCCGATACACCTACTATTTGCTGGTCACATCTCAATTTTTCTTACCATTTTCATCCAGTTTCCATCCATTTTTCATCCATTCTTGTTGGTGTACCCAATCTTTGTAGACCAATCTCTGTGCCGATTGGATCCCATGCCGTTCTCAAACTCCGCTGGTTGAATCTACCTGGCTGAGGAGCTATTGATTTACCAGTTATTTTGGGTACCAGCCTGTTGATCTATACCCAAATCCCAGTTTTCTGTTGCTGAAAGCATCGTTTTTGCGGTTATTTTTTTTTTTCCACTGGCTTGCCACTTCTCCTGTTTTTTTGTGATTTCGAGCCATCTTAAAGTTCCTACTACACGAGATCATAGCCGTCCAGTCCATTTGGGGGTTTCCGAAAATTGGGGCCTCATTTCACTATCGGTCTCACAGGGTTTAGAACTACTTGCATCCCTTATTGGAAATGAAAACCACGTATGTGGTCCCTTCACCTGTCATTTTGGCTGGCTTGTTTTGTTAATGATAGGGCCTTTCCTAGAATGGTGGTAGCCCCAAATATATAATCCAAGTCATTAGAGCATTTTAGAAACTTGAAACCCATGGTGGCTTGGGGACTCCCCAGATGAACCATATGGGGGTTTCCATAAATAGGGGTACCCCTAAATTCATCAATTTTGAGTCATTTTAATAGGGTTTTCCATTATAAAACATCCATCCATTTTGGGGTACCGCCATACTTGGTTTTTTCGATCCCTCCCAGGAGTCTGCGCGCATTGCGGCGCAAAACCGCCTGGCGCCAGGGATCTTTCAACTGCCTGAGCCGAAGTGTCTTGGTCGCTTGGGAGTTGGTGGCGGTGAAGAGGAGAACTGGGGGATACAAAAATTGATGGTGATAAAGAATGATACTTAGAATATAGGATAATATGTAGGGATTCTTATATATTCCATCTCGAATCTTAGCGGAATAAATCCAGAGTGATTATTTCGTCATTAAAGTGGTCGAACCAAGGATTCATCAGCAAGGTCCACCAGTAAACCCCAATGACTTGACCGATAGGTGTTATGGCCATAGCCATTCCACGTGAATTGTCCCAATCATCTCCCCATGATTCCCCCAGAACATTGTTTCCCCATTATTTTCCTAGATACATTCATATGTATATGTATATGTATGTATGTGTGTATATATAAATATAATTATATATATATATAATATATATATATATATATCATATGTACATAAATATACATTATTGTTAGTTAAAAAGGTAATGACCGACCGTGAAAAACTGGTTGGTCAACCCCGACCACCCACTTTGACACCTGTTTTTTTTGGTTTTCCATTCCTCCATCGAAATCTTTGAGGCCTCTTCCAACCCAATGAGTTGGTCAAATACCTCTGACTTGGACCAAAGCGACACCCAAGCTGGTGGTTGGAGCTGGGCGCAAACCCACCAGAAATTCATGAGGAATATGCACAGTAGAGGATTTCATGAGGATGCAATCTGAAAAAACATATGCTTTCAAACTTTCAAAGTTTTCTTGGACTTTTCAATCCACCAAAACTTGGACTTTCCATCAACCAAAAGGTGGGAGGATTCTTTCAAATGTCTGGACGAAACAACCAGCTAATGCTTTGCTTCAGGTAAAAGGTACAGTAGGCGCGAAACCTTGATAAAGCTCAACCATTGTGATATTATATTCAGATCAGTTTTCGCCTCCGTCTCACCATTGTTTTAAATGTGGTAAACCCAACAATGAACCACCCCCATCCACCCCCAATCTTGCTAGACATGGTAGCAACATCCCCGAAGGTTTCTGGCATTGGGCTTGCACCGACTTGCAGAAGCCTGTCTTTGCCGAAAGGGTCTGTAGCCATCAGCATAAGCTCCAGCAATAATATCCTACCATAGTGAGGCATCATGGAACCAGTTTTGTGGCTTTGAACGCTTCTCTCGTACGAAAACATGCGAATCATGTTTTCCCTCGGTCGAGCATCATGCAAGTGAACACACCAATGGGAAAGTCTTAGGCCAAAAGCCATAAGCTAATGCAGCTGCCATGGAATTCGATTTTCTTACCAGCAACCACTAGCTTTCAAGATTGTCGTCAACACACGCTGAAACGTTTTGCAGCACAGCTCACAGCTGGTTCCACACGACGAATGCCCACTGCAGAAGGGAGCATCGTTTGATGCCATGCGTTGGCGCGTTGGCATTGGTGAAAGCTAACCAACAAAGCTTGAAGATTGAACAACAGAGGTGATCTGAAGGTCTCTGTGTGGATATCATGATATCACTGGGTGGATTTACAGGAAATCTCAACTGTGGGATGATATCAAATTCAGCCGCAGTTTGACCTTTGAATGGAAAGAGAAAATGTGATGATAATACCTGGTTAGCTGAAGAGACGCCAGTCTGACGGCAGTTGAAGCGACAAGTTGAACGCCGCCTATGCGTTTGCGAAGAACTGTGAGGTCTGCAGGCCGAGGAAACTGTGACCATATGACCATAGGTGGGAAAAGGATGGGGGTTTAATTGTACAATCATTGAAACCAGGGATGCTGGTCACCAAGATGGAATGTATAATTATGTAACCAGTAGCGGCGGCCACGGTTGGCATACACATGATGTTTTATTTGGTTCTGGGCAGGATTAATTGCGACAAATCGGTTTGAGAATCCCGCGACCAACCAGTGTTCAAGCCCGCGAGATCTCTGACACATGTGGATGTGTTAGGATAGATCCTTTGACATTTTTCAACACATCTTCGCCGAGTACTGATGCCAGGAACAAAATTCTCTGTGGGGGTAAAGCCCACCAAGTAAGCATGATATTTTATGATGAGGTACCTGTATCTGTAAATCCCTGCAGCACTTGTTCTTCATACAACGCAACACAAAGCAGCTGCTTCGTCCGAGAGCGCGTTCAGCAGCGTTCTTTTCAAGGTGTTTCCGGAGGAAAATTGGCGCCAGTGTTTGCCTTGCGGCGTCGACAGCACTGAGGATGTCAAATGGACTAGGTGCAGCTTGACCATCTTGAGAGATGTTGAGAGTACATCTTGGTGCAGCTGCTGTGCTCAAAAATATCCACAGCAATACTGCAGATTCAGGAATGCATCTTGGAGGAAGCAACATGATGACTATAATATATTATAGTCACCAGAAGCACCTACTACCACTAGACGTAATCCATTGAATATTCATTTCAGATGCTTTCAGGAGGTTTCTTTTAGGACCCGAAGATTTTTGGATCTCACCGTGCGCTGGTGGCAGTAAAGGGGCCATGGCTCTGGCCACAAATTCCGGGAGGCAGCAGGATTTTGGGTGAAGAAATGCACATGTGACACATTGTTTGTATGACACTCTATGATTCTGGGCACAGGTTATGTTATATATTATATGCATTTGTATATATATATATATGTATATGATACTGTATATGCTTATATAGAAATATATATGTAGAGATATATAATATGTATATATGTATATATTATTATATATAATATATATAATATAATACACACAGATATATATATATATGTAGAGATATATAATATGTATATATATATATATAATATTATATATATAGTCTAATATTATATATATACAATACTATATATATAGAATACTATTATATATATATAGTATAATATAATACATATATATAATATATAATGCATATATAATACATATACACATATATATATATATAATAATAATAGAATATATATAATATATAATATAATATAGTATATAATATAATATATAATATAATATATAATATATAATATAATATAATATATAATTAAAAATGTACTATAATATATAATATAATATATAATATAATATATAATATAATATATAATATAATATATAATATAATATATGATATAATATATAATATAATATAATATATAATATAATATATAATATAATATATAATATAATATATAATATAATATAATATATAATATAATATAATATATCATATAATATATAGTATATAATATAATATTTAATATATAATATATAATATATAATATATAATATAATATATAATATATAATATGATATATAATATAAGATATAATTTAATATATAATATAATATATAACATAATATAATATAATATATAATATAATATAATATATAATAATATATATATAAAATGTGTATATATATATATACACATTATATATATAAGATATTATATAAGTATATCCCATCAGCCGGCCTGCTCCCCATCGTTGGGATAAATTTTCTGCAACTAACGGCGACAGTTTTTCTCCCAAAACAAATTGGTTTATACAATTCCCCTTCCATAATGGTTATTCCGAAAGCATCATCCATTTATTCCCCAAAAATTATTGACGTTGTAACGAACCGTTCTGGTAGGTATTCTACCGCCATTCAACTGGGCTGGGATTTGATTTTCTCCCCAGGGGGCCGCTTTGCGGCTAAAGCAGCACCATGTGCCGTCGCATGACCTTACGCACTGCCGGACGAGTTGCTGCTCAGGCAGGTGCTGCACCCTTCGGTAGTCTAACATGGCTGGGAAATCCCCGAAGTAAGCGGAGGTTTTAGGTGGGAAAAGGTCATTTTCCATGTTAAACTACCAGTTCTTTCCTTTTGTCGCGTGTTTGAAATTTGCTTTTTTAGTCTTCAGAATGTGGCTCAGAGAGACAGTTGATACAGTTCTATTTTCGATGAAGGTCAGGTCAGGTCACTCTTGCGGGAGTGTCAAAGCAAATTTTCACAAATTTCTCTTTGGACGCGTGCCGTTGTCAAACAAAGGTTGTTAAGTAAGAGATTGGGAAAGCACCAGTACCCGCTACCCATCGGTTAGAGATTTTTCATACACATGCATATATCTATCTACATGTACGTGTATACATTACTACAATTAACACATTCATTATATAACTATATAATACGTGAATACTTCAATACATTATGAATACATTCATACATATCCAAATAATGTTTTAGATATATAAATGCATTGTGTTTGTAGCACAATGCATCCAGGAATCAGCACAGTCCTTGCCGCTCGGCATCGTGGGGTGACCCTGGTGGATGGTTCATTTAATATGGTTCGAAGCATGATTTATAAGTAGCGGGGTTTTAAGCAGCAAAACAGGGGATATGATATAATATGATATAATTATATATATATATATACATACATATTTCCATGGAGAAATGATGGTTATGAACTGACCTGGTGATGTTGACGATCAAATCACCCAGAATGGGAATGCTGTTCTCAACCAGTCTTGGAAGGGTTGAGTTTGCGGGGTTTTGGACTCTGCTCAAATGAACCATACACCAAAATTGATAGATGACGGTGAGAACCTATCAATCTAAGAATGTTGGGTGCAAGAAATAGGTGCTTTACTTTTGCCATTCGGCCATTCCTATCAATCCAAAGCCCACTGGGCCCACTTCTCAATGCTCCTCAACACACACACACATATATATATATAAATCATATGGGTGCAATTCGCGGTCCTATTTTGGATCCACTCAATTTCAGCAATTAGCTGGTCTTGACGGCCTTGATATTCAACCGCCAAATGGTTTTGCTTCAAGTTCCGAGACCCACTGAAGAGTTGGTTCCCAAAGGACTCGGCAGTTCTCAGTGGCTGCTTCTGCACGCGCGTTCCTGCTGGAGATGCAACAAGCACGGGTGGCATGCAATGTGCTTCTCGCCAAGAAGAGCGGTTAGCCAGCGTGGTGTCCCTCACAAAAAACTGGGTATGTGTCAAAAAAAAACAAGCACCCCTAAATTTGGGAAGCGAAGATGATCCCCAAATGGTCTAAGTCATTCTAAGTCTTCTGTTCGTGATCCAAAGTTTGGATGGTGGTAAAGACCCATTTGGGCCGACTGGGCGGTTGAAGGGAAGATTGGGGCTAAAAACAACTAAGAATCATTTGGGACTGGGTCAAAATGATCAAACCCATATAGTAGATGGTTTCAAACGAATTTAGAGGGTGCACTGGTGGCATTGGTACGCGAATGTCTTGACCCATAGCCATTTCCAGCAGTTGAAAGCGGAGTGTGGGTTTCACCACTAAGGCTACACTACAACGCCAGCATCATCGTCGTGCCCTTGGGTGTGGCTTTGAGGTTTGAGATTGCCACTTTTCATGGCCAACTTGATGCACCTATTCGATCACCAGCTTGTTTTTTCTGATTTTCTTGCTGCACATGCAGACCAGACTCTTCAATTTGCTGCCACATCGCCCAACCTTCAATCTCTGGAATTCCACTTGGTGCCTTTGGGACCAAATAGGGGGTAAGCTGCAGAAAGTGCCCCTGCAGGCATGCCACAGGAGCAGTGAGTGGGAGAATGCCTTAGACTTCTTTGTAGAGATGCAACAGAGAAATCTTCAGCAGGAGCCCAAAAAAGATCACCTGATGGTTGTGTCACCTGATGTGAAGTTCTCTCCTCCAGGACCAAGCACTTTCTTGGCGGGCGCTCTGCCTCTTCTCGAACATGTGTAGGAACCTTGGAGCTTTATTTAAGGTGACCAGGCCCAATAATCTGAAGTTGAAAGATTTTCTTGCTTCAGGTGGATTTCAGGGGTCTTCAAATTGTGGGACTGTGCCCATGTTTGAAGCCCAGGAGAAGAATTCAAGCCGACAGCACCTGCAGCTCTGCCGTCCGAGCATGTGACCTAGGCCCAACAAGTGGCCAGGTCACTAAGACTTGGAGAATGCACGGAACGTGGTAGCCTTTTTTTGTCGTCATGTCTGGCACCAGCTTGCACACACTGCTTGCTCAGATGTTGGATCAATGGACTACCCATTTCTGATATTTCTGGCCTGGCTGCTGGTTTTGCTTCTACAAAGATGCCGAAGCGTCTAAGACTACGATTTGTTCCTTGAGAAAGTGAACCCTTGGGCCGAACGCAACTCCTCAGATTCACAATCCTTTCAGCTGAGTCCATGGCATGTCGTGTGGCGGTTTGGGGTGTAATTTCCCATTCTTCGGCAGGCAGCAAGTGGACATCAGCATTGAAATTCCTGCAGCACATGATGGACGTGCCTTGACTCGGAGCACGCTGCATTGGCATCTTTTTTGTGTCAACAGCGAAGAACAGACACGGGGGTTCAAACATGAGGTATTCATGAGGAATATTGGACGGGTCATTACAGGTTCATTTTTTGGGGGTGAGCATCCATTTCGGTGTGAACAGAAGGGTGCTATACAATTAATTGGGTGGTTTCAATTTCTGGGAGGCTACCTGTGCCTCCAGGGTGTGACTTCCACAGAAGGCTCCGATAGATCTGCATGGCAGACGCGT
The DNA here is from genome assembly GCA_947184155.2 of Cladocopium goreaui. Classification (NCBI taxonomy): domain Eukaryota; class Dinophyceae; order Suessiales; family Symbiodiniaceae; genus Cladocopium; species Cladocopium goreaui. The sequence continues at coordinate 3,767 of CAMXCT020000252.1, read as the reverse complement.
TGACAGTTTTCGTCCATGAATCTCTCGCAAAACAACCTGACAGTACCCGTTGAATAATGCGTTTATGTACCAATATATGTATTATGAATTACAGACATATCTAGTATCCGCACGTGTATATATATATATAATACATACATGCGTATATGACCATATATATATATATACATAATCATGCATATATATATATATATTTATACATATAGAGTATATATATATTTATACATATAAAGTATATATATATACATGGGTATAATATACACGTACACATATGTATGTAGACATAATGTGTGTTGAATTATCCACAACACCCCAGGACGAGTCCTCGCGCTCGCGAGGCAGCTGTTGGCAGGAGACCCGTCGTCGGATGCTGCTGGTTGATGTGTTTTTTTTGGTTGGTTTATACTGTAACGGCCAAGTGGCAAAACACACGGCAAAACAACATCAAGCAAAAACAACATCACCAATGCTGATGGTTTTTGATGTTGATGTTGGAACGTTGGTTGGTGGAAAATGGAAGTTTGCACTCGCCAGAAATCGGAGATGGATGACTTCACCGAGCAACTGAAGGAGGCTGTGAACCGCAGTGCTCCTGTGGAAGACAGCGATTTTGGTGCAAGGGAAACAGCTTAAGGGAACTTGGAGGCATTAGATTCGATGAAACCACCATCACTCTTTGGTGGTTTCAAATATTATGCATGTTCAACAGGGTTCAACATGCTTCAACATTGGTTCAACCATATTTGGGATGGTGGTGTCTAATGATCACTATTGTTGAGGGGGGTTGAAACCAGCAACCACAGCTCTGCAGAGGTGGAGTTGCTGCAGCGCGTAGTTCGATATCTTGGTGCTGTGGCGGCATCCCCACAGGGGCACCATTCTCCTTTGGTGATGTGACATAGCGACATGGAAAATTCAGCGATTTACTTACCTATTTAAAAACCGTGACTTTTCCACAGCTATGTTAAATTGCCAGAGAGTGCATACTGAAGTAAGCTTTATTTACACACCAGTACTGACTTGCGAAACAAATGCGTGTGAGTTTGTGGTATGACCAGCGTCCCTATTAAGAAAACACTTGGACGACGACTTCATTTGGCAGCAACCATCAGTTTGACCAGAGGATTCCCATCATTTTCATCTTCGAAAACGTGGGATACCCCAGAATATCCGGTTGGATGAGAAAATGAGGATCAACCACGGGATTTTTTTGAATTCTATGGGGATTCCTGAAATTTTGAGATGCCAAACCCAGGAGCACAGCAAGCGATGACCGCTAAGGCTACTTGCCGGCACCTTTACCTGGACCGGCCCCGAAGACCGGAGTTGGCGTGTTGACGGAGCCGGAAAAACGGCTTTTCCAAGGTGTCAGATTTCGGGGATCTGAAACCGTCCAAAATTTTGGGTTCATCATTTTTGGTGCATATGCAGATGTGTATTAAGTACATTTAAGTACTGAAGTACTGTAGCTATAATCCACCACAATCCCTGGATCACAAAAAACCCTGGTGAAGTCACATGGGGATGGATCACCACACCATATTGGGAGATATTTTGGGAGTAACATCCAGTTGCCAACCATCCCTGTTCACTATTTTGGATGATTTTGCTGTGAACAACCTCTGGCAAGTTTTTCCCATTTTGACCACACGTTCGCACCGATTTCGGCCCAAGATTTAGCTGCGGAAGTAGCGGTTCCGCTGCGCAGAACCCACGGGCGCGTGTTCAAAGTACAATGGCTGGTGGCCCCAGTGGTTGCAGCACCAAAACAATGTAACCATTGATGTTCTTTGACAATTTGTCACATAAATCATGATGAATCATGATTGGTTGATGAATTGACTGAGAAACTAAATCATGATTGGTCGATGAATTGGCTAAGAAACCACTGAATGAGAGGTCGTTTTAAAGTATACCCAGAAATAGCCAGGCAGTGCGCCTGAGCCGCCGCTTGCTGAGCGCCACCCTGCCGGCGATCAAGGACCGGGACGGGAACTGGTAGAACCAACAGGTTGATCCAAGGCCAAGAATATACTTGGAACAGTTTAGGATCCAGGGGATTTAAACAGTATGGGTCTCCGGTCACCAAATGAGTTTCATACTTGCGACTTCGTTTCATCTAGAGTGGTGAAACTGGATCGCTTGATGATTTTGGCGCTCCTTGGTTTTTGCAAGCATGAATGTTGGGGACTTTGTTGCAGGTTTCATACGATACCTGCTATTAGTCCACAGGATTTTGCGGAGTATGAGGCCATCAAAACCTCAAAGGCTCAAATGATGGCAGGGGTGCCCACTGGATTGAGAAGGAGATCTTTCTTTGGGAAGCAATCTGAATTTGACCAAAAGGAATCTACGTTCAGCCAGAGGCACCAATGAGTTTTGGGCACCCATATTTTAAATGAAAACTCAAACCTCAACTGAAATAGTGCATGGATGTTCTCTCCAACAGATTGAGGGTGTTGTTTGTCAGCTGCCTTGCTGGGCAAGTGTTTGCCAGACTGTAAGCCTAGCCCTTCCCAGTAGTGATACACAGTTGAGTGCACTATCTTGGTTCACACGGTGCACACTGCCCATTTTGAGTGACTTCAAAGTCAACGAGACCAAACTCTTGGATACAGATCAGCTTTTGTGTCCCGGCTACAGCAAGGTCGGCTATTTCACAGGCCATTGGAGCACAGCCAGCAAAATGTACAAGGAGCAGTTTGAGGCGCGGATATCAAGATTGATAGCCTCCGCCAGCCCCAATGACCCAGAAATGGATAGAGATGGTTTGTATATGTTCGTATAAACTCTATCTCCGCTTGGAGGTTTCAATTTTGGGTTGACCCAAGGTTTACCGCGCGAAGTCACCCCCTAATCTTCTGTGGTCCTTCCTCTCCGCTGCCGTTCCAAACAATGATATATTAAAAATTATTAAGATATAACTTGCACATGGGTTTTCCAAAAATTAGATACGACGAGATATACCCCGAATCAAGTGACTTATCATCATATTCCCGATTACAGTATACAGTTATATACAGTTGTATTTTTTGGATTCGTGTTTTTTTCCCCTTCTCCATTTTCAGACAGACCAATGAAACCGCCATTGCCCAAGTCAAGGCGATGGCCAAGTCATACCCCAAGTATTCCTTCTATACCTGTGACATCGACGATGCACCGTTGGCAGCGTATGATGCAGAGGTCGGGACCACGACCAGTCGGTGTGTCTTGAAAAGGGTGGATACCCCCCAATATTCAATATTCATGGCACTTGTTGTGCCGAAAATGCTCATTAACCATGGGATCTTTTTTTTTGCTTTTCCCTTAACAATATTTTCAGACGAACCCCAAGCACAATTTTCAAATGAACCCAAATATATAATGTATATATATATATATACATAGATACATACATATTACACATATACATACATGTATAATCTCAATTATATTTCATACAAGTTACTATCATATGATATCTTCATATATCTTCCATGATATCTCCCCATTGAATTACCACGATATCTCCACACTTTCGACCGTGTCTTTGGAGGTGACGGAGGTGCCCAGTGTGGTGATCCAACCCTTAGGGCTGAAGCCTGATGGCCTGGGCCTTGGACGGAACCAACAAACTGATGGAGGTTGATGGATGATGGGTGTTGATCAACAGGTTACCCTCTGGTAAACTAACATAGCTATGGAAAATCACTATTTTTAATGGGAAAATCCATTATAAATGGCAATTTTCAATAGCTATGTTAAATTACCAGAGGGTACCATCAATT
>CAMXCT020000251.1:262500-281966 GCA_947184155.2 Cladocopium goreaui | reverse complement strand
ATGCATTGACGAATCCCTCTTCTCCGATGTCGTCCTTTTGATTTGGTCGGCCGATCTCTTCGTAGAGCTCTTTCATCTGTTGTGCAGTTGGTTCAATGAGTTCACCATTCTCATCCTCGCCTAGGTAAGGCACTCTTGAGTCCAGGTCCATCCTGAATTTCCGGGTCTGTTGAAAGTGTTTCCACGCCGTCTCGATGTCTCCACAGAAGTTCCGTTGGAATAGTCTGTAGATCCTGACGATATGTAATCCAATCTGCAACAGGAGGATTTTGATGAGCTCCGGCTGAGCATCTCCAATTGTGCAAGGCTCGATTGGTAGGACCTCTGATCCAAACTCAATCCGCTTCATCCACTTGGGGTACTCAATCACTGCATCCCGAGCTTCTCCAGCCTCATATTCTTCAATGTTGATCTCATCGACCGCTATTTCTTCATCGTCATTTTCATCGGTCGGTTTTCCTTCCTGGTTGAGAAACTTGTCGACCTCATCTTGTTCTCTGAAGTCTCTTTTCTCATCATTGATGTCGCCTTTCTTCGAGGCTTGGTCATCATCTCCCTCTTCTGGTTGAGGTTCTTGCTCTGGACTCTTCATGTTGATGTCATCATCATCTGGCATCATCTCGTCGCCATCACCATCACCTGTCAAATCGATCTTCACCTCCTCCCATGCCTTCTTGACATGGTCTTTGAGATCTTCTTCTCGATGATGTGATTCGGCACTTGGCACTGTAGCCACGGTGATCTTGATTCGTTTCCTCCACCCGTGACTCACCAAAAATCCTTTGCACATCACGCAAGTCGATAATGGCGCAGGGGTCTCCATCAGACATGCGGGGCATAGTCGATGGTCCTCCTTGCTGGGATGATGAGTGACTGCTAACAATGATATTGCATCATTCCAATCCGGATGTCCAGGGAACAATCTATGAGCATGACTGAAGTGACCGGTCTTGATATCGACAAGCTTTCGAAGTTCGTTCAGATCGGGTGATGATTCATCAGGCACAATGTTCCCAATGAGTTTGTCAAATCGTTCAATGGTGGCCACCCTCCTTGCTCCTCGTACAGAAAGCACGAGTTGATCTTTCCCCTTCGTGATCATAAGACGGTAGTAGTCCTTTTCCTTGCAATCGTAATACCAAACTGCATCGAATGATTCGAATGGGATTGTTTCTTGGACCAAAATGTGTCCGTCTGCTGACAATCGAGGGGAGAACTTGGCAAGGGAATCGTACGTGATGTAGATGTAGACAAGATCAGTTTGTTCGATCTTCCTGAATCTCAGCACCGACTGACTTCGTACGTCCCACGGTGCGAATGGCACGAAGAACGTGTTGATGCGGTCGCCTCCTCCTCCGGGACGTAGTCCTTCTCTGAAGATTTGAGCGATGTTGTCAAAAGTGGTGCAATGAAATCCTCCTCCAAGAGTGTATCCGACTCCAGGGTTCATCTGATAGGAAGTCTTCTTGTCTTCAATGTGCACACCGCCTTGAACTCTTGAATGCGCCATAGGGGCACGGATTGCTACCGGCCATAGCCAAATCTCTCGATCTGCTGTTCCGATCTCCAATCTCAGTGTTTGTCGTTCAAGTCTCGAAGTCAATTCGTCATTGAAGTTGTTCATGATGTGTTCCAACTCACCTTTCGTGACTTTGAGTCCTAGCACTTGAGCTCGGATCCTTTTCGTCTGCTTGTACTCAGTGAAGATCACTCTCTGGAAATTGTTCCACCTCTCAACAAGTATTGGGTAGTTGACGCGGGTCGTTCCAGCCAATGTATGTTGGTCTCTCCAAATGTTGTCGTACTTCAAGATCGATTCGACATTGACCCAACCTGCTTCATCGCATGGTAGTCCACGGTGATTTCGATAGTCTTTGACGCAACCCACGGAGTGGCGTAGCGCTGCATTGAATCTTTTCGACAATTCGACTATCCATTGCGGATTGTCCCACTTGTTGCCCATCCACTCATTCTCGCCATATCGATGCACCTTACACCAGCCCATTCCAAGATATTCTTCTCCATTGATGCGAGCAAGTTGAAGTGTACCAATGTTATGGCCATGTGTGAATGGTTGGATGTACTTGAAGTTCCAGTTGTCTCCACGTTGTTTCCTTTCTTCAGTAAGCCATTTCACATATGCATCATGATCTTTGGGGTTCCAAGCGTTCAGCTCTTCAATGGTCGGCAAAACAGGCGGGGATTCCTCAGCCGCACGTTCAATCAGCATATCAAGCTCGTGACGATTCTTCACACCTCGGCTAATTGGGTTGACTTCGACGCCATTCACTAAGTACTGTCCTCCTTCTTCACGATCACCAATGTCGTACATATAGGCTGACTGGCTGTAGAAGCATTTGGTCACTTCTTCTTTCTCAGTGAATCTGGTTCTTCCCCAACGTTTTCCTCTTGGCATGACGTTCTTTGGGAGCTTGTCTTTTCTGCCTCTTGTCGCGGCATTGGATCTCTCCGAAGATGATGGGGATTTGGACTTCTGATCCATGATCAACCTCATGCGCCATAGGGTGTCCCTCATTTTCTCATCGTCCGGTGTGGTACATTCATCAATGTCATGCATTCCACCACAAATAAGACAATACTGGACACTCGATGCATCTGCAATCAGCTTCTCAAATCGATCACGGATGTCCCGCACCTCAGTTCGGCGCTTCTTCGCCTCCGAAGGTTGGCCCCCCATGTCATCTTCCTCCTCCTCAATCTCGATGTCACCGGCTCCGGCATCGGTTTCTCCTGAAGTTTGTTCTGCTCGAGTGCCCCGCGCCGTAGGCGTCGTGGTCTCGTCTTCAGGTTCGCCAACTTCATCCTCCTCCTCATCGCTTGAAGAGACCTCGATCATTTCAGGATGGTCGTCGTAGTTGGCTTCCGGGAGCACCGGCATTCTGGTAATCTTCTTCTGCATGAGTAGTTCGAAGATTCCCGCTTCTCTCAAGATTGTAATCACCATGTTGTTCTCGACCGGTGGAATGTATGCTTTCCTGGATCGGTTTCGCTTTGTGTTGATGGTGTCGGTAGGTCGACATGAACTGCTGAATAGCCAAAATGACTCTTCCAGTCCTGCGAGGCAACTGTCAAGGTTTGCCCCCCATCCAGCGAACATAGTAGGAAATTGAATACCCAGGTCAAGCATTCCAAGCCAGAATTCGAAAATGTCGCCGACATACTCAGCTGTAGCGTTTGGATTGAGCATTGATGCGATCTCCTCCTTGGTCAGCACTGTTTTCATGTAGTCATGATAAGCGACGTTTCCACCATCCCAAAGCAGTCTGTAAAACCATCGCATTCGGTGCATTCCGCCTCCGCAATCCTCTGTTCGAGTTTCACGTTGTACAGTGAATTGGGGTAACAGGTCTCGTCTGCATTTCCCTTTCACCATGTAGGCGGGCATTCGGATAGCACCTCGATGTGACACCTGTTTGAGTACATCGCTTGTCGTCTTGTAACCTGAAAGCATTGCAAGTGTCGCAGTGACCAGGAATCCACGGAGGTCCTTCTCGGCTTCCATTTCTCTCCAGTCAACGCACTCATTGTAGATGTTGAGCAATCTTGCAGCTACTCTTGCATCCTGTGAAAATTCATCCATCCCAATTTCTTCAGTACCGTAGACTGCCGCTCTCGTCCAGTTGCTTGCGCAATTCAGACATCTTGTGCGGTTCTCAGTGCAGGTGTTCAATCTCAGAATCATTTTTGTGAAATCCTTTGCACACTTCGCACATCAGTTCGGAATCTTCGGTTACCTCGACCCAATGCTCATCCACATCTGTCAGGGGCTCCGGGGTAAATACTCCTCGTCGGATGTCTGACCATGCTCTCCTCTGGACTGCATCCTTCATGTGCTTCATTCCTCCAATGATGTTTGCTGATCCAGCTTGAGCATCTGTGACCTCTCCAGCACGAATGCTGGGAATAATTCGTGGATGTTCTGTGCATCGTTTGATGGTTTCAATGTCAAATCCGGTGTTCTTCACATGGACGCATTCTTCATTCAGGTCATGGACTGTATCATGATCCATTGCACAATGTAAGAAGACCTTCTGTCGCATCAATGACTTTTCAAGCATAGCCCAAATGACTTCTTTGCCTTCACCTTCTTTCCAATAAAAAGGCTCACGTCCACAAGCATATATCTGTTTCCAGAATCTTTCATTGGTGGAGTGAATAATACCCTTTTCCTTCAAGATTCTTGCAAGCTCCTCGGCCATGGATACAATCGAAGATTGGGACCCAAGAAACCGGGCATCTCTCAGAATGTTGACGAAAATTGGAAGATGAGCTGCTTGGCTGATTTCAGTGATGATCTCTGCCAATTTGGCAATGAAGTCTGCACTTGGCATCAGTATGCGAGTTTGTCCTCTGAAAAGTGCTGCGAAAGAGATCCAAATATGAACAGTGGCACTTGAGAACGCGTTGGCGTTGGTTCGTAGGAAAGTCAATGCATTCGTTGCCAGTTTCAAGAAATCCTCGGGTTTCTCCAGAGATTCGTAGGGAAGTTGGTACACCTTGATGGATGAAAGACCCATGTTGTCGAGCCCAGCCTCGATGTCATTGACGACTCTTGAGCTAGATCTCGTTTGGTAAGTCAAATCCGTCAAGATGAGAGCTTTGTTGTTTCTCACTTGTCCTCCCAATTCATCCCATTTGTCTAACCAAGGATCCCCGATGATGAACTGTCCAATCTTGTTTCCCAACTTCTTGAGCTTGGCTCGAATCTCGCCCTCCACCGTATCTTCAATGCCCAGTGTCAACATAGCTAGGACCTCCGTCACAGGATATCCTTTGCACCTGACAAACTCTGTGGTCGTGATGATGTAGTGATAGAGCTTCAGCCATTCGTAGTCATTCTCATTGATCATGTGGGAATCAAGTTGACCTTCTGTCAGCATGTTGAAAGACAGGGCAGCATGAAATGTCAATCTTCTCAAATACTGCTTCCAGATCAAATTGGATCCATACTTGTGAGTAGTATGAGGACCCTCTACGATGGAGAGCACAAAATCCTTGCCAGATCGCAGGAATGCAATTCGCTGTTCCTCACGAGCATAGTCTTCGGCAGCATGGAGACGCACTTCCACGGTTGAAGGTTTCTTCCTCTTCATCCAGTCTTCAGTTGGAATCCAATTCTCATCTCTTTCAGGTTCAGAACGACCTTGAGATGTTGCTTCAGGTCCAGATCGGAAAGCTGCATGGGTTGACGAAGATGAGGCTCCGCCAGTTGATGATCTTGGCATCCTCTTCGGTTGAATGTTCGAACTTTGTGATTGTTGCGATGCCTTGGGTTGTGATCCCTCCGTAGGAGCGGATGTATCCTGGGCGCTGGGTCCAGTTGATGTGTCATCGTTCACCCATGAAGGTTCCTCATTGTTCCATAAGTCAACTTCGTATGGTCGTCGTCCGTCATTGAAGGTCAAGGGAACATCCCAGTTGTCGAAATTGTGCATGCCTCCGGCTGTACCAGCTTGAGTCTCGGTCATCACGGTGGTGAAATCTTTGAGAGAGCTGTGGCAGGCATGACGCCTTTCCTTCTCAGTATATCTGGCTCCTTCATCGGCAATTGAGACATTGTATCCATGCCCAATCAGGATTCCCTGAGGGATGTCAAAGACTTTGAGAATCGAAAACTGAATCTCGGACAGCTCTGCTACTCTCGGCAAGTTTCCATCTCCTCGAGCGCTGGTCTTGTGTCTTTCAAGGGTCGTGCCGAGGGCTAACAAACACAAGAAATGGTTCTGGGCTGCACTCCTTCCTTTCGGTTGGTTGGTTTCGAAAGCAACCACATCCTTCATCACATCCTGCAAGATGATCTTGTCTGATGGGTTCTGCTCATTGTGATACCTCATTGCATGTCCTAGGTGCCTCATCTGGATTTCAATCATGTTCCTCATTGCCTCCAAATAGCTAGCATTGTCAGATGGAGACTTCGGATTCACCTTGGTCAACTCGTCCATGACCTTGAAGTACTCGGCGGTCCTTGTCACAGCTAACCATGATGTGGCACTCGGATCTGTGTTGAATGATGGTGTTCCTCGATAAAGTTGTTTCATGCTTCGGATCTTTGCCTCAGATTCTGCTGCCGTGGCTTGATCATCAAAAGGTTCGGGAAAATGTCCTTTGGTCAATACGATCCAGAGCTCATCAAGTCTGTCATAGATCTCCTTGTCCATAAAGTGTCCCACAGTTGCATCATCATATGGGCACCTGCTGGCAAAGACCTTCACGAATCTCGACCCTTTTGACAAAAACTCCCATCCTGAACACCCCTTCTCGATGTCCTGCGCTCTCTGCAACAACTTGTATGCTACCTCCAGGGCTTGTGCAGTGGCTTCACTGGTATGTCTGGAGTTCGCAAAGTATGCTGAGTAGACAACTGCAGGCGGCATACCAAACCTAATCCACTGGTTGGCTGTGTCCTCATCTGAGATCAGTCGAAGATTCGAACCTCGGGTGTCTCGGAATGGTGATGGAGTCTTGGCTGCAATGGTTCCTTCGGACAATCCCTTCAGCACTCGTAATGCAACGGTGATTCGGCTTCCAGCGAATTGTCCTACTGAGTTCAGATCATGGGTTTCGGCCATCACGCTTTGTACAGAATAAAGTCGCACGGACCGTAGGTCTCGTGACAACTGTTCGAACAGCGGAAATAGTTGTACGAACCGTAGGTCTCGTAACAACCAGTCGGAGTCGAATTCAGAAAGCGGTTGGCACGAAAATGAAAAGTGCCACGAAGAATGAACCGAAGTTGATGTCAATCTCGAAAAGCACCAGTGCAGTAGCGATCGCTCGAACGAAAGGTCAATGGCGTCGAGCTCTCGAATAGCACAAACGGATGTTGCCACCGACTTGATCGGGTGACTGCGGACATTCTCGGAATCACGAGACATTTCAGCTTTCAGTTGTTCATCACATGCGAGCGGCTTCCAACGTTTCATCACTCTGACATTCACAAATGGACTATTCCTGATTACATGATCGTTAATTCCATTCATGATTATCTTGGCTATCCATTTAGTGTAAACTTGAGTAATGCGAGTCTCCCTACCGGCACACTCAACATGTTCATGACGGCGATCACATCTTCTATGAAGCTTTGGAAAAGACACCCCCCATGTGACAATCTTCCATGGTTTCTTGATTGGTTTTAGGAGTCTCTTGGAATTGTGATTTCAAGCCATACATACATCCATCAAACTTGTGCTCCTGAGATACGGTTCCTTCCACAAGGTCAGTCATTCTACGGTCCTTCCAATAGTCACAACCTCTAGGCAACTCAAGCAAGGCTGGTGATCCCATGTTGATAAGTTCACTTAGCACTGATGCAAACACTTCCCACATCGCCCAGAAGATCTGCTTCTTTGCTTCGATGAGTTGTGTCGTTGCTTCGCTCACCCATCGGTTGATTCGGTTCCATGGTGAACCTCCTGTACATGGACCTGCAAAGAACACTGAATCAAGTTTGGTCCGAAGGCATCGCCTTGCTTTACTGATTCCGTACGGAGAGAGCATGTCGTCATCTTCAGTGATTGGCACGACATGAAACTTCATTTCGTCCTTCATTTTGTTCTGCAAGAACGTAAACCAGTTTCTCTCTTCCGAACATAACAAGACGAAGCAAGGGACTGCTTGAGGAACTTCGATCAAGTTGATTGCAAGGGAAAACTTCGCATACTTTGATGTCATCAAGTCACAAGGTGATTTGGAAAATTGAAATTCCAAAGTTCTGTTTTTCTTTTCTCTCCAAAGGATTACCGACACTTTGGGATGGTCAACCTCATGTTTGCCTACTTCAATGTGATATTGATAGGGGACAAAAACATCAGTGATGGGAATAGTTTTCACGTCATTGCAATTGGTGCATAGCGTGATTACTCCCTGACTCACCTTACAGTTCTTACCTCCATCGATCACTTCAGCATTGGCGAGCACCTTGAATGTCGATTTTCCAGTCCAAAATTCATTCAACTTGTTTGTTGATTCATGATTGTCGCCCTTGAATCTCCATATGTCTTTGATCACTCGAGTATTAGTTTTGAACTTTTGTTCAGTTTCCCTCTCATCACATATGATCCTAGGGTCACAAGGACAGTCTTCGCAATCCTGTGGTACAAAGTTTTGCCTTCTTGGCGTTTTGTGAATTCGGATCAATGTCTCTTTCCCATCCCACTGCCAATGATCTTCATTTTTCTTACCTAACACTTGGGATTTTCGGGTGGATTTCACAAACGGAATGTTATCATTGATGTCCAATTCCGGATGCGTATGACATAGGCCAGGTGTTGAAGTGGACTGTGGGTGCCCCTTTTCACTGTGCGAATGCCATCCTTCACCCTCACTCCCCCCATGAACAAGGCGCATAAGCGTATTGATCACACGTGTGGCTGGCTGAAGGCACTGGTGAACGGATTTCGGGTGTTGAGACGGTGATGTCTGTGCATCAAAAACAAGGCATCAACCGAGAACATCAGCATTGGTGAATCGGTCAGATGCTGTACACGGTCATGTGGTTTTGACGCACACGAGTCACGTAGTGAGCTCGAGTGGGCAGGCGGGGCATGCACGTGCTTTGACGACATCACCCGGTGGGTTGAAGTCGTTGAAACGGATTGTGAAACAGTGTCCGGGATCAACGGCTGCTTGTTGGGCGAATGGTACTGAAAACACGCTCGTTCAACCCACTTATCAAATCTGATAGCCTGCTCTGGTGGAGATGCACGGTGTTCGACCTTTGTCCATGCACCATTTAGAAGAACCCATGTGGATCTTAATACATCTGGCGGCACAATCAAGCCGGGTGGCTTGGGACGGTAAAACACCGGTTGCTTGACGACAAAAATGGGATCCATACCTGGCAAGTATTGTAGCTTCTCTTTGCTAGTCAAACCCTTCCTATACACTTCTTTTGGTAAAATAGGGGTTTCCGTGTATGGGAAGTTTGGGATGTCCTCAGTTTTGGATTGGAAAACTTGGCGAGTAGTCATATCGACATCGGTGCTAGGCTGCAACATGTCTAATACTTCTTTGCTCTGCAAGTCCTGAGGCTCCAACAAATTGATTAGCATACAAGCTTTCTTCCATGCCATGGGATTCTTGAACCCTTTAGTATGGATATCGGCTGCCATTTTGGCTGTAATTTCATAGATCAATACAAAATGATCTTTTTGGAAATGTTCATGCATGGAGGCAATGGAAATGCCATGTGTGCGCTCCAAATGACGCATGGTTGGATTCCGTCCTGATCTGACAACACCAATCATACCTTGATTATCGTCATGAAACAGGAGTTGAGGAAAAACTTTGGCTAAGACTTTCCACAGACTTAATGCGGGGATTCCTAGAGTCCTAAGTGCAGTATCTGCAGCCACAATTTCAGCTTCGGGGGTAGAATGACTAACACACCCTTGTCGCTTACTTCCACCAGCAAGTGGGAATCTTGTGAACTTACCTTGGACTTGTAAGTGCGATCCTGAAGTTGATCTCAAGGATTGGGCACATCCAGCGAAATCCGCATCTGCAAATAGTCCTAATGATAAATCTTCAATTTTGTCTCCGACCCATCCTATCATTTTGAGGGACAATGTGGAATTAACATAACACATTAGGTGATGAAGACGGGCGTCATCATCCTTTGTCCATTTAGTCACATTACGTGCTAATGCATTGATGGATCTCAACAGGTCAAACCGCGCAATGCGGGCTGCATAAAGCAGCTTCATAAGCACACTAGCTGCATGCGGAGCTAGATTCCCACGGCTCAGCGTCTCACTGTCTTGGCCAGGACGTGAGTTGCCAGTCTCGGAGAGAGCAGGCATATCTGGATCGAAGGAATGTGCACACCAAGGACACTCAACTTTGCGTTTTCCATCGGAAGGAGCTCGATACGGGCTGCTTTTCGTTTCCTCTGGAAGGCTTGGAGTTGATACCTTTTTCAATTTTGTGTCCTTACCAATGATGTCAAGATACTTTTCCACCGATAACTTTAACAATCCTTCCATGTTATAAGTTATGGTCTTGACTTTCTTACCATTATGCAATTGGGTCTCACCTTGGGATAAAACACATCCTAAGTAAAGTCCCAAGTCGGTTTCGGGTTCAATGCGCAGAACAGTGCGCAGCATTTCCCAACCTTTGGCCAGATTTTCGGAGGGCCCAGCAAGCTTAAGGTCATCCACATAGATTACCAACAGCAATTTGAGCTCATCATGAAAATACATTGAAGGCCATTCCTCTCCAATGGGCTTAAAACCAATTTCTTGAACTTTCTTGTCACAATGTTGTTCCCACATCGTGCCTGAATCAGGGTGTCCATACAGGGCTTTGTCGAGTCTTACGACAGGGCGACGGAACTTCCAATACTGTATCTCCGGAGGCCATGCATCAGTGGGTAACTCCACCCAACACAAAGGTCCCTTCAACTTAGCCTGGATGTAAGCCTGAATCGCATCTGCCAACTTGACGGAGTGCCCAGGAAGACATCCGTAAAAATCTGCCCATCGTGAGGCTTCGAAGGAAGCAGGGGAATTTCCCAAGTCTTGGAAGAATGCTGCCTCCCAATGCTGATTCTTCACCTGATTTCCTAGCAGAACGCCTCTTCCCTTGAATTTTCGTCCAGGATTGTCTTCTGACAGCTGGTAATTCTTTTCCACGCATATGCCATGGACCCTGGCCATATGTACCTCCTTTTTGTTCTTCTTGGCCTCTGCAACAACATCGTCGTATTCACGAACCATTGTAAAGTCGAATACCTCTTGATCACGAAGGCCTTTCCACTCCTTGAGCATTGCCTCTTTGGCCTTTGGGTTAGACTCAATCTCGGCTCTGCCCACAGGTCGTGAAACCATCGCGTTGAAAAGTTTGCTTCCAAGACCTCCTGATGGAATCTTGGTTCGGTGACTTTGATTTGATGCAGAAGTACACGGCATAGTTGGGAAAGGGATGTATTCATCATCATCAGTGGCTATGTTCTTCACGTTCTTGACGTTGACACATTTGCCATTTTTGATCATTGTCGACTCTCCTGGCGTAGCCATGGAAAACCTCGAAATCTCACCTGACAATGTGTTCCAAACTTCACCACTCCACGATGCTTTTGGGCCACGTCCTTTCTCGACCTCCGACCATTCATCCCATTCAGTGAGATATTCCTCGTCGTCCGGGACGTCAGTAGAAGCATCGGAACATGGACTAGCATCAGCATTCCTCTTCACTTTTCGACAATCAATGTATCGTCTTCCATGTACATCGTCATCATCGACTATGTCGTACAAATCAAGATACGTACTTGTACATGTGATAGGTAAGGTAACTTTGTTCTTCACAACTTCACCAACACCTGCATCGGATTTCTTTGACTTTGAATGAGAGTCATCCTTCTTACTTTCATCACCACCTTCATCGTCCTTGGACTTTGGCTCGTCTTTGTCTTTCTTTGAATCTTTCTTCTCCTTCTTCGTTGCCTTCTTCTTCTTTTCTTCGACCAATCTTTTGGCTTTGTCATCGGCCTCCTTCTTCTCCAACTTCTTCTTCTCGGCTTTGAGGATGGTATTCCGGTCAGACTGAGAGAGTTTGCGCCATTCTTCAGGAGAATAGGTCCCTTTGGGACGCAGTGACGTTCTGAACATTCGTCTACCGTCATCTCCAATCTTGTATGGGTAACCCTTGACGTTCAACTTGACCTTCTCACCATCGTCATTGAGGTATATCTTCCCATCTCCAGCTTTGCCCTTCTTCCAATGGTCTGGTTGGGCGTCGATCAATTCCTGGAGAGTCATCTCTTCTGGATCTTTATCTTTGTCGAAGATATCCTCGGAGTCATCAAGAGGCTTCTTTGAAACTTTTCCACCACTTGGTCCAGGTCCACCGTCGTCTCCGTCATCAAGCTCATCATCATCTTCATCTTGGTCATGTTCTTCGTCATCTCCATGAGGCACTTTGGAGGGATCGCCATCGAGGATTTCTCTTTCTTTCATTCCCTTCCAATGTGGTGTTCACCCTCTCATATTCTTGCTTGCATGGAAATGTCAATGGAGTGACCATCTCGACCTTTTCAGTCAAATGAGGTTTGAGAAGACGGTGTTCAGGTTTGCTAGCATCGTCACCAAGATTCTGATGTACGAATTCACTCAGAGGCCATACTTTATATTGTCTTGACCAATGCATCCCTGGACCAATGTGATAACCAGCAAACACTCCTGGGATAGAATCAGGTCCAAACTTGTGGAGTTGTCCCGCTTCTCTGGTCTTCGGAGGCTTGTAGTTCACACGAGCACCATAGGGAATGAGTTTGCCAGCAAATTCAGATCCATGGAGTTTGCACCAAGCGCTCAATTCATCATCGTTGGGCTCTACGTTGAGTAGATGACATACGCAAAGGATTGCCGTTCTCCAGAAACAAGGTGGTAATCCAGCTTCCAAAAGACATGTAGAAGTAGCTGTGAGAATAAATTGGTTCGTTCTTTCGGCGATTGAATTGGTTTGAGGTCTACCAGGCAACGAATGATCAATTGGGATCTTCATCTCGTTCATAGCTTCAATGAATTGAGGAGCATGATCAGAGTAGGCCTGCCTGACCTTCTTTGCGCCGATGAACTGTTTCACTGCTCTGACTACATCGTCTTTGGTCATTCGATCAGATGGATAAGCACCAATGATTCCTGTAAAACAGTCTCTGACAACCAACACTTCCTTCTCGAGGACCAACACGTCATCATGGACTTTGGATGTGTCCACTGCATCAAAGGTAATGAGGTCGCCAAACTTCTTGAGTTCCCTTTTGTATGCACCACGACGAGTCTTGAAGTGCTTCATCTTTGCTCGAATGCATGAATCGCAATATGGATTCTTGTACCTGTGGGTCAGCTTGTGATTCAAGCTATTGGCTTCTCTCTTGAGTGTTCCTCTTTTGGCTACCCTGGACTCACCCTCGACGACATCGATCTCAATGTCATCTTCATCACCTTCCGCGGCGTCTTCAGGAGCGCCATGACCATCATCCTCGAAGTCAGTCTCGTCCCCAGGAGGATCGTCAAGCGGAGTTCCGGGTTCGTACTCGCCGCCCTCAGGTGGTTCTTCTTCCTCTTCTCCAGGAGTTGCCAAATGTTTCTGTCGGTTCATTGCTCTTCTCTTCTTCTTCACCTTGAGCTTCTTGACGTATCGGGAACAGTTGTGATCCTCAGTCGATGTCTCGAGGCCACTTTCTCCATCGAGATGTACTCTTCGTGAGGGTTGACCAACATCATCAATGTCGTTGAAACCATTGAATCCGACTTGAGGATGTGTCAATAGGTCATGGATCTTTGATGCATGATGGCATTCATGAGGAGTGCATTCGTATGTTCCAAGATCAACGTAGGGGATGTTGTCATGGATTGTCAGATCGATGCGTTCTCCATTCTTCGTAATCATGAAAGGCATTTGACCAGATGGCCATACAAAGGAGTATCCTTCTTCCATGCATCGTTTCCCAAGAGACATCACGGACGGAGTGTCGTCCAGCACATAAGCATGAGAGGTCACATCAAAGGTTCCCAGGTCAATCTCCGCTTCCGTTTGAGTAGCAGTTGAACCGTTGGCGGTGTGGAACATGATAGGATCACAAGTTCGTTGCTTCAGGCTCATCCTTTCGGCTTTCCTTGCAGAAATCAGATCGTGTCCGCTACCAGAATCCAGGATGAATCTACGATCTTTGGCTTGTACTGGTAATGAAATGCACATTATGTTCTTGGACTTCATGAGGGAGTTTCCAACTTCGTGCTCGACAAGCTCTTCAATAAAAGTCAAGTCATCACGATCATTGTCCAGCTTGATCAACATGTCGAACTTGGGGCCAATAATGATTCCAACTTCATCAACAAAACGATGGAGTCCACATCTGTCCATGATGATTGCTTTGGCCCGTGCTCGAACTGAACCAAGTGTGTTGTCTGACTTGGACTGATCGTCGGTCAAATCATCGACCTTCCAAAAGACATACTGCTTGTTGGGGTCACGATACATACGCTTGGGTAGTCCCTCTTGGTAGTTCTCAACTGCAATCTCGTGCACTTCAGGTTCCAGATCAAAAGAGATTCTGCGAACATCAGAAGACTTCTTTGCGCTGGCTATCCTCGGTGAGGTATAATCCATAGAATCTTCATTGTCGCTGTCAAAGAAGGAGTCAATGGTAATGGGAGTCGCTTTCTTCTTTGGTGTCTTCTTGCTGGTTCTTTCTGAGGATGCTGAAGGCGATTGGTCTGCATGTAGGAATTTACATTTGCTCCCAAACGTGCAGGTACCCTTCTGCCAATTCCAACATACCTTCTTTTTGGGTCCAGCTGAAGATGAACTTCCTTTACTCTTTCCCCTTGATGAATCTCGACTTCCACTTCTGCCTTTCTTACCTTTCATCTTGGCATCATAGACCTTCTGAGAATGACTGTAAAGACATTTGTCGCCTTTGTTGCATCCTCCTTTATTGAAGAAGTAGTTACAGAAAATCTTCTTTTTGTCAACGGGTGAAGATGATCTTCCCTTCCCACCTTTGCCTTTCTTGTTGTTCTTGTCGGCATGAGATTTCGGAGAAGGTGTAGGAAGTACAGATGCAGCTTCACTCTTCGCTTTCGCCTTAGGCCGTTTGGGAGGATCACCTGTAGACGATGCAGCTGCTTCATTCTCCTTCTTGGTCTTGACGGGAGCGGCAGGCTTGTCTGCATCTTCTAAGGCAGGTGTCGTCTTGTTAGAGGACAATGACAGTTTCACTGCACGTTCTCTATCTTTCAACAGTCGTTCTTGCTTTCCTCTTGCTATGTATCCTTTGATCATACCAGTTAGGTAAACATAGGTCTTTTCAGGATGCCCTTCATCAAAGGTTTTGTATCGGTTGATATCAAAGGCCATAAGCTTTGAGTGTTCAATCTTCCGGAACAATGTGTCACGCAGGGAATTGTTGGAAGGCAGATCATCATGTTTCATGTTGTATACGATGTCAAGCCACTTGTTGTAGAAGGCCTCAAGCTGGTCATCTCCATAGTAGTTGAACATATACAAATGATGGGCGTTGTAGAGAACTTCAGTATGGTCAGGTGACTTGAAGCTAATCAGTATCATTGCGAATAGTTCTCGTCCCTTGATGAAGTCCCCGCTTCTCCCATACAATTGGTTCTTCATGGACATGTCATACTTCACTTGCATGGACTTGTCCCCAGCATTGTCAATGACTTTCCTCAAGGCATTGGAGAGCTTGGCATCAATGGATTGGAATCTCACATCGGGTGCTTTGGCCAGGACCTCCAAGTCAGGTTGATCTGCAAGACACGGAGCTAGCCACGCTTTCCAATCTTCATAGTTTCGATCTCCACTTGCAACACAAACTTCATGAACGACACTTCCCTTCCAGGATGAAAGTTCAGTGGTCTTAGGCCAGGGTTGGAGGCTGATCTTTTCTGCTTCTCTTAGAGATACGGATGACTTGGATCTATCCCTTTCAAGGTTCTCCAACTCCTTGACATTGGTGTTGTACTCGTTCCTGAGCTTCTCGAAGGCTTCAGCTTCTGCTCGGTATTCCTGCTCTTCATCGTTGGCGCGATCTTCAGCTTGAGAGAAATTGTTCTTGTAATAATCTTTCCGATCTTCCATCTTCTTCAACTCATCTTGAAGATTTCGAACTTCGTTGTTCTTCTCTTGCTTCATCTCGTCCAACTCTGCTTTCAGTTTGGCACACTTCTCTTCACATTCATTCCGAGGCATAGCATTACTGGGGTACCCATGTAATGTAGTCGGTCTATTCTTTGATGAAGAAGAATGGGCTTGATTTTCCAACTTCAGGGCAGCAATAGTGCTCGACATCTCTTCTACCTCAGCGAAACGCTCATTGGCCAATTGATGCATCTCAGTCAAGTGGCTTTCAGGAATGGAATAGTCAGTCGCACCTTTGATCACGAGTCTTCTGTCGTTCAACATCTTGATGGACTTACCTGCATCCCTGTGAGCACGCTCAAGAGAATCTTTTTGGGCTTCAAGTTCAGTATGAAGGCGAGCAATAGCTGTGTCCCTGTCATTGATTTCATTATGCAAACTGTCGAACAAATCACTCGTCACATTCGGATTGTTGCTCATGTGATCGATCTTGTTCAGAGCATCTTGATATTTCTTACCAGTTTCATCGAAGTTTCGCTGGAAGACTTTGAGCAGGCCCTCAGTGTCAATGAGTTCAGTTCTGTTCTGCAAGTACAACTTGTCAACTTCAGCCTTGGATTCTTTCAAGCTATCACGCTCACGCACGGCCTGCATATACATCTCGTATAGTGGTCCTCCATGCGGTGATCTGCTTGGCGATGATCTTCTGGCTTGTTGACAGGAAAGTTCATGATACTGATTCTTCGATTCAGTCAGTTGTTGTTGCATCCGATCTAAAAGACTTTGTTTCATGTGTAGTTCAGAACGTAGTCCCATGATCCTCATGTCCCGCATGCCGCCTGATTCAGCTAGAGATTGTTCAGAAACCCTGTTCTCAGAAATCGCTAGTCGAGATTGTAAGTTTTCATTGTGGATCACCTGCAATCGAAGTTGCGATTCTTCCAAAGCTAAGTGATGTTCACATTCTGCATAACGGTCATGTTCAGATCTTATGTTACTACGGAACTCCTTCATGATCTCATCCCTCTTCATGTCAGCAGCATCAAGCTCAGTTTCCAGTCGTCTAACGTTCATGGACATGGTGTGCTTCATTGTCTGATTTTGATTGGCAACCTCGAGCATCTCGATCTGTAAAGCACATGTTTGATCATTGGCGTAGCCGACCGCTAGAGCTTCCTGCTTGGCATTCATCTCTGCGTTTTCCAGTTCCAGTCTGAGTTGATTGATGTGAGCATTCGCATCGGCGCCCACATGTACCATAATTGCGCTCGCTTGTCCCATTTGTTCATCGAATTCCGAACGTAGTCGTGAATATTTGAATTCCAAATGAGATGCAGCTTCATTCGACATAGTCTGATACCTTTCCAACTCTTCGATCCTGTAGGTCGCACCTTCATCTTCTTGTTGTGCAGCCTGTAACTCGAAGATTAGCATCTGGAGTTGTTCGGTCATCGACATCATCTCTTGATGAGTGGTGCTTTCCAGGAAATTAAATTGTTGATAGGCATAAGCTGTCGTCTCGGATAATCTTGCCTGAAGTATGGATTCTTCTTCAGTGGCCTTTTCCAGTGATGTCTTGTATTCAGCTAATTCACTCTGATAGGCAGTGAAGATGTCGCTACCACTTGATGGGGCGTTCACTTGCTGATAAGATCCTGTCCCTGATGGAGTAGCGTCCTGAATCGGTGAAGGCGGATTCGACGACGTAGTCTTTGCCTTAGTCCTTGGAGCCATCGGAGGCGACAATTGTCGTGCAGATGATCTTCTCTTTCCAGGTGTGCTGTCCCTATCTTCAATTGCTTGCATTGTCGAAATTTGTCTCCCTCTAGGAGCAACCAGAGGTCGCCTGGGTAGGCTTGTTCTCAGTTCTGAGGCATCGCTTCCACCAGTGTCGATACTCTGTGAAGAATTTGACTGCGTGCCGGCAGCTGGTGCAACGGCATGTCCAAAGAAAGAAAATGCATTATCGCTGCTATACTGTTCAGTCATCTGTAAGGCCCGCGGCTACCCGCTCGTAGGCTCCGTAGGAGTCCTACGGCTGATAACCTGAGAATCGGGGATTGTTTGTCCGATTATGTCCTGGTACTTGGTTGTGAGGTAGATACTTCGGCAATGACGTCACGAGGGTGGCGGCTTCTGCATGGCAATTCTTTATTCTGGCGCTGCAGTGGGTCTTGAGCCAAAAGGGCGATTGTCGTACCCTTTGGCCGTGGATCTTAGTGTGTTGAGTTATATGATATTGTACAATGGTCCGTAGCTTACACTCTATTCGCAGTATATATATATGTGTATATATATGTATGTATATGTATGTATATGTATGTATGTATGTATCTATATATATATTTATATTTATATGTATCTCTCTCTTCGTGTGTGCGTGTCTGTAGTCCACTTCTTTCCTTGCAATGTCCCAGCCGTTGCCTGGAGCCATCGCCTTTGGGCCTCATCTCATCAGGAATCGGTTGACCTATCCTCGGTGCAAACGATGATTTTGTGCTGTAGAAATGGCGCTGATTGGCATGATTTGGCATGATTTGGCCACGTATTTCACCCGGGTTTTGAAGACATTCTCCGGACGAATTCGGCTTCAGCGGACAAATTTGCAACGTCTACATCTCCTCTGTCTTCAAACTATCCGAATCTCAAAGACATGTCGTCAGCTGAGGTTTGTAGATCGGGGCCAAGATCAGCTATTGACTGGCAGCCAATGAAGGAACCAAGCAGCTCATCATGTCCATGGGCAAAGGTGCAAGCATCTCCCTTGGTGCACTTGTTTTCCTGGCGGATTGCTGGTCAACACCCGTGCCCCCAGGGTGGCAAAAATCACTGCTACAGGGTCCCCAGGGCTCTCGTTTTTTTCCCGATGTGTAGTTTGTTCTGGGACGGACTCAAAATATGTAACTAGTGACTAGTGACTAGCGCTTCAAGCCCAGAGGGTAAGTTTGCTGCAACAATGCAACAGCCAGAATACTGGCAACAGCTGCTCCTATTTCAGGACCAGTTGGCCAGCTGGTGTTTTCTTCGGGGGAAATTGAACAAACTTCCTTTGGTGTCTTAGCACCTAAGACATAAATGAGATAAACTCGAATCTGCTCAAGCGGCCATACAAAACTCCATATATACATCATTACATTGTATGCATATATATATGTATGTGTAAATATATGTATATATATGTGTGTGTGTGCATATATATATATGTATGTATGTATGTGTAGGTATCATTAGGTATCCTCAAATATCCTCAGTAAATTCCCCGAATTGGTGGATTGATTAACCAATGGGAAAAAACAAAAACCTTCAGCAAATCCTTCAGCAAATCCTAAATGTAAATAAATGAGAAATTTCATGGAGATGATCCTCCCAGTTTTTGTGGGTAAAGAATGGTAAAGATGGCATCCACCCCATTACTTCGACCCACCGAGTCCTGCCAGAACTTACAAAAGGTGCGTTTCACCGAGGTCGGCAATGGCTCCTGAGACTGCCGTCTCGGCTCGTGGGCACATCTTTTTGGATTCTCTTTGGTCGCTCCGCTATGGGGCGCCATTGTGACAGGTTGGTAATTACCAGCCATCCAAGACCAAGGCCCTACCAGGCAAATACCCTCTGGTAATTTAACATAGCTATTGAAAATCACCATTTTTAATGGGAAAATCCACTATTAATGGTCATTTTCAATAGCTATTTTGACATAACCAGAGGGTAATTGGAGGATTGGAAGACTACTTTCCTCTGATTTTTCTCAGGGTGAGGATGGCAACCCGAAAACAGGTTCGTTCGGGCCAGGTATCAGCTCCCTCGGGTGCGGCTAGTCGTTCCAGCGGTGGCATTGTGGGATCCTG
>CAMXCT020000251.1:232500-257500 GCA_947184155.2 Cladocopium goreaui | reverse complement strand
AGGGGCATACGAAATGGGAAATGAATGGGAAATGAATGGGAAATGAATGAAAATTGTAGAAAATGATTGAAAATGAATCACTTTGTTGAGGAAATCAAGATGGGAAGTTAGTGAAAGTTGATGAACTGCAATGGAATGGAGCGGAATATAACGCACATACTGCAATGGGAATATAGGGCATTCATTGTATGTATGTTTTCTCTGAATACGCGTGGTTCTCAAACTTCGGGTGCCCCAAAACCATTGGTTTCCCTTGCAGTAATGAAATCTTTGATGCTTTTGGGCTCCCCCATTTTAGGGAAACCCTCCTCATTTGGCCAAACCCAAACCTCCAAGTGCGAATTGGCGACCACATGTTCCCACCCATTTCTGCTAAGTCGTGATGGTTGCTATGGGTTTTGGGCTTAACATGGCTTACCACAGTATCATCAGAGTATCCTAGGTGCTTTCAACCCCCTTGAAGTCAATTCGGCCTGACTGTAGGGATCGACTCAGTATCCACTATGGGGATCAGTTGGTAACTACCACTGGTCCCGAGACTCAGATGGGAGGATTGGAATATACCTACCCTCTGGCCCTCTAGTAATTCAAAAAAACGTGCTATGGAAATATTGGCAATGGCCCACATAGTTCGATGATTTACCGAAAATGATGATGTTCAATAGCTATATGTAACAAATGACTACAGGGATCCACAGGGTTCAGTCAATGCACACTGCACTTTTATCAGACTTCGTGCTGATCTTCAATGCATCGAGTCCTGATTCATCCAAAAACCACGTGCAAACGATCCACTCGCCTTGTGTTTCAACTTGGGTCTGCGAGCCAGCCTCGGCAGAAAAATGTCTCAAGCCGTGGAGGATTCAAGCAACAAAAAACTGGCTGGAAATGACTGGAGGATTCAACCAATGGTTCAATGGTGTCCCTTAAAATTGGGGTACCCCAAACCATTGGTTCCCCAAAATTTGTCCGAGGCGCTCCACAAGAATTCACAGATTTGGATGGTCACTATCAAATTGGGTTTGTTATGATGCCTCAGACTTGGCTACCCTCCCCTCCCCCCCAAAAAAAGGTGGTATCCCCGCGAGTGTGACAGCAGCCAGTGAACATCTGGAACAACCCCAGCGAACCGCAAGAACCTCCAGAACCACCCGGAAGCACGGCCCTTCGACTAGTTATCCCATTGGTAGTGGCATCACCGAATAAGCCAAGATTTGATTTGGTCCTTTCTGGTAGTATGATAGTTGGGGATACCTTGTCACTCACCAAGTGGCATTAAATTACTCCAAGAACTATCCAAATAATAACCTCAAATAGATTATCAGCTGGAAAAATTATGATGATTCACCGACCTGAAGGGCCTTTGTGGATGATGCCCCCGATCCGTCCTAATCATATTAATTCATCCAAATAGGTAGAACTAGAACCACTATAATTAGTGTTCAAGCAGCAGCCATTCCTCTTTTAACTAAGCTACGCTTCGAAGGAGTTTTGTCAGAAGTTAGGGTTTACCCCAACATGCAAGCAGGCACCCAGGCACACCAACGCCCCCAAACACCAGGTACACGGTTTCAGCACGTGTTCCACCAACCTGATGCCAGGGAGCAGCAGCATACCCAGACACACAGTGAAACCGGAACCTCACAGCAGATCTCCTGGGTGCCGCCCCCCAGCACTAGCACTACAAGCACCCAGACACCGGTGTCCCTCCCGGGTGGAAGGCAGGGGTTGAGGAGGCCTGAAAGAGCCCAAGTGCTACGGAATTCAAGCTGATTTCACACTATCATTACGGAGGCCCAAGAGTTAGTGTTCAAGCAGCAGCCATTCCTCTTTTAACTAAGCTACGCTTCGAAGGAGTTTTGTCAGAAGTTAGGGTTTACCCCAACATGCAAGCAGGCACCCAGGCACACCAACGCCCCCAAACACCAGGTACACGGTTTCAGCACGTGTTCCACCAACCTGATGCCAGGGAGCAGCAGCATACCCAGACACACAGTGAAACCGGAACCTCACAGCAGATCTCCTGGGTGCCGCCCCCCAGCACTAGCACTACAAGCACCCAGACACCGGTGTCCACCCCACCCTGTCTTCTGCGCAAAGCAGTGAAAACAGGTAGCCAAGTTTGGGTCACTTGGGCAAGGATGGAGTGAGGAGACCAGAAAGATAATTTAGCCCCTGGACAGAAGGGGGGGAAAGGGAGGGGTCAAAGATCAAAAGAGAAGTTGGGCCTGGCTTTCTTGGCCAACATTAGCCAACGCTGGCGCGTGGCAAGAGATGCTGAAATCTCAGTCAGTTGGGACAAGGCATCAGTCACATAGATGCGTGCCGTTTTTTGGCAGTTCCAACGCCCAATCATACACACCTGAGACATATTATTGGAAGAACGAAAAAGGTGGGTGGCCCCGCCTCGTCTGAGGCTATACCATTGAAAGCCATCAGAAAAATTTAATTCAAGAAGAAGTTGTTTCAGGCGACTCCGCATAACTCCGGGAGAAGTTTGCCGCAAAGTATCACCATTCTGAAGTGAGCGAAGGTAGTTAGAAAGAGCACGGACTAACCAAGGGTCTTCCACCACCAAAGATTCTTGCGCTCCCACCCTCTGACCGCTTTTGGTCAGGGGCAGAGACCAAACTACCTTTGAACGTGAATGGTTAAAGACAAAGTCTTGTTTAGTCGCCGCAAACAACTCTCCGGTGCGGGCAAAACGGTCGAAGCCGAGGAGGACAAGGAGACATAAATCTTCCCAACCTTTTTCAAAAGCCTTCTGGGCAATGGCATACACCATAACAGGGGTAAACGGGATGGCTCTAGCCGGCAGTTCCGCACGTGACCAGCTCCCATGAAGATGCCACCCCCCCACCAAGTGCTTTTTCGTGGCAGGAATGAAATGCCCCAAACCACTAAGGCAATCGGACGCAAATGCTTTGGGTTCCCCATTGTGCCAAAGATATTCAATGAATTCACACACACGTCCATCTAAGGAAGAAAAGGTACAAGGATAACCATAACCATGCAGCTGCAGGAATTCGAGAAAGCGTGAAACAGCCTGGAAATATCTACCCCTAGTAGAGGGTGCCACAACTAAGCTCTGCAAACTACCCAATGCACGTCGGTCTGTTTTTCTCTGGGCCGCGGATCGGCGTTCAAGGACAAGACCTCTCTTAGGCATGGCTGCGGCGCGCTCGCCATCGCGACGGCCCATCGGCCGGATTCCAGCCGGACTTGATCCAGCCATAGCATGCCAAGACTTCCGAGGCCAAGAGGACAGCCGACACTCGGCGGATGGGTGATTGCAGAGCTTTGGCCGAGGTGCGCCCTTTGGTGAGCACACTCAGCGCCACCTGATTGTCCACCAAAATGACAATCCGAGACTTGTGAAACTTCACACTGCGCGCCAGTTTCCTCAAAAGGTCCAGCACCGCGATTGTTTCCAACACATTGATATGTTGGTCTTTTTGTTTCCAGGCATACGACATGAGCACTTTCCAGGTCCAGCTGGAGGGGTCAATGCTCTGTCGGGTCATTTCACCCACAGCATATGGCATGCCGAGATCCATTCGGATGTCAGCGCCTTTGTGGGTTCCATTCCTGGTGAGCAGGTACACCAGCAATTCCTCGTCCGAGAGCCGCCGCTCAGGATCCAGATACTGCCGCAACGGAATACCCGCAAGCCGGCAAACCTCCAAGCGAAGGCTGCCAACCCCGGAAAGGTCCGCTGCAGCAGAACCGAATCTGAGTTTCCATGGCTTGTCCATGTGCTGGATTTTGGTCTCATTGCGTTTCCACACACGCCATAGGATCTCGGTCAGATCTTTGGCGACCACCTGCTCTTCTGTCGCCACCAGCCCCACCAGCAAGCGGGCCACAGCGATGACCGCAAAAGAATTGCCAATAAGCTGGCTCTTCAGATCTGCGGAGAGCCGGCTCTTCAGTTCTAGGTGGTTGGTTGGGAATCCCATGAGGCGCAGCTGCTCCTCGGGTTTCAACTTCCGAGGCCCATGCGCGTCCACGACCATGTTTCGATTTTCATAATGGTAAGGCTGGAGACGGTAGTTATCCCCTTTCCAACGTGCCAGAGCCTTGGGGCTGCAATGTTCAAGTCCTGCAGGCTGCTCCGGAGGTGTGGCCCTGGCCTGTGGACGAGTGATCGTTGGGAAAGGTTCGTTCTCCGCTTCCATCTTGGTGGCATCAGCACACAGGAACCACGACATAGGTGGCTTGTTTGTCTGTATGTTCACTGAAGGCAGCATGTAGTCCTCATTGCGCATTGGCTGCCGAGGCCCAACACTTCCATCTGTTCCCTGGACAAAAGGAAAACCTTTCATCCAATAAATGCGAGGGCGCCGCACTTGGCCCACCATTGCCGCTTCGAAGAACGTTCCACCAAATCCAATTTTTCCCGATTGAATCTTGTAGTCGTGCTTGTCCATGACAACGTTCTCATAGAACTCAAGGACCTCCCAGTCCGGCATCCCTAGCTCTCGGGAGCACAAGCGCAACATGGTTTTAATTTCCAGCATTTTGTCCAGCAATTGGCTGCTGGCTGCTTCGGCTCCACCACGCCTCGGATTGAGGTGGCTGTGATTCACACAGGGCCATCCTCCACTGAGGAGTACCTTGGTCACCTTTGAAAATTTCTTTCGCCACTCCTTCACCTCAGCGAAGGTTACTGATTCAATCGAGCTGTACCACACCGCATGCCGGCAATGCTGCCGAAACACCTTTCCACATTCTGAGCTGCTGTCGATCCCAATGTTCCCCATTGGGACCAATCCCAACAGGTCCAGCGCTTGTTTCAGGCCTCCTATTCCTGCAAAGCACTCGACCACCAGGATAGGGTCGGCTCCTCCTCCTTCAACGCCGGCCGTCTCATGCGCCAACGTGTGTACTCGAGAATGCCCCCACTTCGTGAGGCCAGTGGACTGACATGCACCTCCTCCTTCTTCAGAAGCATCAGTTGCATAGATTTGCCCCTCAAGCTTCATCTTCTGGCTCATCCAATGCAACGGAAGGGTCATGCTGAGTAACAGCAATTCATCTTTCGACTTCTCACTCAGCACCTTGGGCATGGCCAAGCCCATTTCTGTGTACAGTGAGTCGAACAGGCACGCCAAAGCCCGCTTGTACTGGACTGAGTGCATGTTCTTTGAAACCACTGACTGCAGTCCAAGACTGTGGCTTCCGACCGTGTCTTCACCCACGACTTTCAAGTTTGCACCCAAGAGGGCTCGGCGGAACTTCAGGGAGCTGCCGATCAGACCAAGATCTCCATCAACCTCCGCACCTAGGGAGCTCCAGCTTCGAGTGCTCTCTGCAGCTTTCTTTGGGTCTCGTCCAACCCCCAATGTTTCCATCTCCTGACGGAGTTGTAGCTGCTCTGCTGACGGGCTGCCTTCATAAGTGCCGGCTTCTGTGCGCCAAACCACCTTGAATTGGTCAAAGTTGTCCACATAGAACGAATAGAAGTCCCGAGGTGTCGTCAGAGGTGCCAAAGGAGAAGGTTCATTCATTCTGATGATCCTCCCAGGCTCGAGATTTGCTCGCATGGCCAAATTTTCAAAGCCGTCTTGTATGAAGTCGACCACGTTGCTCCAGCCCATCGGAGCACTGACCACTCTCGGGTAAGCCTTGTCTTCCAGTCCATCCTGGAAGCAGGCTCCACTGGCCTTCCGGTTGAGGACAAAGAATCCCCGCCAGGCATAGCCAGGACGATATATGTGGAAGCAGTGCTTCTGGTCCTCTGCGCAGCACAGGATGACCTCATCCTCATGAAGACAAAGTGCGCCCCAGCTCGGCCCATATCCCATCCGTTCCGACGGCTTAGTGGGTATTCGCCTTTGGAAAGTGTTGGATGGGATGAGGTTGATTATCAATCTCAATGTCCTCAACCATGTGTTGTCCTCTTTCAGCACCCAACCCTTGTGAACTCCAAAGGCTCCATTTCGTACAGCCGTCCCCTTATACATAAGGGTCTCATTGGGCTTCTCACGCTCCAGCATCTTCGCTTTCACGAGGTATGAGACGATTTTGTCCCACTCCTCCTGTGAAGTTACTTGGACGGCCGCTGTCGTACGGGGATGGACCAATTCCTCATCCGGAATGCGCAGCGAGGCTGGGCTGTCGGCAAACCCTTTCAATTCGTCGCTGACCACCTCTGTGAGATCAATCCTGGCCGCTTCACCCGGCCCAGGAGTCGTGGGCTTGATGGCATCCAGAGTCAAAGGATAAGACTTACCGATCGAGGCCCCAGTGTACAAGCCACCGAGGCTCTCTTCCAGCTTGTCCCAATCCTCGACCTGAATCTGCTCTTCGGAATGGTTTGTCCACTTCTTCGCCAGCTCCTCCTGACGGCTGACAACCTCTTGCTGGGCTGCACTCAAGGTGTTGGAGTGAAACATTGAATCAGTCAGCCACCGAGGTGTCCCACCGCCACAGTACATGGCATTCAGTGCTAGTAACTGCAGCCAGGTCCACGATTGCCAGCCACAAGCTTTTGCTCTGGCTTCACAAGCTTCCACATCCGAAGCATCCCAAACTTTTCCATTCAGTGCCACTTCTGTGAGCTGAGAGATGAGCTCCGTTTCCTCAGCGCTACCGACTGGCAGGGCAATCGGAAGTAGCTCAACCGTTGACCGCTGAAAGGTCTCCGAAGCGCAGCAGAGGAACGCTCTCGTAAAGTTCCCAAGGTGACCGGGGCGGTGCAACAGCATCGTCTTGATCACCACTCCAGCCAAACTCAGCGTCATCGGCCACGAGCACAACTTCCTAAAACCCTCTCGCCAAGCAGCGGGTGAGTTTTCAGAGCCACCTTCCAGCCTCAGCTCCTCTATCATCTGTCTTGCCCATGGTATCTCCTCCTGGGTCACATACAGACGCCGTCCTGTGAGCATATGGCGTAGCATCCCACCATTGAGCTTTGGGACCAGCGCCGCTGTGTACAGGGAATCAGCGATGTCCCGCTTGCCTTTGCCGACCATGACGCCCCATAGACCGGTAAATGTAGCAGTCACCTCTCGCAGTTCAACTCCTCGATACGTCTCCCAGAGTTTTCCTTCGGCCTCCCCCGAGCATACACTCAAGGGAACCGTTGGCAACCCCAAGAGCCGCATGAGATCTGCGTTGTGCTCCGGCGGCTCCTCTAGCAGCAACCTCCGCCAGGGCAAAGCGAGTCTGGCCACAGCGGCCTCAACCGTGGCGTCTCTCTTGTCAATAGCAGCAGTCATAACTTGACGTTGAGCCTTCTTCCAACCGAGGGGGCTCTTGATGTACTTCCGGAGTTCTCTAAAAAGGCTAGTCAAGCCGGGGGTCTCCCCTAGGGCTTTCAACATCCCCTTCTGCTTCTCATCCATGCTTCGCTCACCAGCCAGCTCGTCAATCACCTCCTGCTCCACATACACCTCACCTTCAGGGTGATTCACCATCTCTTCCCTTTCTTCCCTTTGCCTTTTCCTTTTCGATTCTTGCCCCCATTCGCGGGAGGCATGTCGTCTTTTCCTCCGCCTTCTTTCTTGTCCTCGGCCTGAGGAGCCTGGGGGCTCACTTCCCACTGGCGCCGTCGCCTCGGCCACTGGTCCAGGAAGAGCTTGCTTTCCGCTTTTGCTTCCTGCTGGGCCGCCTTCAGCTCCTGCCGGAACCAGGCCCTCTGTTCCCCTTCTGCCGGGATCAGCTCCAGTTGTGTCGCCTGGGTCCACGTGCCCTGGGTCACAAAGACTTCTATGGCCTTGATCCGCTGCAAAGCTATGTCCAGGGCCCTCAGTCCGTCGTTGTTGCAAATCAGGTCGGCCATGGTTGTCAACGTTCGTAGTTCCCGAAGATTCCTCAGTCCGATCATGGACTCCGGGCACTTCACCAAATAGATCTGGCTGAGGTAAGCCCGAGCTACTGCTGGGAGCTCCTGACTTCCGGATGCCGTTCCCCCCCCCGTGCTGCGTTGCAGAAGTTCGTTGAATCTCTTCAGCGTCAGGTTCGCCAAAGAGCCGGGGTGCTCCTGATGCAACCTCTGGAGCTTCTCGACCCCTTGGGGTAGGGCGGCTAATCGAAAATCCGAGCCATCAGTACTTGTGCTGCTTTCCGAAGACACAGATGAAGACTCCTCCTCAAGACGCTTCTTCTTCCTCTTGTCGTCCTTTCCTTTCTTCTTCTGATCTTTCTTTTTCTTCTTCTTTTTCGCGTTCAGCTTGAGGGCCGACAACTCAGGCGCTGAGGCCGCTCGCTCTTTGATAACTTCATCCAATCCCGAGACTGCTTTACGCTCCTTCGGAAGGTCTCCTCTCTCCTTTTCTGTCTTTTGCCGCTTTGTGGCCCCTCTCTCCTCCTTTGGAGCCTCTCTGTCAGCCTCCACGGCACCCAGAGCGTTCGCAAGCCCTTGAATGCCAGCTTCTCCCGCCTCAACTCCCCTCTCCCTCCCGGGTTCACCACCAGCAGGAGGCCCCACTGGCGTGGCTCCGGAAGGTCGAGACTCGATGAGGCGTTCAATCTTTATCTTCTCATCGTCAGAAGGCCATGTCAGACTCATAGCGCTTCTTCCAGGAAGTAGTCAGAAAACATCCATGTGAAGGGGGTTCCGGTAGAGAGTCACCATTGGGCACCGATGTGCCTGACGCCCACACACATGCAATGGGACTGTCTTGTCCACATAGGTCTGGTCATGCCACCAATCAAAGTAGGGATCCTCTATGGCCACAAGCTGAGAAAGCCACACTTGGCCATCATCTCCGGCTCCTTCTTCACCCCGAGCTCGAAGTTCTGCCACTGCTCGTCCTTGTTGAGCACCGTGGTCGTCATACACGGCAAGCTCCACCAGGCATCCACTTTCCAAACCAATGAAATGGTCTGGCTTTGCCTTCCGCCCGGTGCGTCGCCAGGGTTCAGGCTCCACCATGAGTTGCCTGGGCCTATCCCCAAGATGACAATTCACCTTGAGGAGCCAGAACAACCCACGATGAAACCCCTCCCCGGGTCACAGCCCTATGGCTCCTCAAAGGATTTTTCCCTGAAAGAGCCCAAGTGCTACGAAATTCAAGCTGATTTCACACTATCATTACGGAGGCCCAAGAGTTAGCACCATAAGCATCCATGAGTAAGTTGGGACTAGCTGGGAATATGTAATAGTATTAATCCAATATAGACATAGAGTTACAAGTATCATTGGCATCTATGTCAACCCTGGATTCAAAAATCCATGACCCCTATATAGTCTGCTTAATTGGGGGGTACCATTTAAGTATCAGATTACCACTACTTGGAGGGTACCCCCATAATTCATAAACCATGGTTTATTCATCTGCGGTTGACATTACCTGATTACCTCATTCGCAACCAATGTTTTTCCGCGAAACTCATCTTGGATCAAGAGCTCCAAGACATCATCCTCAAGCTGCGCCACCGCCGCCGTCACGGCCGGGGTGACGTTCTTCTCGCTCTCCTGGCAGATCGACTCTTCGACCGCAGAAACGACAAGCTGAACCTCTAAAAACCCTGGTTTGACCAAAATTTTGCATGTGAAACACGTTTTCCAAGAATTTCGGGACCAAAACCTTTTTTTGTTTCTGTGAGCACACTGAGGGTCAAGGAACAACATGCCCTGAAGTGAGGTGGGCTCGTCAATTTTTTTTGGCAGCGAACTTTGGTGTACTTATTGGGTGTCAAAAACTGCAGAACTCCCAGTAATTCTCAATAATCCCTAAGTTCAAAAATCAAACGATATCCCATCAGTTAGAAATCATTCCGGATTATTCCCTGTTCACCAATCATTACCCCCTGGTAACTTAACAGTTTGCTATGGAAAGCCACCATTGATGCTAATGGCTAATCATCGAACTAAATGGTCCCTTTTCGATAGCAAACTGCTAGATAGATTACCAATAGAACTAAATTGGTTTGTCCATTTTCCATGCTGTTGGATTACCAAAGGGTAGCGCTAGTTGTATAGTTGTATTATGGTTTCTCTGTTTGAGGTGGTGATGAGATTGCCATCATGTTCCCAAATGTTCCCAGCCCCCTCAGCTCGCACCTGCTCTAAGGGCGACGTGTCCAGCGGTGGTGGCGGTGGCGGCAAGGGTGGCGGTGGAGAACGCGGGGCATTCAGCACACCTCAGAGGCCACGGCGGCGCCCTTCTGGCGGTGGAATGAGCTGAAGTTGAGTGGCCCCAAAACTGAAGACAAATAGATATATGATATGATGATATGAAATACTATTAACATCTATTAACCATTATTATAGTATGATGATATGATATGAATTGATATGTCTATAATTTTTGGGTTAATGGTTGAAGTCTCAAATGGCCCCCTGAATCTCAGAAGTCTCAACTATTTGCATGCCCAGCTCGCCCTCCTTCGCCAGCCCGGTCGAGAAACAGAATTTGGGGAACCACCCACGACGTCCTTCGGAGCTGCCGTAGAGCCAATCTGGATCTTCACTGCCTCCTGGCAAAAGGCAAGGACTTTATCTGAAGTCAAGCTGGAACATCTGGAACCAACCTGGTTTTCCGACACCTGAACCCATTTTGAGCATTTTGAGCATTTTGAACATTGACATCCCATGAAGCAAACCAACAACTCCCAAGCTGCGCCAACCAAATTCTGGCCGTCCTATGTACTGAATCGTCACCTCTTGACCTGGCCTCATGGGATTCACCAGCTGTCCATCGCTGGTGCATTACCCCCAGTGAGAAATGCTTTGGAAGATGAGGCACCAGTGTAATAGGCCTGGTTACATAGTAATTTACCCTGGTGGTAATGCTGGTAATTACCTATATAACACCCAGTGAGGCCCAATTACTATGTAAACCCAGGTGTTTTATCACAATGTTGACACGACAGCCGATTGCTGGTGACTGCACCAAGGACAGGCTAAAGCATGTTGAAAATAGACGCACTAAAAAAAAAACACAACTGAAGACGCCAAGTAGCTGCAGAGACAGATATCCAATGTCAGGGGCATCGTACCTCTCGCTTAAGATGGGTTTTGTCCAAACATAGTACTGTAGTTGGAGCCCGACCCATAGACGGCCGTGGTGTTTTAAGCATTTTTTGGCATTTTTTTCGTTTTTTGATGGTCTTGCATGTCAACTAGCACACAGACGTCATGCTACGTTATGGTTATCTTGGGGTGGGGTTGGGTGGGGTGGGGTGGGGCAATGACGTTCATGTCATCTTGCCCACACACGTCATGCTACGTTATTGTTATGTTCTCTTGCACTTGCACACACACGTCATGCTACGTTATTGTTATGTTCTCTTGCACTTGCACACACACACGTCATGCTACGTTATGGTGATCTTCTCTTGCACACTTGCTCACACACGTCATGCTAAGTTGTGGTGATCTTCTCTTGCACTTGCTCACACACGTCATGCTACGCTATGGTGATCTTCTCTTGCACTTGCACACACACGTCATGCGCACCATTGTTTTTGCAGATGGAAACCGTGCTTGGGAGTCACATGCCAAAAGTTTGAAAATCAAACATGCCAAAGTGTCTCATCAAAACAAAGAATGGACCAAACAAATGCGAAGAACCTCCTTTTTTTTCCTGTCCACTGTGGCAGGGACGCAAATCGCTGACAGATGGTGGAAAGGCCTTTCCAAGACGGTTGTATGATGGAGTCAACACAAAAGAACACCCTGAATTGGAAAAGTTTGTCTTGGGTTACTGTTGGCGAAAATCTTTGGGACCATTGACACCTCACCGGTTTCTCAAAGAACTTTGCAAGGCCGTCAAAGCAATGAAGCGCTTCTGAGAAGAAGGAAAAAAAGTGCTGCATCCCAAAAAAACACGAACTTATGTCAAAAAACGAAGTAGTTTTGGAGATTTTCAAAACCCTATTTTTCACGTCAACATGAGAAAAAATGACGTTTCGCTGTAGCGAAAACGACATTTTTGTTGATGAAAAACTCCTAAAACCATACGGCCGTCTATGGGTCGGGAACCCTGTAGTTACCCAAAGACTTGCATTTAAATAGTGGAAATGATGACCCATCAAATTTGGCGAAACCCTATTTTCAGACAAACCCAGATGGGTCAAAACCCTCATGCCCCCAGGTGTTTCCATCTTGTTGAAATATCAATATCCAAAGACTTCACATCTTTTTACCATCTATTTTTCCCCAACTAGATGATGAATTTAATGCATAGATTCATAAATGGTTGTGTCTCCTCATATGAAATTACTATCTATCTTGTCCACCTCGGGCCCCCGAAAAAAAGACAACCCAGTCAATGAATGGCTTGGCGCACTGGATCAGACATGGAAGCCGGTTGCCCAGTGACAACGCCATGGCGGCAAGAAACGGCAGAATGCTACATACTGCAGGGCAATTCCGAAGCAGAACGCTGGGAAACGTGGAGGGAAGCCATGGAAATTACTGGATAAGCTACCAGAAAACGACAGTCTTTCACATGTGTACATATAAAAGATCATATAAGCCTGTCCATTCCCATATCAGATCATAGAAGAATGTCTAGGTAGACACGAATCATGTATGGTTTGTGTCTAGGTGACCAGTGGCCGTATCGGATTTCACCTGCAACCTCTTGGACTTCATGCGGCCCACATGGGGCAGCTAAACCCCCTGTGCCTGAGCTGTTTACATGTTCAAGCCGAAAGCTGGCACGGGACACAATCACAGCACTGACCTTTGGTTGACTACACCCTGGCATCTCCGAGTGTTGATCAACTACTAATCAATCCCGGCCCAAGAAGAACATGAAAATTCTGAGCCTCTGAGCTGCTTGGCACCCCGAAAAGATGAAGAAGACGAAGACGAAGATGAAGATGAAGATGGAGATGACGATGACGATGACGATAACGATGATGATGATGATGATGATGATGATGATGATGATAGTGTAAACCGTGGGAAACCAATAACAAACCTACTGTTTGTGGATGGTTTATTGCCACCCATTTCTGTAGGAACTGGATGGTCTTTTATTCTTGTGCTCCTCACACCCCTCGCAAATAGAAAAGAACATTGCTCAGTTTTACTACTGTATTAAAATATGTGATATCATTAGCAGTGTTCCCACCATGTTAGTAGAGTATAACAACCCCAAAAGACATAGAAAGAAGTTGGGAACCTGGAGAAAATAGGGACACCTGACCCAAGAACGACAATCCTGGAAACCCTGGGTCCGCTGGCTCAATGACTTGCGCGGCTTCATCGATGACGACCTCAGAGAGGTGTTGTTTTTGTTGGCTAATCTAAAGCTGATCCATAGGGTTTAATGGGGTTTAATAGGTTTTTCATGGCATATTACTGCGATATTCATGAGATAACCTCAATCAAACATGGATAGCAATGGATAGCCGGAAATCCCACTCTTTACAAATGATTTTCCCATCAAGAACGGCCATGTTCCTTTGCGCCACGTTTGATTACCGGACTGTCACCATGGTGACTGACCAGTCATCACTGAGGCCGCAGCGAAGGGGAATCGGATCTTATCCTTGGAGGTTCGGTGGAAAAAATGGCCAGCCATCACTGGTTGTAGAGGTAAAAACACTGAGGCAAACACCTGGGAATGGTGATGGCAATGGTAATGTTCCTATAAGTGATGAAATGACGCAAAAGCTACATAATTCAGCATATCAGCTGGTGAAGACCTGTGAGAGACTCAGAAGCCTGGCTTCACGATTGTCAAGCCTGGATTAAGAAACTCTGCCGATGAATTGGGGTGGCTACACCCAAAATAGTGCTCAAAGCCATTAGATAAAATCCCATTACAATTGGTACCACCCTATTAAACTAGGGGTATTTATCCTAGATCAACATCAACAAATATCCTAAACATGAACAAAGGGCAGGCTTGCATCAAACATGGTCCACCTATGTTTGTCTCTTTCCATATCTTTCCTGTGCATCACATGAGTCATCAATGTCACCATCATCCCATGCAGAACACATACAACGGGTATGGGACTTGCCCCCCATGACTAATCCCTTCCCCACCAATGCGCAATTGGGGCAAGGGATGAAGCCAAGGCCAAAGGCACACCAGGCGTTTCGAAAGTAGAACCCTCTATATACATACACATTGTGTATTTGTCTACCTATACATGATATACATCTGTGTGTGTGTGCCTGTACTGCACCATGTATGTATATATGTATATATATCCATTGTTTGGATACACTATATTATACAGTGTCAATTTAATGTGCAAACAGTACATATCACTTCCACCTGGTTGGGATGTTACCCACCTGTGCCCTCTCACCGCATCCAAGTCTCTAAGGGCCCCATGCCACAACCGATGCAGGTTGCACAAACGACCTGAGAGGAGCACTGCGAGGAGAAAAATAGACGGCAACGTGGATATCGACATAAATATTAATGCACATATATATATATATATATGCACATATACATGCATATATATATATAATATACATACCCTCCGGTAATCGAACATAGCAATGGAAATCCACTATAAATGGAGGTTTTAATGGGAAATGCATCTAATTATATATATGCATATATAAATGGCGGATGTTCAATTGCCACGTTTTAATGCCGGACGGTATGCATAATAATGTCAACCCCGAAATAATAAACGCTGGTTTGTAAATTTGGGGGGTACTCCCCAAATAGATCCAAATAGTGATAATATGTAATAATATGATACTACTTCAATTGCGCCCCCGCAATTACACAGCCTAGGGGTTTATTCATCCAGGGTTCACATTATAGATGTTCTCCCCCAAAAAAATCCCATTGGGTCATCTGCTCTGGGATTGCTGTTGCACCGTTGGACTCTGGCAGACTCCCGAACTGTTCATGCTTGTATGTTGATGCATGTTGTGTGTGTGTGTCCATAATTTGTGGTTCCTGCTTGGCCATGACTGCTCTCTGGATCGGATGGGTCGAACCTTAGTTGACTATGT
Organism: Cladocopium goreaui; assembly: GCA_947184155.2. Taxonomy (NCBI): domain Eukaryota; class Dinophyceae; order Suessiales; family Symbiodiniaceae; genus Cladocopium; species Cladocopium goreaui. The sequence continues at coordinate 242,607 of CAMXCT020000251.1, read as the reverse complement.
AATTTAGATAAGACTGGGACCCGATTTTCTTGGTGGAATCTGCTCTGTTTTTGTGGGACCCAAGGTAATGTATCAGCAACAGGGTCAAGCATTAAAATGAGGGACCCCCCATGAATCCCATGTGTTTCTGTTTGTTCACTGTGGCCCCCAGGCGTCGATGTTTTCCATGACCTTAGCTATACGATGCGTAATCCACCAACAAATGGTCAAGGGACAGAGGGAGACAAGAGACATCACCATACTATTGACTTCAAGAGAAATCACTGGCATAAGTTTGCTGGATTTCAATAGCATGTAGCTCTTCTATGCTGTTCTGACTCTTTGATTTTCACCACAAAGGGGGGGAAAAACACAAAAAAATATTGAAACACCCAAAACGATGAAATCCTCCATTTCTGCTGCGACCAGGCGACGTGCCGCAAGCCTGCGCCACCACGCCTTGGTCCATGTTCCAAAACTGATTCAAGTGGCCATGAAGGCCGGCCATGGGAGGAAAAGAACGGATAACATGGGATGACATGATGTAACTTATGATAAGATGTGGTGTAACCTGATCACCTGATGATTTGGTGACAAAAAATGTCACTGCCGCTGCAAACCATCACCTGAGGTCTTTGCTGGCGGCCGCATTCCGCCAACCTGCTCTCGAACCTCAAGATGTGCCATGTTGTACAAGTGACCAGCTGATTTCAACCGGGTGATGTCAGAAACAAACCTCCGAGCACTGACAAAATATGAAAAAAAAAGTATACATTTATGTATGTATGTATGTCTGTCTGTCTGTATGTATGTATGTCTGTATGTCTGTATGTCTGTATGTCTGTGTGTCTGTATGTATGTATGTCTGTCTGTCTGTCGGTCGGTCGGTAGGTAGGTCTGTCTGTCGGTCGGTAGGTCTGTCTGTCTGTCTGTCTGTCTGTCTGTCTGTCTGTAGGTAGGTAGGTAGGTAGGTAGGTAGGTAGGAGGTAGGTAGGTATGCGTGAGTGTGTGTATATAATGCGTTATATATATATATGTAGTTTTGTACATGCATAGTTCTTGACATAATTAGAAACACATATCACATCAAAATAAATCAGATACTAACAATAGTTCATTGGGCCCAAATACAGGCCACGCACACTCTCAGTGCCAGCTTCATGTTGAGGTCGTTTGAGGTCGTTTGAGGCGGCTAAAAATATTTCACGTGCATGATAGAGAGAGAGAGAGGGAGAGAGAGAGAGAGATGTAACGTATGTGCGTACGTATCTGGAATTCTCTGAATATGTATGCACATGATTGCACACACGAGGTGCTATGGCATTTTTTCCGCAACTCCTCTTCTCTTGCTCAGCTTCCGCTGCGGTCCCCGGCGAGTACGGCCGATCTTGTGGACAAAGGCCCATCCTGGAACTGCCAAGGCGGTCCATGGTGGGTCTGGACTCAACACTGGAAGCACGGGGGCATTTGCCTCCGGTATGGGGGATGATCAATTGCCACGTTGGATTACCAGAGGGTATGTATGCACTATATATATATATATGCGTGTGTGAATTTTATATAGGTATAGATATATATATATAGATAGATAGATAGATAGATAGATGTGTCTCCATTTAAGTTGGTTCACTTGGGTGACTTTTTAATCATACTATCCCAATAGATCTTTCATTTCCCCGACTTCGATGAATCCTTGAGGATCCCAAGCCCAGGTCAGCGCCTCAGTACCCGTACACCCAGGTTATGAAGCACCTGCCATGCCAGGGGAGTCTACCAGTTGACCCAATCGTAAACCCTGGTAGATACCCATGAAAACAAATGATTACAGATAATAATTGTGGATGAAACGCTATGGCCCTATGGGTAGTATGATTATTATAGATGATATTATAGATATGATGTTAATAGTGGGTATACAAATGATTATGGATGATAATTATAGATTAGAATCTAAATAATAGATGATGATCATAGGTTATTATGGGTACACAGGATTGATGTTATATGATTTATGAATATCTATGACCCATTTAAATGATGTGGCCAACGCACACACACACACATGTCTGCTCTCTCTAAACCAATTGGGGGGAGTTATAGCTCTTTCAAAGCTCGAACAAAGAGAGTTTTCTGCAAATCTTCCCGCAAACCATCTCTGATATCAATGGTGCCTGGAGTTCACCTCCTCACATATCTCACATATCTCACACATCAGTCAGTAGTGACAATTTTGAAGCTGTTATCGGATTGAAATCGCCAAAAATATGGTCCATCATTCATAATCACATACCTACACCCACACATATCATCACATATCTATGATGGTGTATATACATATATATATATGGTGTGTATATGGTGCTGTATAGTATATTACTAGGTTATATATTACAGATAGAGCGTTGGTCAATAGTGGTTTCAAACCCCAAGCTTCAAACCCCAAGCCTCGGCCAAGTTATCGGTCCCGCGATTGCTAAAGGCGCTGGCCAGCACTGGGCCCCGACGTGTCCTTCGGTGTCACGGGCCCCCTTCGATTTCGAAAAAAAAACGCAAGGGTGTAAATAAAGAATAGATCGTCTACATGTACAATAATATGCCATATCATATATATACATATAGGCTATAGAATATACATATATATATATGTATGTGTGTGTATTCTCACACTGGTATAAAGAGCCCCATCACCACATGTATATACATGTACTATATATATATATATCATATGTATATACGAGGCACGCAAAAACCACCAGCTTAAACTCCCAACCCCTGCCACCTCAACCAGCCACAAATCATGGACACCGCTGTGGTGGTCTTGCCAGTGCCTCCGGTGCTCTGAGATATGACTTGGTCAGTGGGGTTCGCCTCCAAGTTGAAATTCTTTAGCGTATATTGATATTTATATATATATATTTATACAGAAACTGAAAGCTTCACTTTACCACTATTTTGGAATTGGACCTTGCTTTCAATCATCCTTTTTGGGGTTGCCATAATGGGAAACCGTATGGAACACACCCTAAACCCTAAACCCTAAACAATATCGAACCTACTAGATATGGCCCTGGCTGGGCTCCATTTTCTAGTCATGGATCCCAACAGCCCATGAAACTGGCGAGCTGAAAAAACGCCCGAGGTAGAAAATGGGTGATGCTTTGGGTGGTTTGACATCCCTTATGTTGGGGAATATCACCGATCCCAGTCACAGGATATGTCCAAATTCACGATGTGAATACAACTCACTAGGCCAAAGCTGAAACGTGGTAAATGTGAGCAATCAATTCCCCTAATAAATACCCTGATTTAAAAAAAAAAACTGGTTCAGTATTGGATCCATTTTGGGGGCTATGGGCGCCTGGTGGCCCTTGGATGAGACTGAAGCGTCTTCTCCTGGACAAGCCAATGGGCCATCACAGGCCAACAGGTGGCGATACAAACAAAGAGAGAGAGAGATATATATATATATAAATATATATATATGTTATATATAAATATATGTGTGATAAATATAAAAAAAAAATAAAAATAAATAAATAAATATCTATCTATCTATCTATCTATCTATCTACTATCTATGTATATATATTTATATGATATGCATATGTGATATATATATATACTATGGCTCAAAAAACGGGTATGGATCGCGACTCGGTGATCCGGACATGTGGAACGAACGAGTTGCACAAATGAGTTGCACAAATGATCTCAAATGAATTCAATCTCTTCAAAAGGGTATGGATCGTGGGTATGGATCGCCTGTGCCTCCGGGGTATGAATGGGGACCTTACATTTGGAGCTGCGGGACATATATGCATCACAATGACAATAATGATCATCACAATAATCTTGATAATCATAATCATAATAAGAATGGTAATAATTTGTGATTGTAACTATGTATGTGTGCGTCATATGTGTATTTAATATAGAGTGGCTATCCATTCAAGCGTAAGACGTGGATGCAACTACCAACCACATAGCCCGTTTATCTGATCATCCACCACCTCCACCCCCACCGCCACCATCAACAAGAATATCAACATCATCAACCAGAAACAAGGATGATAACCATAAACCATCATCTGCCCTTAACCAGCCATGAACCATCAAAAACATTCAAAAACATCGATCATTACCCTCTGGTAACTTCAGGTAGCTATGAAAAGTTGCCCATTTATAGATATGCTAACCTATTAAGATTGGTGATTTCCCATAGCTATGTTAAATTACCAGAGGTTAAACCCTATTATATATCCCCATCATATCCTTATAAAACCACATTCTTGTTGGTTCAATCCCATATAAATCCCCAGTGAAATTACCAGACATTAGCCACCCATCAACGAACTCAGCATGGATCACCCTACCCTGCGAGAGTTCACCACGCCTCTCCAAGACCAAGCGCATGGCCGCCTCTTGCGAACGGTTCAGCTTAATGCCTGGGCTGGTCATCCATGGTAATCCACCATCGTTAAGGAAATTGATAGCACTATAACCCAATATATGACTTATATGATTAACAATATAGTATGACTTATACTATATAGTACTTATATATGTACTTTATATAGTATGTTGCCAATATATGTACTATAACAGTATTTATATGTGACTTATATGATTCTATATGTATATACAATGGCCATGTTATGATGGATTACATTTTGCCCCCAGTTTTTTTGCACAGTTTTGGGTGACATGGGTTCTATTTTTCGGGAAGTATTTATGTTCTATTAACCCTTATTGATGAACGTATCACTGTTTCCTTTCAAATAATCCAGGTTTTGAGCTTTGCACACGTGGTGAAGGCTGGCATCAATTTCTGTAACAACTCCAAGTGGCTCGCCACAAATAGTTTTAACCATGTCCCCTCGGCCACCCTATAAGAATCCACAGACAGGAAACCTCATTTTTGGGCTGCGCGACGTAGTGGTCGGGTCATTATACTTCACTTAATTTTGGTGTGTTTCCCTTTCGTTGGCTTGGAGACTTCTCAATTGGTCTTATCAAAATCATATCACCAAGTCTTGGTCATTGGTAATGCCTCAGTTAGGGGGTTTCAACTGTTCCAATATCGAGGCTACGCCCCAGACTTCTGTTGTCATCTGGCACGCTACCCTTGGCCTCGTACCTGAGGGGAATTCGGGGATCGGTCGACTGGGATGATCTGGGAAGCACTGACTATGACCAGTCCAGGTGCCTCCTTTAGGTGATCCCATCCCCCTAACATCCCCTAATATTGAAGACCCCCTGGAAACTTATTGAATCTGTTTGGTCTTGGATCTATTGAATCTATTCATTCTGGGGGTCCATATGAGTTGCATGTAATATCGGTTGAGATTATACGCAGAATATTACGGGGAAGGGACTAACATGATGTTCCCTACAAATTTTGCAGCGCTACTCACATCCTTAGCCCCAGATAGCCCCAGATTCCGAAACGCGCACGGTGCCGCACCAACATCCTGCTCTCTGGAGGCTTTGCTAATGTCAGCCTGCATCGCAAAGATGGAGGGGCAACTGCCTATCGCCAAGTAATGACAAATCTACGGGGGGTGTACAGTCGGCACTTCAGTGACAGCAGGTCTTGGGAATACATGTGTTTGCCGCAGCTGTGGAGAAGCCGCCACGACCCCGTCACCGCACATCTCTCGGACCAAGAGGAGTGTGCGTCCCGCAGCACGCCAGCAGCAGCACTGGCAGCAAAATGAAGCGAGCAAGCAAGCAAGCAACCAAAGGCCTATAGAAGGTTTGCAGGCTGAAAGGAAGCAGAAAAAAGCAGAACGCATGCAGAAGGCAAACAAAGGCAACCTGGATATCTGCCAAGCCTCTGGGTTTGGCTTCGGTCGCTGCAACGGGTCCTCACATGGCTGTCCAATCTGCCGAGAAACCTTTAGATGGGTTTGTCGTAAAATAGGGCGCCCCAAAACTCCATGGTTGATCATCATGTTTCCCATTCAATGGCCACTTTAAGGATGTACAGCCAAAAAGCCTTTCGCAGAATGGTCAATCATTCAAGCATTCTTCAACGATCTTCACCTTTTGAAGTCTTTTGGCAGTTCAACAGTGTGATGTTTAATTGAGGAAATCAATGGAAATCATGTGCTTTTTGGGTCTCAAACGTCAGTGGAAATATGTGGAAGTTTCCGAAAATATGGGTTACCCCTAAATCATCCATTGTAATACGATTTTCCATTTTAAACCATCCAGCCATTGGGGTACCTTAATGGATTGGGCCCCATATGGACCCATTGTTGCGGTCCCATTTAGAGGCGGCCGCAGAGGACTCCGAGATGTCTGCATAGAGCGCATCTCAGCGATGCGACGGTCGAACCCGAGTGGCGAAGCATAACATGGCAGACTTGATCCTTGGGGACAAAGGATTGGTATAGATAGTGATAGTGTATAAGTATGCTAATATCTGCACAATATATAAGAGTGTAACTTATTGTAACATATATTAATACCTATTATCATATTATATAATATTATATATACATTACCATTGACATCCCTTGATGCCATACTCTTCACAACATTCATTTCCAAGGCCACCCTCAGCAAAAGAGGCCCTTTTTCAGAGATCGCTTGTTCAAGCTGGCAGCAGAAGCCTCGGCTGCACCTGACGTAGCTGGGTTTCCCGAGATGCATTCAGAGGTGGCCAAAACATTCCAAAAAACACAGCAGATCTGCCCACATCTGCCTTATTTTGGTTTTTTTAATGCTGTAATCCCAAAAATTCTGGGAGATAGCTGGGTGTCTGCAAAGAAATCGCTGCTCGGTGGGGCCGCGCTATCTTTTTTTGAATCTCTTGGCGCGACAAAAGTCCACAAAATCGGAGCCCTCCCAAGTTTGCACTGCGCAAAGATGGCTTGCACCGGTGCTTCAAAGAAAATATCGACAGTATCCCGCAGTGGTGGGCGGTCACAACCAGCATGGAGAAAATACGCCAAGAAGATGGCACTCTTACACTGAGCAAGTCCCCTTGGCCCCTTGACCCCTTTCCTACATATATATATATGCATATAGATGATCTTAGATGATCATCCAAGTAAACAATTTTATGCGACTCGATTCCACCACGGGAGCTCCAAAAATCTTCCTCTGAGTTCTGTCTCGAGGGAAAAGACGTCTGCACAACCAGGGCTTCATGGCAGGATTTGTGGCATGGAAACCATTCTCGGTGGCCATGTCCCCTCTGACTGTGCCGAGGGTTGGAACATCAAAACTAGGATTGGCCGCAGGGCCGCCAGGCATTTTGGCAGAGATTGCAAGCATTGCTTTGGTGCCTCTGTATCGATGTAATGGCATTTGATATCTTGGCATAAAATCGAAACGGCATCTGACCAGTTATTCATGACATATCTCTGGTCATATAACTATATGCACACATATAATCATATATAATCATATATATACAGTTAGCCTGTACTACATCACTTCTGGTGATTTCACCGTGCATCACCGGTCCTTCACAGCTTTCTCCGCGATGATCACCGCATTGAGTGCTGCCCCCCGCAACAACTGGTCGCCAGACAGGAAGAACTCAATGCCCTTGTCACCGAAGACGATGGATTGACGGATGCGGCCGACCTCCACGTCGTAGTTTCCAGTGGCATTCCTGGGCAAAAAAAACGGCGTTGCGCTGGGATTCTTTGAATGGATGGAGATAGAAATATGAGATGGGATTAGATTGGATTCGATGAGGATCAGATTGAATTAGGATTTGATCAGATCAGATTAGATTGGATAGCTAGATAGGTGGATGTATAATAGTATAGCGATATTGTCACCATTGAAATTGAAACGGCAAAAAATCGGCTCTCAGCTTTGCAACCAGCCATGAAACCCTTTGGGCATCCCTCCCAAATTTGGAGATCCATCACAAATAGTAGCTATCTTGTTTTCCCATTTGCAAATATGCTAACTTGATCAAATTCGCAAGTGCTGTTCACCACCTACCATATGTAGGGTTTACAAAAATGTCTGCCACTTAACATGATTTTAAAGCACATACACACTGGGATGCACATCCAATTCTGGACCCCGTCAGCACAAAGTGACAGGGGCATGGGATACTGCAGGGAATCTGGCTCATCGACCACCTTAACACCTGGCCAAGGGCGAATATCCCAAGTTTGTTTCATCATGAGAGTGAGGTTTAAATCCACGGGGGATGCCACATTTTGAGACCAAACCATTTTTGGAAAGGAATTTGTTTGGTTTTAAGGTGTTTCCGAGTTTGAGCCATGCCTTATCATGCCTTCATTCACTCATGTTTTGTGGAAATGTTGTGCGCTTGGTTCCTCAGTGCTTCCATCAACCCAACCACAGCTCACCACCTGGGGCCGACTTTAGGAGCTCTCGCACATCATCTGGGGAGATGGGCTCCTGCAGTAAGAACAAGAAGTGAAACCCCAAAAAAACATGAGTGGAAAACATTATCAGAACAATAAATCATCATCATCATCATCATAACATATGTCAAGCTGGGAGCTTTGGCCATTTCAGCTCCTCCGTCTCCACCGTGATGGACTCAGAGTGCGCCCGGAGCGTTGGCACGCGCACAGCGGTGCAGGACACCTTCACATCGTCATCCTGCCAGGGCCATGGCCATCCATGGCCATCCATGTCACCTGCCTGGATGATAAATTGGGTCTGGTAGGTTATGGTATGGAAAATCACCATTTTTAATGGGTAAATCAACTATAAATGGCAATATCATCCGACTGGTGGTGCAATAACCATCTTGAAAAATATGAGTTCGTCAATGGGAAGGATGACATCCCATATATGAAATGGAAAATAAAATTCATGTGCCAAACCACCAACCAGTGATGATATGTGTTCAAGTCTTTTTCCAGGTGCCATACTTTGCTGGTGAATAAATCCCAATCACCAAGTAATCATGGCGGTGCCATGGTCAAGTTACATCGTGTTACATGGTTTTACTGGGTTATGGTCATCCATCACATATTTGGAATCATCCCATTCATATTCAAATGTCTATGGCGATAGTAACTATGGCAATTATGGTAGTATGGCAATATTACTAGTGATATGAAATCCTGGTACAATGGGCATATTCAACCCTATTCATGGGTATATGTCAACATTAATCAATGGCACTATGGCGTACTATGGATACACATTATTAAATCAATGTACCATGATTAATGGCATCATATTACAATGGCACATTGATTATGTACCACGGATCAACCAATGGATATCGTAAACATTATCAAATCCCACTATTAAAATTGGGTACATGGCCTCTACCAGGAAACATCCAGCGACTTCATCCCAAGGGACGAGACCAAAGATCTTCTGCAATTCCCAGGTCACCTTGGGACCGATAAAAAACTGTCACAACTGGCCATTTTTTGGTGGGGAAACGATGGAAAAATGCCATTCGATGGCAGTGACTGAAGATGGAAAATTGATGAAATAGCATGTCTATAATCTTGAAATAGCCTATCCACTGAAAAAAAAGATAAACTCTTGGATTGGGTGCCCTATTGATCATTCTTGGAATGGTGTGACTCAAAGTCTTTGCGGTCATATGCGGGCATATCCAATGGTGTCTGAAACCTGTGGTCAAATCTCCCCAAAACTGGCTTGAAAATAGCCTCAAAAACTCGCTCGCCCCCCATATGCAATGAAATCTACGAATCAATGGATTGACTTTAGGGAAAATCTATGGGACACGTGTTTCTTACGCCGAAGCCTAGGAGTTTCCTCTCATGCCCCATCTCTGGGAATCCCCAATCGCCACCTTCATCTCTTCCTTGGTGTAACCGTTCTCCTGGAACTTGTCGATCTGTGGGATCACCTGCATCACTTCGATGATTGTCCCGTCACCACCATTGTCCCCATGATTTTCCCAGCTATAACACGCTATAACTACTATAAACCCATATTTTCCCATAGATTTTCCCTGATTTCTAATTTTTGTCCACAGATTTCCCATGTTTCATCCGCCGGAGCCCAGCCCTTTGTGGCGCTGCGCCCAAGAGACGTTGAAGGGCAGCTGGTGCGCGAAGAACTCGGGCTTTGGCACCTCGCCTTCCTTCACCCAGGTGGCCAAACCTTGATGCTATGGATGTTCTCCAGGGTATG
>CAMXCT020000251.1:137500-227500 GCA_947184155.2 Cladocopium goreaui | reverse complement strand
ATTCACTTCAATATCTATGCCTTCGTTCAGTCATTCCAAGCTCGCAGCAAATCAACAACCGGTTGGCATTACCACGCCACAAAAAATACAATGGGGCATCTTCCAAGCACGTACCAGTCACAGACATAGACAACCAACATGCACACAATAGAATAATTTGCAGAAACAATAGTCTTGTGATGCCATCCTAAAAACATCCTTCCCCCATCCTCCCAATCCCAATTACCCCCAAAAGCTCCTACCATTGCCACTGTTCCTTGCCCCTTTTCCACAGCACCACGGCTGGAAGCTGCTGGATGGCTGCGCACGGGGGCCGCAGTCTGTGTTGCCATGGGAGTCACGAAGGCCGCGCCAGCCGCCGCAGCAGCGGTTGCAACGACCATTTTCGAAGCAGAGGGCATGGCGAGGGCGGTGAGGCGGACCGTTTTCGAGCCAAAGCTTGGGGAAGTCATGGAGGAATCATGGAAGCTGCTTGGTGCTTGGATGACCACAAACCCAAACAAAAGTGAAAGTGAAACGCTATACGGTAGAGTAGGCAAGCCGCCCTTGAAACGTCAAAGCACCCCATTCGGAAGAAAGTTCCCAGGCCTGCGGCTTGAAAGCAGCCACAGAACCATCAGGTGCTGGAGGGCCCATTTTTTTGTGCAAACGTGTTGGGATATGTGCCCAAAGTCGATGCTACCAGTACGATTGGATGTGGGTTTTACCTTTGTTGTCTTTGCTCTTTTTGTGTGTGTGTGTAAGTCAACTGTGTGCGAGGTGGTTTAATCCATGGGAAACACCACTGAAACTTGAGCCACGTGGCCCCCGCTGCTTGAACGTCGATGGGATGTGACATCCGAGGCCAAGCGGCTTGCAAAGGGCGTCCCCGGGAGCCTCGGAACCGTCGAAGAGACTAAGTTGGGGATAGGCTGATGGGATGATCAATCTACCGCCCTGAGTACCTGACAGCAGTCCGGACAAGTTCTGGTTTTGATTCAGCTTCTCCTGGCTGAAATGCATATAAAGTGCATGATGGGAACTTGGGAACCACCTCCGATGGCATCTTGATCTTGTCATGTCATATCTTGTCATCTCGTACCACATGGTAATGATGTATTATATAATGGTATCATGTATTAAACTTTATTAAACCTTATCCATCTCCAGCGCTAAGACTCCCATTGCCTTGATGCGAATCATGATATGACTCAATGCTTTGTTCGGTTTCCATTGTGACTAACGAGACCACTGAGTCTTGATGGATAAGAATCCAAACTTCACCCGTCTAAATAGATGATAATGTTGGATTGTTCATGAATAACAACAAATAATGACGACGGCGACGGCGACGGCGACCACCACCACCACCACCACCACCACTCCACAACCACAACCACAACCACAACCACAACAACAACAACAACAACAACAACAACATTGCAATAAGCATTGCGCTAATAAACACCTAAAATTGTGAAGATATGTGAAGTCTCGTTCCATTTTTGAGAAGCCGGTCCTCCTATCAGACAAAAATCAGCAGCAACCCCTCGAGACATGCCGGGAGACGATGGAACTGCGAGCAGTCTTGGCTTGGAAGGTTCCTAGACCTCGGTTCGTGCGCAAGCTGCGCAATCGTAGGATTGCTGGAAATGAAGAATTTATTAGGATAAAGATCCTAACCATCCTCCCACGTGGATTTAATCTATGAAATAATCTATGAAATAATCCACTAAAGTTGATATGAACCATTTAAGATCCATTGAATGTATGGAATGATATGGATCTGGGGAGATTGTCATATTTCAATATAATTCACTGACCTGACATCAGGTTGTGCTGGGATAGTTACCCCTACAAACCATCGTTCCAGTGAGGTCGCAGGTCGTCGTTATATCTTATCCAGATGACTTGACCAACAAGAATGGTGACGCAACCAGCACAAACATTGAAAGGGAACGAACAAAACATTGAATTTCACCAGCAAAACGTGAAAAACCTCATGTTCTCTCTCATAGCCGAGCATGACGGTTGAAAATCCTGAATCGTTTGAAAATCATTTATGAATGGATATATCAATGGGGAGCACATCGCCAGGCTATAAATTACCAGGGGCTGGTAGGGTCCATGAGTGATGGATCAACAGAGGGGAACATCGAGTGATTGGTAACGCATACATAATTTCATCACTCTACTTGAATGTGCCATAGTCAAAGCACGGTATAAGCCATGGTATAAGCGGGTTGTAAGTAATTGTCGTCTTGACGTTGTTGGGCGTCCTTAACTTGGCAATTGTTCCTCCCTATTCGGGGTGGTATGACCATCCCCTGATATATCATCTAACTCTTGACCATGGTAGGCCATCACACTTGGACAACAATCTGACTCACCCATAATGCAATTTGGTTCATGCATTTCAGTAGGCTTCAATTTAGCAAATTGATTGATATTCATGGCATTTCATGGCAATCTGTCGTTCAGCTCTGGCTGCCGCACGGTTTTTCTGCAGCATGATGACGCATTTTAAATAAGTGTCCACCGCCAACATCGCCTTTTGCGACTCTGACGGTCTCTTCTGTTCACGCATCAAAGTTGTCCCGCAAACAGATCTAGCGTACAGCGTTTGTTTGGTTGAAAGGCTGCTTCTGGGCTGGGTTTCCCAGCTAAAAACAAGATCCAATCAAATGGCGATTGTTCAACATTGAAGGACCAATGGGCCCACAAATTGATCATTTGTTCGAAAATCATGGCCCGTGGCCATATAACAGTAGCAAGGGTGAGGCGAACGGCTGTGGAATCATCACCAACGCTGAATAGACGCCGAAGGAACCCAGTGAGAGTTACTGGACTGATGCAGGGATGGGCCATCTTATTTAACTGGCAGTGGAAGCCCGGAACTAGTTTGGATCTGCTGAAATAATACTATTTCCACCTGGACCTGTTACTTCCCGGCCCAAACCCATCGAAAACCAATGTTCCTGTGAAGCACCCCCCTCACCGCAGTGAGAGTATTGCTTTTTTTTTCACGTCTAGAAAAGATATAAAGAATGTCACACTCCTATGGTGAAATTGTTTCAAACATCGTTTGCGCGAAAAGGTAGCAAAGTCTTGAAACACTGCGTTTTTCCAATGATTTGTGGCTCCGGAGGGTCGGAAAGTAGGCTCGCTAAAGCGGCGGGTGCAGGAAGCCATCTGGGGGGATGAGGAGAGATGAAAAATTGCACGCCGTTGTTGCGCGAACCACATTTCGAAGTCAACAGTGTAAAAAATTGACGGTCTCAGACCACTTTTGGAAGTTGAGATGATGGAAAAGTGCACGGCGGTTGTGGCGCGAACCACATTTCGAAGTCAACAGTGTAAAAAATTGACGGTCTCAGACCACTTTTGGAAGTTGAGATGATGGAAAAGTGCACGCTGTTGTGGCGCAAACCACATTTCGAAGTGAACAATGTAAAAAACGGACTGTCTCCGACTACTCTTGGAAGTTAAGATGATGAAAACGTGCACGCCGCTGTGGCGCGAACCACATTTCGAAGTCAAAAGTGTAAAAAACTTACGGTCTCAGACCACTTTTGGAAGCTGAGATGATGGAAAAGTGCACGCCGTTGTGGCGCGAAGCACGTTTCCAAATCAAAATGTACAAGATAAACCATTCTCGGCGCATTTTTGGAAGTTGAGATGTCGAAAAAGTGTATACCGTTGTGGCTCGAAGCACATTTCGAAGTCAAAAGTGCAAAAAAAACTGACGGGTTCGGAGCACTTTTGGACGTTCAGATGTCGTTTCGCGTGACAAGCGCAAGGGATTGTGCACCTTTTCAAATTTGAGCAAAACGTGAGGGTTTTGCAGCATTTCCAAAAACGATGGCAGGCGTGGGACATTTCAAGAGGATCCGTAAAGATGCATTTCGTGTGGCAGGCGCAGTACAAGAGACATGTTCATCAGAGATGTTAGGAGGTCCGGGCGCTGATTTCCTGAGAGGAGTTGGATTTTGGAGCATCAGATCGTCAGGTTTGGTAAGGTGATTTTGTGTGACAAGTGCAGCACTTCATATGACCTGGCATCACTTTTTCGTGGCAGGTGCAATATTTTAGACACATGGGCTGGAAAAATCGCAAAATGCATTGGCACGAGGCCGTCGGCTCTGCACTCAACTTTCTATTTTTGAACGAAGTCTCGCAGAATTGCTTCTGCAAATTGCTTCATTTTTGATGTTGTCAACTTGAAAAATTGACGAAGTCTCGCAGGATTGCTGCGCTTCTGATGTTGTCAAATTCAAAAATGCGAGGAAGTCTCGCAGAATAGCTCAATAGCTCTCGCAGAATAGCTTCGTTTTCAAGCTTGGAGGTGGGCAGATAGATAGATAGACAACTACAACTGCAACTACCACTGCCACTACACTAAACTACAACTACAAATGCAAATCTACCACGCTACATTGCAATACACTAATTACAGTACAACTACAACTACAACTACAAGCAACTACAACTACAACTACTACTACTACTACTACTACTACTACCACTACTACCACTACCACTACTACCACTACTACCACTACTACCACTACTACCACTACTACCACTAATAACTACTAACTACTAACTACTAAATACTAACTAACTACTAACTACTAACTACTAACTACTAACTACTAACTACTAACTACTAACTAACTACTAACTACTAACTACTAACTACTAACTACTAACTACTAACTACTAACTACTATATAACTACTAACTACTAACTACTATATAACTACTAACTACTAACTACTAACTACTAACTACTACTAACTACTAACTACTAGCTACTAGCTACTAGCTACTAGCTACTAGCTACTAGCTACTAGCTACTAGCTACTAGCTACTAGCTACTACCGTAGATGGACGAAATATTCAAACCCCTTCTATCCGGTACAACCCCCTCGCCCCCAAAGTTCAATGTTATTGTAACCTGAAGTGCGTTAGCCCCAATGGACGAAAAAAAAATCAAACCCCTAACATCACTTTTGCTAACACGCGCACTGAAACATTGAGATTTGGGGGCGCGGGGGTTCAACATAGTTCGTGCTGCAGGGTTTGAATATTTTGTCCATCTACTGTAGCTACTAGCTACTAGCTACTAGCTACTAGCTACTAGCTACTATCTACTAACTACTAACTACTAACTACTAACTACTAACTACTACTTACTACTTACTACTTACTACTACTACTACTACTACTACTACTACTACTACTACTACTACTCCTACTCCTACTCCTACTCCTACTCCTACTCCTACTCCTACTACTACTACTACTACGACGACGACCACTACGACTACTACGACGACGACTACTACTACTACTACTACAGCTACTACAGCTACTACAGCTACTTCTACTCCTACTACTCCTGCTACTTCTTCCACCACAGCTACCACTACAATTACCACTACGCTACATTGCACAACACTAACACGAATTAACATACATTGCACTACAACTGCAACTAGAACAACTACTACCACTACATTACACTACACCTACAACTACACTACACTACACTACACTATGCCACGCTACAGTACACCACTACACTACACCACAACTACAACTACACTACTTTACACTACACTACACTAGGCCACGCTATACCACACTACAGTGCACAACACTACACTACACCACACTACACTACACTAATAACACCACACCACAACTACAACTGCAACAGCAACTGCAACTACACTACAGTAATTACACTACATTACAACTACAACTCCACTACGCTACACTACAACTGCAACTACAACTGCACTACACCACACTACATCCAGCAGTTGTGGTGAGGTGACCACTGCGATCATTGCAACCACTCCAAAAAACACAACTCCAACCACCTTTCGGTCCATCAGCGGATTCGCTCTGCCATCCGTGCTTCACAACAACCAACCTCTCCTACAGCCTCCTATCTTTGAAACTTCCGCCACCGTCTTGTGCGGTACTACTTCTAACCCAGTAAAGACGGAAAAATAATCCAGAAAACGCTTTCTATGCACAATTATGTATTTTTGTGTCCTATTATAACTTACTGGCATATTCTAACCCCTTCGTACCTGGGATGCTATGGAAAACCCATCCTTAGCACCCCTCAGTCTCCCCCAACACGAAGGCCGCGGCCGCCCTCACCGGCTGCGCTGCCACCAAGTCGTCCCGCCGCGCGCGGATCCGCGCGCGGCAAGCTGCGTCGTCGGCACCCAGGTGGCCCAGGACCTGGCCAGGCTCGGGAAGTTTGACTTACTCTATGTTACTATATGTTCTAGAATCATAGGAATATATAGTAACATAATTACTATTATTTGATGATATATTATATATTACTTATCTATAGTTACTTATTCTATATTACTATAAGTTACTATTATTTGCTATTATATATTACTAGAGTCATCCCATTGGTTCATCCAGCGAAAAATTCAGGGCTTGGCGGGCTTGGTGATGTCCCTATAGTTAGTACTATTCATGTGGGAAAGTATAATATCTATAGTGTATCCATACCCATTAGTATCCACTATAGTATGGTAACCATTATGTTTAATTACTCGTATATTGATGGGATACCCGTTTGGAAAAATGTGGGAAACCCAATGCCATCTAAAAGGTAATCTATCTCGATCTCCCATATATCAACACAACCTACCCCAATATCAAATATCCTCCAACTCATTTAAATTTAAATTAGATTCCACATCTTCAAAAAAGTGCATCGCCTCCAGCAATCAAGAATGAATCGCAACGCAAGACTCTTTCGCTCCCATATCCATCGGGGAACCTGTGCAACGAACTAAGCACTGGATACGGAACTGAGACAGACCCAGCAGGACGAACGGCCACCACTGAAAACCGAGTCTTTGGAGACTTGATGGCAAGGTCACCCGCTTCAGGCCTTGGTTAAGGTCACGTGCTCCAGGCTTTGGTTGAAATTGTAGCCAAAACTCAAGTTTTGAAGGCCGGATGGAAAGGTCACCCGCTCCAGGCTTTGGTTGAAACTGCAGTCAAAACTCAAGCTTTGAAGACTCAATGGCAAGGTCACGTGCTCCAGGCTTTGGTTGAAATTGTAGCCAAAACTCAAGTTTTGAAGGCCGGATGGAAAGGTCACCCGCTCCAGGCTTTGGTTGAAACTGCAGTCAAAACTCAAGCTTTGAAGACTCAATGGCAAGGTCACGTGCTCCAGGCTTTGGTTGAAATTGTAGCCAAAACTCAAGTTTTGAAGGCCGGATGGAAAGGTCACCCGCTCCAGGCTTTGGTTGAAACTGCAGTCAAAACTCAAGCTTTGAAGACTCAATGGCAAGGTCACGTGCTCCAGGCTTTGGTTGAAATTGTAGCCAAAACTCAAGTTTTGAAGGCCGGATGGAAAGGTCACCCGCTCCAGGCTTTGGTTGAAACTGCAGTCAAAACTCAAGCTTTGAAGACTCAATGGCAAGGTCACGTGCTCCAGGCTTTGGTTGAAATTGTAGCCAAAACTCAAGTTTTGAAGGCCGGATGGAAAGGTCACCCGCTCCAGGCTTTGGTTGAAACTGCAGTCAAAACTCAAGCTTTAACTTTGAAGACTCAATGGCAAGGTCACGTGCTCCAGGCTTTGGTTGAAATTGTAGCCAAAACTCAAGTTTTGAAGGCCGGATGGAAAGGTCACACGCTCCAGGCTTTGGTTGAAACTGTAGTCAAAACACAAGCTTTCAAGACTCGATGGCAAGGTCACCGGCTTTGGTTGAAACTGCAGTCAAAACTCAAGCTTCGTAGACTCGATGGCAATGACACCTGCTCCAGTCTTCGGTTGGAACCCCATGGCCAAAAGTGATGCTTGCAAGGCTGTCGGGGAGATGATGTAATTATATATATACTCCATGCGGTGCTCCTTCAAGATGTGTAACGCCTTCCAGCACAAACTCGCGCTCACAATTTGGGAGATCCAAGACGCAACGCCATGCTGTATACACATTAGTTGGAACGTAAATGCAGGACAGCGCTGCAGATTTTCCAATAATCCCTTGCTGACCCAATCTGACCCAAGTTTTGATCCAGCTTCAGCCGTCTATTCACGTGATGCACGACGAGCTTTGCGCCTGGCTTGCATGGAAGCTTCTCTGACACCAACCTGCGCAAGTCAGACCCAAGCATGGAGTGACTGATGCTCAATTTCACTCCTTCTCCGGTCAAGCACAGCATCTGAAGGTCCACCTCATCAGGTTCATCTGCTGCACCTTTGTCAGTAGATGATGCATCCACGTAGCCATATTTTGCACCGGACATTCAGCAAAAGTTGCACTCTTACCACGGCGAGTGTAGCCGAAAGATCTTCACAAAAAGGAACGGGTACAACACTGAAATCTAATAATATAGAACTGTTTCGGGGATGAGTTTCACTGATGAGTTCACTCTCAATAACCAGTGATGGGGAACGCTGCCAATCATACTACAAATTAAATATATACATATGTATATACATATGTATATATATATATATTATATTATATGTGTATATATAATTAAATATCAAAAAATATCGCAAATTTGTAGCAGTAAAATGCCATTTCAAAGCTGCCCCGTCCAACAAAAAATACCACGAATGCAACTCTTCGGCATCTTTTTCGGCTCGCCTGCACGGCGGTGCAGCAAACCCCTGTGTGTCGATCTTCCATGAAGCTGGCGACGGTGGAAATGATGGAGGCGTCATTCTTTGGAGCCAATTGCCTCGGCTCGGCGCCAGCAGCGGGTCCGCTCGGGGGCGCAATCCGGTGCAGGAGATTGGGGAACGAACTCATGGGACTTTCAGACATGAAAAAAAAATAAAAAAGTACACCTGGTCTGGACATGTCTCAACAAAAGCCAAAAGATCTTCCGCAGAACCTAAGGCCAACTATTCTGCAAAATGCCATCACCAACAAATCAGCAATTTAATCAGCCCCCAAAACTCATGAAACAATCCACACCAACCATCCACGGCCTCATCCTCCAAGGCACCCAAGGGCTTCCACGGCCGCCAATCGAATGCGACCATCCTGATGTTCCAGCAGCTCCAAGATGGCTGGCACTGCGATGAGGTCACCCTCATGGGCCACCTTGCAGGCCGTTGTTTCCCTCAAATGGAGTGTGAACCTCCATTGAAAGTATGGAGAAACATGGTGGTTGCACTTGCAGGAAAGCCAAACAGCCAAACATTTAATCGATTTAAGCTCCTGTACACGTGTGTCACACATCATTTAGATGAGGGTCTGCAAATGGTGGTTAGAATGCATGCCCTCAAAAGGCAAGGCGCAAGAACTCGGAGGTAGGGAAAGGTAAAGGCAAGGATACGGACATTGTGGTAAAGGAAAACGATAGGTGATTCTTGGCATTTCATGTTATTTCTTGTTGCTCCTGGGAGCTCATCTCTATCTTCTCGACAATCGCGCAAAGTCGCAAAAACTTTCCTTCGAAACTGGCCAACTGCACTGCGTCCCACTTGCCCGTCCCAACGCTTCTGCGGACGCTTGGCGTTTCATTTCTTTTAAAGTGGCATTGGATCCCTTGCAAGCCAGCCGTTTTTGAAGAGCTTAAACATTGGCAGACAGGGCCCAAGACTGGCATGGTTCGGTACCAAAGTTGACCAAAATCATCCCAGACCTCTAGGTCCTCTAGCACCTATATAAGAACTCCAAAATATTGGCCCAATGGACATGGCATGGCCGTAGCCTCACCCCCGGTGATTTCATCGTGGCCTTCAAGAGGCTCTCCAGCACAGCGCTACGCACCATGGCCTCGCAATCCCCAAGGCGACTGACTACAGGGCCAACGACCTCAGGTAGAGAAAAAGTCATCCACCAAAGCTGGGGTCATCGACCTCGCTCTCAATGAGGTCAATGAGGATCAAATTCATGAAAACCCTGGTGCCATTGTTTTCATCAGAAGAGCTGCCGGTTATGGATGTTCATCCCCTTGACCCAGCCCCAGATTGGCTTCTTGAAACAGGTTTCAACCTGTAATGGTTGAATTTACCAGTTTACCACTTGCCAGGGACACCAAACGGTGGAATATTCAAACGTACATAAAAGAGGGAAATCATTTACCCTCCAGCAATCAAACATATCAAACATGGTTTGCTGGAAAATCCACCATTTATAGATGATTTTCCCAACTATAAATTGTAAACCCCCATTTTAGATGGGGAGTTTCCAGCCCAGCAGCATCTTCATCACCCTTGCAGGGCACCAATTCGGCCAGAGTGGTCACTGCGGCCGCCCGGACGTTGGACACACCATCATCCAAACAGACCTTCGCCTGGGAAAACCCACAATTTTCAACTCCTTGGTGATGTTGGATGATCCATCTCTACGTTAACTATCTTTAACTAGAACCATTCCATTTGCAGGATTTTTGTCGAGATGCGAGCAGATATGAGTTGTATGGCTGATTGTTGACTCCTACTAAAGCTAAGGGAGATGATCATCTCAGCGAAGCGGGCATCAGGGCAGGCTTCCCAAAACACTTTCGCCCTTCAAATTGGTAGAGTCGGAGCTATCACAGTTATTCAAACCTGATGCTTATCACCACAGCCAGGGAAACTTTGTCACAGCAAAGATCTGCTACCCATCACCAAAAATGTGAATCCAACAACTGGAGCCTTGCACCTTGCTGAGTCTTTCATGTTTTTGTTCACGAATTTTATCAATCAATTTTTACAGTATCAATCACATAGAAGAATAGTTATACAACATTTAGAGTATAAATCGAAATATCTATTTTCGGACCGCTTGTCAAGCATTGGTCGCAACTGATGTTCGGTTCGTGGTTTGGAATCCTGCGGGCGCCTCATAGTTAGTATGATCCCTTTCATGAGGGGTTGTTGGGATTTCAAACCATCAGCCAAAACCACCAATTAATAATTGGTTGAACCGTACAAACAATTCAGAAAATCACCATGATTATCCTAGATAAGCCCATTGGCTGAAAACAACGCGAAAACATCTCCAATTAGTTGCGCCTTCAGCACCCCCTACCCTCAGTTGAAGATTCCCAGTTTCTGGATGCCAAAATCATCCATCCGAATTTATCCGTTGTATTGTACCCTCTTTCAAATCTCCAGAGTTTCCCCACAGAGATTCTGCATATCCTTTAGTCTAAAATATCCCCATAGTTTGCTGAAACCCTGGTGAAACCATCCCAGAGGATTTCGAGCCCAGCCCCAGGCCCCACCTTGGCCATGACCTCCTCGTCCCCGAGCCGCGCCAAAAAGGACAGGCTCCGCAGCGCCGCCGCGCGCACCGCGCCGTCGCGGTGCTCCAGCCGCGCCACGGCGCCGCGCACGGCCACGGGGTCGCCGTGCAGCGCCACCTCGGCGCCGCCACGCTGTTGAGCACCAGGAGTTTGGAAATAAACCCTTGAACTATGGAAATACATGTTATAGAGAGAGAGAGAGAAATATGTTAGTAATGTACTTACTTACTTGCATATATATATAATATGCATATCGAACACACACCCGCTCAATTCTTATATCACGGTGGCACTTATGAACTGGAAACTTGTTGCTCTAGCTGGCTTATAAGATGCTAAAACGCCCTCTGACTGGTATATCGGAGTTAGATTCCAGTTGCGAATCATTTAGGAAGTCGCAGGATCATCTTACCTGAATGGGTTGGTCCCAAAATGGTCCCCACTCAATGGTCCCCACTCTATGGTTTCAAAATAAGGTCTCAGACTGGGAGATGGAATGGGGTACCCTACTTTCCGACCCAGATCAATCCATGATGAACTGTTGTTCCCTTGTTGGTGGGGGTTGGATTGTTACCATGTTTTTTTCAACCTTGGGTCGTTTCTATAATCTGGGAGTGTTCTTGAAGTGGCACAGTACTGGTACCATACCAACTCGGTTCACATTGAAAGACTTCTGGTGCTTCAGAGGTTCATTGTGAAAGCTGATGCAGTACTATATGCCTCCGCCTTTGCACTGTGCACCCGTGAATACGTGCCCATATCGGATCAAATACGAATGGGCAAAAAGCATCGTACAGTTTTGTATACATAATTATATATATATATACACATAGTCACATAGTTGGATAATCGACATCACATTGATCATCTACTCATTCCTGCGCACAAAAAACTACACACACATCTGTAAACTGGCCGTTCGGACGCCAAGGCACCCTTCGTAAGGCATCCACTGCTGCGCAGCGGATGTCCAGATTCATATCCTCGTTGGCAGACGACTGACTTTTAGGCATGGGAGAATATCCACCAACATCTACCCAAGAAATTAAATGTGTATAGCAACCCCCAGAAAGATAGATACAGTATGTCAGTCTAGTGATTTATCATGTTTTATTACGATTTATTTATGGTTTGTCACTATTTTAGTGGGAAATGACGTGTCTATCCTTTTTGGGGGGTGCTACCTCCTTGTTGTAGAAACAACTGGAAATGACAGCGGGAGGGGGTGCTACCAAGCATCTTCCAAGCAGGGCACCAGAGAGGCAACCACAGCTTCCTCAGAGCCATGACTCATGACCCGTTCCAGTAGATTCCCCAAAGTGGATTCACCGGAAAGAAGACATCAGCGAATCCCGGTGGTGTTTGGGAATTCTGAAAGGTCAGCCAGTTGCAATATTTTTTACAGTCGTTGGATGTGGGATACCGCTGCACATCAGCACGGGAAATGCCAGGAAATGCCAGGAATCATCTCCTCTCCGACTGGTTCTCGCCAACGTCTCCAAGGCCGCCCAACGAGTGGTCGTGTCGGCCAAATTCAGCATGGCGGCAAGCTCCTGGGGCTGCATCCTGGGTAATGTTGGCCCAGGATTCATAAACCCCCAAGTTACTAACAGGGGAAATTACCAATTTGTATAGTAATTTAATGTAATTTATGACATTTTATGACTAGGCTGGGGGTGAATCTGGGATTGACGTTGTGGGTCAAAATCCCTTGTGCCATGCAATCATAGTGATACCTCCGGGCTGACAGGGAGCAATATTGCCTCCCGTTCAGGACAATCCCATTTTTGAGAATTTTGGGCGTGGATCACATGCGTTGACAAAATGGATGACATTCCCGAAACCAGCAATACTTGCTCATAAGCAATGCAAAGCAAAAAGTAACCCATATGGCATATGGGATACCATCCAACCTCAGGCACTGGATGACAAGAAGCAACCCTTGATTTATATCTGGAGAGGCCTTGGCTCCTCTATTCAACAGCTCATTACCCTTCACCCCACCCTCGTCACGATGGCGTTGCCAGTCTCAGTCAACTGGGAGATACACGTGACAGCTGCTTGGCAGGCATCAGGACAATCATCCCCCAGCAGATTCATGAGAGATCGGATCGTTGTCAAGTCCTCGGCCATGCAGTGCATCTAAAGCTCAACTAATCTGCAACTAATCCCTTACCCAAAGTGAAATTTCCCAATTCATATGTGCGTTTCTTCCCGGCTTCCAACACTTTTGCCCTACAGAAGGATTCCTCAATCTGGGCCCCCAAAATGAATAGATCCAATACAAAACCGGCTTTAATGAATAGATCCAATACAAAACCGGCTTTCTGGGGTAGGTCTACAATGTAGTTACGAGGAAATGGATTATGGGTCAATCTCTTCATCTACTGCTTTGTCTGTTGATCCTTTCGTCTCCTTGTCTGGGCCTCTGTTTTTGCACTGCTGTTGCCTTATACCAAAAGTATGAAGGCGCCACAGCTACCACAACGAAGAGGCGCTACAAAATACAAATGGGCTTTTGACTCATGACTAATCCCATCACCCGTTCATATTAAACACCCCCGAGAAACCATGGTGGACGTAGGGGATTCACATAGATATGACTGGGACCATACCATAGGGCTGTTTCATATGAAATGGGATTAGGAGGATGTGCCCCATCTGCCCAGCATCATTTCGCGGTGCCAAGCAGGACAGTGTTCGTGCTGCAGCGGCCCGTACTCGACCCTGGTAGTCATGGAGGCACTCGGTGATCCTTGGCACCAGCCGGCTGCCCGCGGCGCCAGCCACGTGCCCCAACGCCGTCACTGCGGCTTCGCGCACGCCGCAGCGGCGGTGGGTCAGGCGCCCACCTGAAAGTGACCATGGGTGGGAAACTCCCCGGAAAAAAGGAGGTTCTAAGTGGAAAGTAAGGAGAAATCATCTGTACATGTAGATTTTAAATGATTTTAAGGAAAAAAAACGTCTATAAATGTAGAGTTCAAAGAGAAAATAATCACAACAATATACTATAATGTATAAGTTGAGATTTTAAGGGTTTTTTTTAATTTCTTGCTGGGAAATCATCGAACTCCGCAGATTTTGCAGCCATGTTTGATTACCAAAGGGCAACCATCTTTTGAGCTATTTTTGTTCCGCAGGATTGTGAAAGTTGAGGGGCTATGTTACATTTCTATACATTTCTAATTCTAAACTTGTCGTAGGTTTTTTGTAAGTTGTATCAGTAGACCATCCTTTTCAAGGGTCAATTGTTGCAAGTTTTAGGACCACACACCATCTTTGTTGGTGGATTGATGGTTAAATTCGCGAAATACCTGAAATGACAGTTGACACTATCGATAACGGTTTGAGATTGTGGATGGTTATTCAAATATGTTGGGGGTCAAAAATTGAGCAATAAGTGTCAAATCCAAATGTTGATGGACACGCGCTTCCCTCGGTCACTGGGACAGGAAGCTGAATGGAAATCAAGTTATATACAGGCCAACGGTCAAGGCCAACGGTCAACCCCTCCCCGGCAGTTTCCGGCCAGTTTAGTTTAGCACACCAAGTGGCACAGAACGCTGCAGGCTCTTTCCTCACATTCGGATCAGTGATCTCTACAGGCGAGGGGCAGACTGCAACCAATGATCTGATGCTGGGTACTCCATTCAGCCCGTGGAGATTTCATGGCGGAGATACTGGTGCCACAATTCCAAGCAGCTTGTGGCAGCTGACCAATCGACGACAGGGAATAGGCATGATTAGGCCATAAACACTACACGTGCCATCACATGAGTGCTTCTCAAAATGGCAATTCCCCCACAATCAAACAACTTAGATCATTTCCGATCATTTTAGTATTTTAGTATTGAAAAATTCCTGGTTTTGGTCATTTCAACAGACCCCCAGCTACCAACGTCACAGCTGAGCGTCATGGCCTTTGGGCGCCAGGCTGCTAAGCTTCCAGATGGCTCCAATGAGATTATGTCCTCCACCAGGTTTGTCTCAAGGTGGTTTTTGTGCATCATGAGCTTAAGCCAATGCCCAGGTTACCATCCTTCAGTGTTAACCATCCTTCAATGTTGGCTAAAATTATTGGGTATGTTACCCAATGTGTATTATTTGAGATGACCTCAAATGGCCCTTGAATGGTTGGCTACTACCCAAATAGTTTATTAAATTGCCTTTGCCTTTGCCTTTGCCTTTGCCACATTAATATATGTGCATGTATATATATACATATGTGTGTGTAGATATCTGTATAATGTGTATATATGATAAATACAACTTTGCTCAAAAAAGATGTATGAACCATTGGATGGGGGCAATTCCTTGTTTTCCCTTTCAACGCTGAGCCCATTGTCCTGGGATGGGTTGCTTCACCAGCCTGCAGAACACCTGCGGGACTGGTGTCAAAATGATGCAACAAATAGCATCAAAAAGCATCACAGAGCCCTCTCCTCAGGTGGAAGTGGAAAAACTGCCTCAAATTGTTCAATTTGAAGATTTCAGAGTCATCAGAGCCGATAGGTGCTGCCCAGGGGCCCCCCTTGCCCATGTGCCTCCAGTAGCCCAGATTGCAGGGCTGTGCGCATGCATGGGGCAGTCTGCTGCAATGCCACAAGGCTCCGTGCATCCTCAGTGGCCATCAGGCTCCCAAGTCCACGGATGTGGTAAACCCATGTAAACCCAATGCCATAAACCTACCATTTGGCCTGGTTTATACCATTTTGCCACATTATATGACAATTCCATACAATTGTTTTGAAATGCCACAAGTCTACAAATCTGTTGGGTTCCTGAGGGCCCAACAGATCAACCAGTTCCCCAGAGCCAAGCTACGTAATGCAAAGCGAGTTCCAACTGATGGAGGCAGTGAATGACGCTCATGACAACCGAAGCAACCGAAGCATTGCCGTTTTGGCATCGCCTCTTCAACTGGTTCCCTGCGTACCAAGATGTGTAAGAATGTCTAGTATACAGTAAACCAGGTCTCAACCCTATAGATCCTCCTGTGTACTGATACTATTTAAACATGCAAAGGGTGTGGCGGCTTGAGTGTACTTTTGTCCATGGGGACCTTACATAGAACAACTTGAGCCAAGCGCTGCTACTCTCCTCACCAAGTTCTCCCCATGATCGCCAGGGGAGGGTGACCTGGCTGAAGGGTCAGGGCCTCAAGAATCCACTGTCAGTCTGGTCATGTGGGGTTGTCTCAAAATGCGGAACCCCACGCATGGTGTAAGATGGCCATCAAATGTTGCATCCCCAACGTTTTTTGCCCACCATCGTGGATCCACCCGCGGCACCACCTGTGGGTCCCCACAACGCTGCAGTTCATCTAACATGCTGTCGATGCCTGGGAGCCGGTCTCAGGCTACCCATCCACCTATCCATTGATGAATTGATCCTTGGCCTGAAAAGCAACCATCCCATCCAAAAAGCACTTTCTCTCAGCCATTTCCATCGCCTTGGTGCGTCGCCTTGGTGCTCACATCTTTTGGAGCTCCCAAGGCCCTTCACATTGCCCAGCCCTGCCGACGGCACTCAGACGACCTGCTTCTGCTCGAAGTGGTTGCGGAGGTACGACACCTAGCAGCGCACTTGGGAGACTTGAGAGGGACTGGGTCACATTCTTGGGGGCGAGGATGTGAGGTATGGCGAGGTATTGATAGCCATCTAAGATCAAACTCAAGCCTGATCTGGACATGCAAAGCCAAACGCCAGTTTAGCCCCAAAGGAATCCAGAGGAAACGTCCCGCCTGAAAGAACGCTAAGCTGATGAGGACTGCCTCGGAGAACGCTTTGAAATTCCGATGCTGGGGGTTCAGCATCTGTTGACAAGCTACGGTTTTGCATCTGCACGTGAAAATCCACGCAACATAGCTTATGGCGCCATTCTCCGCTTAGCATCAGCTCTACCTGAGCGCCGACACGTGCGCTCGATCTATCATGCCAAGCGACAACTTCAGCAAAGGTCCACCACATCACTCTGGCATTGGTCGACTCGGCCGTTTCTCTGTGAACAGCCTGCCACGCGACAAGCCGCCAAGCCATCGCGGGAAACAACGGCCACCACAATCAGCTATCAGCTACCACAAGCTGCCTCTCGCACCATGGCGTACTGCTGTTGGTCCAGGATGTCACTGGCTTTGGCCTCCAATTTGGCCACCAACTCCTGTTTTAGCCACGAGGAGTTGCATCCTGACTTTTATAGCAAGCCCCCCAAAAAAAAAGATAGAAGCTGGGAAAGATCCTACGAGAATACTATAAAATACTGTTAAATCACACGTTTTATAGTTTTTGGAGGTGCTTTTTGCTAGTTCCAAACCCTCCGAGTCTGCCTGGTATTTGTCCAACTTGAGTTTTTTTTCACGCATCCCATACGGCAAGGCAAGCATGTCTGTTCCACAAGGTCTAGCGAACTGCCAAAGGGGACCACACATTTGGCCAAATCATCCGCTCCTCGACCTTGTCTGTATGCTCCTTGGTGACGTAGTCCATCTGGTCCTTGTCATGGTGACTGCCTGACATCCAGTGCCGGGGAATCAGTCGAACTGAGTGCTTGGGAGTGTCAATCTGCTCCCAA
Organism: Cladocopium goreaui; assembly: GCA_947184155.2. Lineage (NCBI taxonomy): Eukaryota > Dinophyceae > Suessiales > Symbiodiniaceae > Cladocopium > Cladocopium goreaui. Next base: position 209,706 of record CAMXCT020000251.1, on the reverse strand, counting down.
GAAAAGATCAATCAATAGATGGTAGGATGGGAAAACACTGACCAGTCATTCATCCTGGGGCAAATCTGTGGTAACTTCCACAAGGGCGATCACATTCCAAAATCCACAAGTTTCACGCTTGCGTCAGCAAACATTTGCATCTCTATGCATCAAGAACCTGTCAGAATGGAAAAAAGTAAAAAAATTGTTCCTCTCAAATTCTAGAACCCCAAAATCCTATGGTTTAGAAGTTTAGAATCTCATTTCCGATTATTTCCCCCATGAAAATTGCGATTTGGGGTGGGCAAAGCCAAACAGCCCTCCCCCGCGGGCCATCCCCGTGCTCATCCACATGGAAGTTGAAGCTCACCTGAAATCATTGGCGACGCCACATGGATTTCTTCATGGGGCCCGGCTCCCGATTTTTCTGGTGTTTTCGTGGGATAGTGAGGGTTTTTGAACATGTTGAAGATCCATTCTTAATGGGGATGTGATGATCAATATGATCAATCCCCCAATTCATGGCCACGGGATGGCGTTTTCACATGCTTCAAGCGGGGAATACGATGAGAAACGAATGGATTGAAGCAACGTCCAGTGGCGAGAAACATGTACAGCAGGACGAACATCTTATATTTAGTCCCGTTGCTCATGTTCACAATAGTTTAGCCAACTGAATCGAACGCTGTGCCTTCAGGATGGGTGAAGAAAAAAGACTTTCAAAGGCGTGGGAAAATTATGGATTTCAGCAGAGTTCCTATATAATTGTCCATTTGAAACATCACACATTGCAGTATACTGCTCATCCAACCCGCACCTCAGGCTGAACACAACCATAAAGATTCTGGAACCGCAAGCAGACTCTTATTTAGGTTTGCACGCCTTCGTCATTGGTGCTGCTAATAAACACATCATTTCTGAGAGGATTCCGTCTCCAACAGTTGCTTAGAAGCCGCTTTCCAGTACCAATTCCCCAAATGGCTGTGGTTCCAAAGGCTCATATACGAGGAACACGCGAATCGTTGTCATTGCTTTGCTTCAACCATCCACTTTGGAAATTCAAGAATATCCCCAAAAAAAATCTGCGGTCACCCCACTCCTCCACCCGTCAGTAAATTTGGAGCCCGCAGTCTTCCAACCCAGAACGTTTGGGGATGGTATCACCAATGACACCAAGGGATTTTATATCCCATGATTGTTGGTTCATATACAGCATCCCTATATATCTATCCAAAATGATTGGCTGTTTGACCATTGGCATCATCAATAAATATCATATCAAGGTGGTTCAAGGTGGTTAGTTATGTCCTCAATATATCCCAAGTCGTACAGTATCCAGAATTGCTGTTTATTATTGTTTATTCTCCCATGAAAATATCTCCACTCATATCCTCATACTAATAGACCATCCCAAACACCTCCGGAAAATGGTTTTGACACCCATTAACCTCCGGAAAATGGTGGAAAAATAATCCATTTAGTTCGGGGATTTCCCGGCGGAACATGTTTCTGGAGGGTAATATCCTTTGTAACGTTGTTTCTGGTAAATGTTCATAATCTTGTTGACTATATAGGGGCGTACATATATGTATAATTATGTATACATATCCCATTAACATCCGTTAAATGCAGATGAAAATATCCCAAATCTTTATCCCAATCTTTACCGGTTAAATCCCACCGCCTTTCAGAAGGTGAAATCAATAAATCATCCCCATCCCAAAGCCCCCAAAATGTGGCTTTAATACCCATTAAAATCATCATTTATCTGGCATTCAAAGATGGCTTGCTGGAAAGATCATCCAGGAAACCCGGCCTGGTAAACGTTTACATAGCGAACTGGAAAGATCCACCATGTTTCATGGGAAAAGTCACGAAGTAAATGGTAATGTTCCTAATAGTTATGTAACTAAAACCACCAGAGGTTAAACCAGAGGTTAAACTAGATCCCCATCATATCGTTATAAATCCACATAAATCCACATAAATCCACATAAATCCACATTCTGGTTGCTTAAATCCCATGGTTAAATCCCCCAGTGTTCGATGAATTTCGCCCCAGGGACCATTTGGCTCTCCTCCACGGAGCTGGAAAAGCACAAGCTATGCGGCGCCTCTTCTGTGACCTGGCTCCGTTGGTGAAATGTAGATATAATATATATATATATATCCAGATATCCAGATATAAATATCATATGTGTATATAATATAGGTGTATATATATAATGCAGATAGGCAGATAGGTAGATAGATGGATAGATAGATAGATGGATGGATGGATAGATAGGTAGGTAGTAAAGTAGAAAGGTAGATAGGTAGATAGTAAGATAGTGAGATAGTGAGATAGATAGATGTTTCATCCATTTGGGGGCCAACCAGTTGAGCCACTCCCAGTTGCAATCCTGGGAATCTGGAAAAGGGCTTATGTGATTATCCACATCATGAACGCAGCAGGTGATCGCAATAATAATCCCTTTCATCAGAATGATTCTGAAGTTGTGGAATGGATGCAAGGATATATATATATATATCTGTGTGTGTGCCCTTGGACTCCCAAAATGTTTGTTTTTGCCAAAATGATCTTTACTGGGAAGAGGACTAAATCAGTGATCTTGGGGATGTGCCACTATATATACATATATCAATATACATATATATATATATATGTGTGTGTGTTGTTTGTGTGTGTGTGTTGTTTGTGTGTGTGTGTTGGTGTGTGTGTTGGTGTGTGTGTGTGTTGGTGTGTGTGTTGGTGTGTGTGTGTGTGTTGGTGTGTGTGTGTTGGTGTGTTGTGTGTTGTGTGTGTGTGTGTGTGTGTGTGTTGTGTGTTGGTGTGTTGGTGTGTTGGTGTGTGTGTGTGTTGGTGTGTGGTGTTGTGTTGGTGTGGTTGTGTGGTGTGTATGGTGTGTGGTGGGTGTTTGGTTGTGTGATGTGGTGTGTTGAGCTGTGTGTGTGTGTTGGGTGTGTAAGTGCGTGTGGTGTTGGTTGTGTGTGTGTGTGGTTGGTGGTGTGTGTGTGGTCTGGTGTGTGGTCGTGTGTGTTGGTGTGTGTGTGTGTTGGTGTGTGGTGTGTGTGTCCGTGTGTGGTGTGTGTGTGTATTGTTGGTGTGATCGTTGTGTGTTTGGTTTTGTGTGGTTGTTGGCTTGGTGTAGTGGTTTGTTTTGTGTGTGGTGTGTTGTTTGGGTGTGTGTGTGTGTTTTCGTGTGTGTGTGGTGTGTGTTTGGTGTGTCCGTGTGTGTGTTGGGTGCGGGTGTGTGGTGTGTGTTGGTGGTGTAGTAAGTGCTGTTTTGGTGTGTGTGGCTGTGTGTGTGGTTGTGCTGTGTGTGATGTGTGGCTTGGTCTGTGTGTGTGTGTTGCGTCGTCGCTGTGTGTGCTGTTGGTGTGTGTGTGTGTTTGGTGGTGTGTGTGTGGTGTATGGATGTAGTGTGTGTGTGTTGGTAGTAGTGTGTGATGTTTGGCTGTGTGTGCGGTGTTGGTGGTGTGTTGGATGTGTGTTGTCTTGTTTGGCTGTGCTGTGGTGTTGGTGCTGTGGTGTGTGTCTTGGCTGCTGTGTGTGATGTTGGTTGTGGCTGTGTGCTGTGTGTTTTGGTCGTGTGTGTGTGATGCTATGTGTGTGTGTGGTGTTGGTGTGTGTGTGTGTGTTGGTGTTGTTTTGTGTTGGTTGGTGTGTGTGTGTGTGTGAGTTGGTGTGTGCTGGCTGTGTGTTGGTGAGTGTGTGTGTGGTGTGTGTGTGTGTTGGTGTGTGTTGGTGTGTGTTGGTGTGTGGTGTGTGTGTGTGTTGGTGTGTGTTGGTGTGTGTGTTGGTGTGTGTTGGTGTGTGTGTTGGTGTGTGTTGGTGTGTGTGTTGGTGTGTGTTGGTGTGTGTGTGTGTTGGTGTGTGTGTGTGTGTTGGTGTGTGTGTGTGTGTTGGTGTGTGTGTGTGTGTATACATACATACGTTTCGGCTCCGTACTCTGCCCTAGAGGTAGTTGAGCAAAGTGGAGAAAAACCCTCCGCCAACGCGCCCGGTCGCCTCCACTGTGAACTTGCCTGAGGGGTTGACCTCGGCATGGGATCTCAGCTGGTGAGACCTTGATGACTTGAGGACCTTGATGACCTTGCAGCTACCCTTTGGTAAACTATTTTTAATGGGTAAATCCACTGTTTTTAATGGGTAAATCCACTATTTCTATGGAAAATCACCATTTTTTATGGTTAAATCCACTATTTCGACTGGGCCATTTTCAATAGCGAACTGTGGCTGTTTACCAGAGGGTATTGAAAGCCATGGTGACTTGGGGGAATCCCCCAGCTATTGAGAACCCCCTTGCTATCATCCAATATCACCACCAGCAGTTGCTTCCAATGGGTGACATTTCCGGTTGCTGCTCCGCCCTAGGCACCCCCACATTTCGAAACAGCTCCTGTCACAGAGAAACTGGGTCTTTGGTCAGTCGAACACCCTGGCTGGTGCTGGTACCATTTTTCTGGTCACAACTGCTATCTCTTCTTGGGTTTGGGACACACCAGATTATATAATCATCTTTGCTAATGATCATTCACCGAAATATTACAATGATGGCTTATGATTTTCATGATTGCTCATCATTTAACCATGAAAATTATCAACTATGAGCCATTAACTCATCATTAACCGTGAAAAATACCACCATTTCTTAACCGCCTCCATTTCGGTCGCTGGGCCTTCCCAGAAGCTGTGGTGAGCTTCACGACCAGGCCCTCGCTGGGCCCGTCCGCTTCATAGCTGCCGTGCACGGAGTGACCCTTCCCGGGGGTCACCTTGAAGCACTCCTCGGCGAAGAATTTGGTGACTTAATCGCTGACGACTTATGGTGAATTATTGGAGTCAAAGTCAAACCAAAAAAAAAAACAAGACATCCCCAAAACTCTAGAATAAATCACCTTCAAGAAATCAAAATGCTGTGAACTGGATCGCCCAAAGTTTTGGACAATGCCAAGCTGAAATCAACATATCTCCATCTTGACAAACTCAAGAAAAGGCAGTTAGCTGCGAAAATCGCAATGACACCTCTGGATGGAGCCCCAACTTGGGATCAGTTGGAAGCAAACTTTGGACATCTAGAGCTATGAGTTGCATGCAAAGGATCTGGTGGTCCAGCACTCTCTGATTTCAGCTCAAAAAATAGGCCAGCACCTGAGAAGACATGCACCCAACATAACCTGCATCAATCTGCCCCGGCTAAATTCAACATGGCATCTGAGAATGGGTCCTGTCTACACCTAACATAACAATTTCACTAGGGAAAATCCAGAGGCCTTTGATTAGCGAATGGGTCACAAGGTCTGAAGCAAAGAGTGCGTGGCAAATCCCATTTGAGAGGATCATGGACCTCCATTTCAAGATATCGTTTTCTTGCGAGAATTTCCACGAGAAGGAGCACGAACTGAGCAAATTCATAGTCTGGTTGCAGCCGCCGTTCCAACCCATCCCAAAAAAAAGATTCATAAAATTGGAATCATCATCCCTGTTAGATGGAAAAATGAACTTTAATCTTTACTGTAACCCATTTTCTGATATAGTAAATTCCGCCTGGCTGCTTGCTATGGCTATGTCCCCATCAACCCACTTAATATCCTGCGCGCTAAGATTCTTCTTAAATACCACCCAAAGAACTATCCGATCTATCTATCCATTTAGAATCCGTTATTGGAATGTTATTTATTAAACCAATTCCATCCAGCATAATTTCATGAAAACTCATGGTGGACCGGGTGGACGCATGGTTTTGCGAAATGTTCCCTTACTCCAGGCCATGACAAGTCACAACTCCGTGCCAAGACCGCAGTCAGCAGCCCCCGGGCGAAACCCATGGGCAACGCGGCCTGCATTTGCTGCATGGGAGGGGCCTGTCTACCATAACAACTTGAAAATATCCGGTGAGTTTCCTGTAAATTCCATGGCAAGTCTGGTAAAAACATGCGGGTTTCTCTGAAAATAGGGTGCCCGCGAAAGCCGATGCCGATTGGAACAGCACTATTTGGTGCGCGTAACATCGCGTAACCATTCTCAGACACACCTGCTTGGGTTTGTCGGAAAATTATACGCAAAAAAATGATGGTCTAAACACAACTCATAACTCGTAGGATCTCATCACATGTAGCAGAAATAAAATCTTGCTAAAATCGTATTGACATATATGGAGGTTTCCTGAAATAGGGGTACCCTTAAGTCATCTATTTTCATAGGATTTTCCACTATAAACCATCCATTTTGGACCAACATTTATGGAAACCCCGGGAACACCAATGCTTTTCGCACCTGGCGCCACTGTTGGCGCACACCGCTACCGCCCAGCGCGGCGCATCCGCTGTTTCTTGAGAACGTCCGCGGGGGCCGGGGTCAACTGCGTACTGTGGAGGTCAAATTCCATAATACCAAGCTGGATGGAAGGAACCCTCTGGTGATTGAGGATGATGGGTGATTGATGATGATGATGATGGGTGATTAATAATGGATTAATAATGATTGATAGTGGTTAATAATGGTTTATAATGGGATGTTAAATGGAATGCCCTCTGGTCATCAGATGTGGCTAGCTGGAAAATGCCTGAACTAAATGGAGGCTTCTAGCTGGGAAAATCAAACTAAATGGGGCATCTTCAATTGCCCTGTTCGATTACCGGAGGGTACCAGCATCAAATGGTAAAACAAACTCACAAGCGATCCCCAATTTGGCCGGGGGTCTTCCCTTTGAGAAACGCCTGAACTCCCAAACATACTACAGGACATCGATAAGGTTCACACGCGACTATGGCGGCTACGGCTAAAGAATGTGTGACCAATGGCCCATTGGTTTTGCCATTAGGTTGCTTGTATTTAGTGCGTGTCTCTATGTGTGTGTATATATATATATATGTGTGTGTGTATGTATGTATGTATGTATGTATGTATGTATGTATGTATGTATGTATGTATATCGGCATACATGTACAGGTAACATATATATTAATATATGTATATATATATATAAATATATATAATATGTGTGTGTGCGCGTGTGTGTTAGGTCGTTTAATTAGTTCAGCCAGGCCCAAACTTCTCCAATCCATGGCCATCCCGGGGGCTCTCCGGAGTACTGAGGCAGGGCACGTTTGTATGCCACGATGTTGGGTCCCAGATCCACTCCTCGGGTCCACATTTGATGACCATCTGCAAAATGACTAACAAAAATGCCCGTCCAGTAACTCACAAACCAGACTTCGGCCATTTTGGAACAGTTACTGTATATATATAGCAATCCCCCAAAAAAATGATAGAAAAGTAAGTGATCTAATTGGGATGACTATAGCTTCTAGTAGACAATGTAATGGTAAAGTTATAATAACTATCCCAGTGATAATCCTGGGTTCCCTGGGTTTCCAGGCGAAACAAGTGCTGGTTCCGGCCACGCCTGCAGCGTGCATGGCATGTACGACATGTAGAAGTGACAGAGATATATGTGTGATGACTGCTTGTTTTTTTCATAATCATCATTTAAAAAATAATACTAGTTTGGCAACAATAAGCAGAAAAATATCATATGATATGTTATACACATATTACTGTAAAATAAGAAGTTCATTGTTACCTATTATGACGATTACTATTGTTATTGTTTTCATGATGAAATGCCAAATCGTGTGTGCGTTTCATCACTGGTGGAAGAGTCACGAGCTCACCACCTCCCAGAGGGCAAACGCTCATACCTCAGTCCAAAGGTTGCTGCAACCAAGGCCGAAAAATGACAGGTTTCATCGCTGGGGATCCTGCTGAGTCACAACCACAATGCAGTCACTGGAAATGGACTCCACCTGACATGGGCCCTGATGGAAATCAACTTGCTGCCCAGTTACAAAGTGGCTAGCAACACCATCCAAGATATGGGATAGTCTGTATACTCATACGTATACACATTATATTATATTAGATTATATCATATTATATTATATCATATTATGTAATATTATATTATATTAGATTATATTATATTATATTATGTTATGCTATACTATATGATATTATATTATATTATATTAAATTATGTTATATTATTATCATTATCATTGTCATTATCATTATTATTATTATCATTATCATTATCATTATTATTATTATTTACTATTATTATTATTATTATTGTTATTATTGTTATTATTATTGCTATTATTATTATTACTATTATTATTAATATTATTATTATTATTATCATTATTATTATTATATATGTGTGTGTGTCTCACTTTCTCTGTGCATATAATATATATATACATACATTATGTATATAATATATATATATACATACATACAGTATATATACATAACTCAGTTAGCGTTAGCCCCTATATAACTTTATATAGCTAATAACCATGTAGTCAATGTAGTCTCACATATGGGTCACATAAAAGTTTATATAACCACTTGACGTCCGATGCATTCCCTGGCTCAGCTCACCTCTCCAGAAATGGTCTTGGAGGCGTCTTCCACATCCACCCCGCCGTCCGCGGAGCTGATGAGCACGGTGCGCCCTAACAAAAAAGTCCGACGACGGTGACATGGCTAGCAGGAATGTCCTAAGAGAATCAGATGGAAGTAATTCTTGAATATGTTATATAGATAGATATAATATATATATATACACATGTATACATATTTATATATATAAATAGAATACGTCATATGATTTCATATGACTTCATCATGTGTATATGATATCACTCTCTCCATCGATATGTGGCCCACTTTGTTGATTGATGGGTTCCTTTCCAATCGTTTTCGGGACAAGTGTGCGTGCAAAAATCGTTCTAGAATGTGCGTGGATGATGTTGCTCGCCACTACCTCAAGAAGTCACCACTCGGCAAGTTTTCACTCGGGCTGTTTTTTTGGCTTCAGATTCGCTTGCCACGGCCTCTGGAAATCTCGCTGAGATAGGGTACTGCACCCCACTCCCAATACAACCTGGGCAGACAGCTGATGTCATAATCCATATGACTATATGATACTATATGAATATGTGATGTCACAGCCTCAGCCAAATCATATACCCTACTCATTTTTGTTGTATATTTCAGTATATCTCCATATCAAGCCATATCATGACATAGACCCGGGCAAGCCGGCGGCGGAAGTTTCCCAAACATAAATGACCTATAGTTCAAAGACACCCTGTCCCGACCGTGTCCTTCCCTCGACAACCGTTTGATTTTTTCAGCGAGAGACGAAGCAAAGTCTTCACACTCCACACTCCACACTTCACACTGCACTCTTCGCACTCCAAACTTCAAACTTCACACTCCACACTTCACACTTCACACTGCTTCCTTCACAGTCCAAACCTCACACTTCACACTTCACACTGCGCTCTTCGCGCTCCAAACTGAAACTTCACACTTCACACTTCACACTCCACACTTCACACTTCTCACTTCCCACTGATTCCTTCACACTTCACACTTCACACTGCACTCTTTACGCCCCACACTTCACACTGCTCTAAACCTACGTGCAACAAAAACAACATTAGTGCCAAAATGGAGAAAATCTGCTAACAAATTTATTTCGTAGCCTTCATGCAGCCACTCCAAGACGATTTCCGAGATCCAGCTGCAAAAGACAATAGTATTGCAAATGCAGCCACAGCACGAAGCAACTTTGACGAAGCCATTGCAATAGGATCTGCAGAGACTGAGTTGCAAAACACAATAGAACTACGCGCAACGGCGTCGGAAATTGTAGCTCCAAAACTGGGGTCTCGACGCCAGAGCGAAAAAAAGACGATTTTGAAGCACTTTAAAAAAAAAAATAGAAGGAAAATCACTAGCGCCAAAATGGAGAAAATCTGCTGACAAATCACTGTCGCAGCCTTCATGCAGCCACTCCAATACGATTTACGAAGTCCAGCTGCAAAAGACAATAGTATTAAACGCATGCAGCCACAGCATGAAGCAACCTTGACGCAGCCATCACAATGCGATCTGCAGAGACTGAGTTGCAAAACACAATAGAACTACGCGCAACGGCGTCGGAAATTGTAGCTTCAAAACCGGATCTCGACGCCAGAGCGAAAAAAAGAAGATTTTGAAGCACTTTTTAAAAGGATTTTTAGAAGGAAATTCACTAGCGACTAGCGCCAAAATGGAGAAAAAAACGCATTTCGTGCGAGACTTCCTTCAAAACTCCATCGGCAACTCATCCACCAGCACCACTTGCAATCCCATTTACATTGCGGGAACGATCCTACAGTTACAAATCACAATGGAATTCTGTCGACCGCAAATGCACGAAACACAGGTGAAACCCCATTTACAATGCGGAACCGATCCGAGAATGATCCGAGAATGATCCGACCACACACGAGACCGTCTCGCAACCGTCGCACCGCAGAGGTAGATCATCGAGGTTCGGGGACGGACTTTGTATGGAAAACCATAGGCTTTCGTGCATCTGCTATCTCTCAAAAACGCATTTCGTGCGAGACTTCCTCCAAAACTCCATCGGCAACTCCTCCACCAGCACCACTTGCAATCCCATTTACAATGCGGGAACGATCCTACAGTTGCAAATCACAATGGAATTCTGTCGACCGCGCATGCACGAAAAACACTTGAAACCCCATTTACAATGCGGAACCGATCCAACCATGGTCCGAGCATGATCCGAGACCGATCCGACCATGATCCGACCATGATCCGACCACACACGAGACCGTCTCGCACCCGTCGCACCGCAGAGTCATCGAGGTTCGGGGACGGACTTTGTATGGAAAAACATAGGCTTTCGTGCATCTGCTATCTCTCAAAAACGCATTTCGTGCGAGACTTCCTCCAAAACTCCATCGGCAACTCATCCACCAGCACCACGTGCAATCCCATTTACATTGCGGGAACAATTTCTTTGACTAACTCGTTCCCTAACGAACTCTTTCTTTGCTAACTCTTTCTTTGCTCTTTCTTTGACTAACTCTTTCTTTGCTAACTCTTTCTTTGACTACCTCACATATCCTGACTAACTTTTTCCCTGACTAACTGTTTCTTTGACTAACTCTTTCTTTGACTAACTCTTTCCCTGACTAACTGTTTCTTTGACTAACTCTTTCTTTGACTAACTCTTTCCCTGACGAACTCTTTCTTTGCTAACTCTTTCTGTGCCTAACTCTTTCCCTCACTAACTCTTTCTTTGACTAACTCTTTCCCTGACTAACTGTTTCTTTGCTAACTCTTTCTTTGACTAACTCTTTCCCGCACTAACTCTTTCTTTGACTAACTCTTCTTTGACTAACTCTTTCTTTGACGAACTCTTTCCCTGACGAACTCTTTCTTTGCTAACTCTTTCTTTGACTAACTCTTTCCCTGACATTCTAAAAGTCCGTAACACGGAAGTTTCTCCCCCTAAACTTCCTTTGATTATTAGCTTCAACACACAGCACATCAAATTGGTCTGTCTCAACCGACGGGGAAGCCGAAAATCTCCCAGTCGGACTGAGCTTCACACGTGATGCGCCCCGCAGTTCGATCAAATTCAGCCCCAAGTCCAACGATCTGCAAAAGGCGATTCTTTCAGCGAGGCCCCTGAATAAATTGGGGCTCTGTCCAGTAATTTTTCGACCCCCTAGAAATCCATAGGAAAATGGTGGTTTAATGGGATTTAATGGGATTTAATAGGATAAATCCAAGAGTTTAAAAGTGAAAAAAGCCGCTGATATCGTCGGCCCAAGGGGCTCCAGTGCCATCTGCCACCAGCTGATTGGGGCTTCGTTTGTTCACCTGCACCATGGCGTCATGGGATATACAAAATATTATATATATATATATATTACCAGCTGATGGGATATATCATCAACAATATCATACTGAATCATACTCGGCTAGTCTCAAATTTGGTTGGCAAAAACCAAAAATTGCAATTGAAAATGGGGAAAATGATGGTAAACCATGGGGCCCGGTGGGGTTTTGAATAATTTTGAGACCAGCCCCATCCAGCCCCTCTTGGAGCGCCAGGTTTGGAGGTGGTCACCTTGAGAGGTCAGTGGCCCAACCGAGGCCACCACTCGTTCCAGAACGGCTTCTTTCTCTGCTTCATATTCCAACCTGACGTGCAACTAAAGGCAACCGGTCTTTCTATATTCCGTTCGTCAACGGCAACTATAAAGGTGGGTGGTTCTTACGTCACCCGAAAGTCGGGCGAAAGTGCAACTAAATGCAACTAACGTCAAGAAACCACCAAAAATTGAGACTGAATGCTGGAACCTCCCCAGCTGTACAGCCCTGCAAATGTTTCCAATCTGAGATCCCAGCTCTAAAAGGGAGGTGAAGTGTTTCACCTGCGTTTCGATTTACCAGGCTGTGCCATGGGCGGAACATGGGATTACCTAGATTATATGTGCATTATATACATATACAATCATATATATATATATATTTATTTATTTAATTTGTTTATATTTATATTTTATATTTATATTTATATTTACATTTGAATTTATGTTTATGCTTATATTTAGGTTTCAGTGCTCAATTTTCACACCGGCACATGCCTCTGAAGGTTTTGCAAGTTGTGGGTTTTCCACAACTCACCTTGTTTTTAGGTACCTTTCCTTCGGAAGTACCTTTTTCCATCTCTTTCAAACAAAAGACCACTTGAATAAACAAACATTGCGGTGTGACATGAGACATTCAACCTAAACTTCAGGCAGAAAGTCTATTATTTATGGATTGTAAGTTCTGGTCATCCATCCCAGAATCGGAATCCGTATGTACGTTCGCCATTTTCCCTAGGAATGCGGGTATGACTCATGACCATCCCTTGCATGGGAAACTAAGCCATGTTTTGATCATGGCACATGGCAGGACATTGATTGTTGTTATTTCCCTACTGAATCCGTTCTTCGGCCAAGTCTTTCGAGAAGTGGCTTCAAATTTTTGAGCCCTGTAAGATTCGACACAACGGTGCCCGTAGCCCAAAATCAGAAAGCAACACAACCATCCGTGTCATAGGACACTATCGTCTTTGTAATGTCTTTGTAATTTCCCCTCTCGTGCAAATCACTGAAGCTGGGGTCCGCACATATGAATCCAAAGCTCCTCGCCATTCCTGCTTTGACTGGCTTTCGCAGAGTCAAAAATGAAAAATGATGCAAACGTGTGCAAATCTTTCATCCGGGGGGACCACAGCTTCCCTTGACTGATCTGAGTTTGATATCTGCATGGAATACGGGGTGATGTGGTGATTCGGATGTCCTGCGCCGAAGCCGACCTCACAAATGCACACTGCCCGAGAGTTTGGGGGGGTGTTACTCAACATCCAACCAGCTTTCTGTGGATCGCCCATGGCGTAGGGCCCCAGCACGCCCGCTTCCGCAGCTGTTCGCCAGCCATAGGCCGTCAGCACGAAGCCAGGTTTGGAGTTGTCGCGGGACTGCGGCAGCTGAATCCCATTGTTTGGAGGTCCAAAATTGTCAGAGAAGAAACAAGGGAGCGAGGGACAGATGAGGGGGGTTCATGCAAGGCATCAGGCATTCGGAATGTTTACAATCATTTTCCTCCACCGTACCAGTTGTTCAATTGGATTAGTACTCTACGATTATATACCCCATCAAGCAACCAATGGGCAAAGCCCAACTATACTGCATAGCCCCTGACCTACCGTGTTTCCGCGGTAGAAACGCCGTCAGTCTCGAGACGCTTGGCAAACCAAAGTCCAAGAGTTTTGACTTTCGGTTCTGTCATCTGTCATTCCATTCATTTTGATCTACAGCCACCCCAAAAAAAAACATAGAAAAAAAGTAAAATCCTTTACACAAATGGTACGTTGAAGTAAATTGAGCCTTTTCTATCCGCATCTTTTGGGCTTCCTGTACTGAAATTCTGGAAAAATGGGCCACCGCCTGGTCCGCATCTTCCAAACCTGGCAGGTCCATCGGGCTGTTGCGATGACTATTGCTGTTGTACTATGTTTCGCTGTCATCATTTATGTCCATTTGGGTGTGTCTGAAAATAGTGTACCCCTAAACCCAATGGTTAATGATCATTATCCCTATTAAATGGCTATAATTGGGAATATACCCTATTTTCAGACAAACCCATTTATCAATATTTACTGCACATCACAAATTGGGACAAACAAATTATGTTGGTGGTGAGTATCATGCTCTACCTTCTGAGTCCCGACATGGAGGTAGCTTCGTTTGAGAGGATGGCATCACGGCATTGGCAACCCGCAAAAAAAAGGATCGAAAAAGTAAAATCCTACTCAAAGAGCGTGTGGTTTGGCTGATTATCTATCTATTGCATATCAAATACATTGAACTGGTTCTTTCTCTTTACCCAAACCCCACGGCCTTCGCCGGGGCGTGGCTGTTTGGGATGCGGCACCAAGACGCCCTGTGACCCGTGACGCATGACCCAGGCAACTGGAAATGAATGGGATATTCATATTCTCTTAATGAGACATTAATGGTTACAATGGCAAGTTGCCCCATTCACTGCCTTCTAAGCGAAAATAAGATCTACAGTAATATTGATATCATTAACGTTACTGTGTTATGTAATATTGAAGTAACAATTCAAAGTAATATTGTTCTTCATATTGCACAACTTGAAGCCACACAAACCTTACGCAAGTGGACCTCAACATATCCGGCCTTCGGGGCGGTTGAGATCCAGGAATATCCGCCCAGCAGCGGAGGGGCCTCAAGCTGCGTTGTGCGGTTGGGATCATCAAGAGCATGGAAGTAGGCCGGGGAAATAAAAAAATCTTGTCCTACAAATGAAGGAATATGAAGGAATATGAAGGAATATGGAGGAATAATGAAGGAATATGAAGGAATATGAAGGAATATGAAGGAATATGAAGGAATATGAAGGAATATGAAGGAATATGAAGGAATATGAAGGAATATGAAGGAATATGAAGTATAATATGGAGGAATATGGAGGAATATGGAGGAATATGGAGGAATAATGAAGGAATAATGAAGGAATATGAAGGAATATGAAGGAATATGAAGGAATATGAAGGAATATGAAGGAATATGAAGTATAATATGGAGGAATATGAAGGAATATGGAGGAATATGGAGGAATAATGAAGGAATATGGAGGAATATGGAGGAATAATGAAGGAATATGGAGGAATATGAAGGAATATGAAGGAATATGAAGGAATATGAAGGAATATGAAGGAATATGAAGGAATATGAAGGAATATGAAGTATAATATGGAGGAATATGGAGGAATATGGAGGAATATGGAGGAATAATGAAGGAATATGGAGGAATATGGAGGAATATGGAGGAATAATGAAGGAATATGGAGGAATATGAAGGAATATGAAGGAATATGAAGGAATATGAAGTATAATATGGAGGAATATGGAGGAATATGGAGGAATAATGAAGGAATATGGAGGAATATGAAGGAATATGAAGGAATATGAAGGAATATGAAGGAATATGAAGGAATATGAAGGAATATGAAGGAATATGAAGTATAATATGGAGGAATATGGAGGAATATGGAGGAATATGGAGGAATAATGAAGGAATAATGAAGGAATATGAAGGAATATGAAGGAATATGAAGGAATATGAAGGAATATGAAGGAATATGAAGGAATATGAAGGAATATGAAGGAATATGAAGTATAATATGGAGGAATATGGAGGAATATGGAGGAATATGGAGGAATAATGAAGGAATAATGAAGGAATATGAAGGAATATGAAGGAATATGAAGGAATATGAAGGAATATGAAGGAATATGAAGGAATATGAAGGAATATGAAGGAATATGAAGGAATATGAATATGGAGGAATATGGAGGAATATGGAGGAATAATGAAGGAATATGGAGGAATATGGAGGAATATGGAGGAATAATGAAGGAATATGGAGGAATATGAAGGAATATGAAGGAATATGAAGGAATATGAAGTATAATATGGAGGAATAATGAAGGAATATGGAGGAATATGGAGGAATATGGAGGAATATGGAGGAATAATGAAGGAATATGGAGGAATATGAAGGAATAATGAAGGAATATGAAGGAATATGAAGGAATATGAAGGAATATGAAGGAATATGAAGGAATATGAAGGAATATGAAGGAATATGAAGGAATATGAAGGAATATGAAGGAATATGAAGTATAATATGGAGGAATATGAAGGAATAATGAAAAAAGGATGGGCAATGCTGACCATTTCTGGATGAGAGTATCCATCTTTGAGGTGGTTTGACCGAGTACTGCTTGCGAGTTGCCGAAAAACAAATGGCAATGGGTTTTCCGCATCAAGCGTGCTTCAAGCGGTCACATGATCTTTGTTTAGGTCTTGGTCCCTCTGCTTGATTACATCAAAATGCGTCCCTCTAGGATTGTTCTTCTGGACATTATATGACATTATATGACATTATTAGATCAATGGATTGGTTTAAAGGAACATCATGGAACATCTTGCTACAGTCTGGCTTTTAGTTTTTTCGTAAAGAACAGGGTTTTCCTGTGGGTCTCCCGCAGATTTTCCCATCCTTCTGCCGCTGGGAGGCTCCCCCCCTGCCATCGAAGGAGATGGAGAAGGTGGCCTCCTTAGTATAGACCTAGGGCTGGGAATGATGGCTATCTGAGCACCGTGGGGCCAAACAATTTGATTACGTTTTAACATATTATAATATATATATATATACTATATTAATCTATATTATATATATGTATATATCTCTCTCTCTCTCTCTCCCTCTGTGCGAGTACATGTATGTTATATACTTACATTATCTTATATTGTCTTGTTTAAATATGTGCAAAGATATAACTATGTAAGTTATGTAATATGTGAATGGTGCAAGTGCAAGTCATATCTGTCTAAACTACCTGGGGTGAAACCCGCTATTCACCGGTGGCCTGGATATCATCCACATGGTGTCAACCCAGGATTTATCCGTCGTTGATTCGGTGCCGGGTTGTTGTAGCCCAACAAATGATACATACATTAATGTCAAAAAATGCTCGCCTCCATTTAAAAGTTGTTTATTAAAGCCATCCTTGTCTGGGACCTTAACAACCAAAGCGATGTTATCAATCCTGGGTTGACATCTTCCCACCAAGAGCTCCTTGGAACCTAAGAGGCCGGGCATGTGGAAACAGCGGGTAGCCATGCAGGTCTTTCTTCAGGCTGAACGCCTCGCAAGTCGCAAGGGAAACCCTTGCTGGTGACCATGGCAGTGGCTGATCCGTAGGCGAGACTGGGGCTCTGACGTCCCCAGGAATCTCCCGGCCATTTTTCATGTACCTCACAACCCAAGGCTACATGAATGCAAGTGCCAGGGGCTATGGGGAAAACCCACCAGCTGCCTGGTGAACATCAATTATTCTTTCCTAACGTTATGATGGGTGAAACGTCAAAGTCAAAAAAAAATAAACGAAAGAATAAGTCCGAACAATTTGTCAAAATGTTTCAAACCCCTTGCCACTGCAGCATCATAATCCGGCCCGCGGCACGTGATGGCACGTCGATCCAAATCCACACAGCAAGTGATGGCCTCAGCCAGGGCCAATTGAGCAGCAAGGTACGACCGCAGGGTGGAAAATCAAACACCAAAATTTAATCTAAAAAACCTCCTGACATCTTCCTTGATGCGGTTGACATGGCGAAAGAATGCACTTGCGATGCATTTTTTTGGATTCCGAAGAAGCCTGCCAAGTGACCAGCAACTGGCTTCTCCCCCAACCCAAAAAGACCAAGATTGCTGGTTTTTAGTGTCCCCACAATTAACCACACTTTGGACCTCCCAGGTCCCCCTGGTCCCCTTGTTTTTGTTCACACGGACGGCGGCAGCACTGTGGTGGCGCCCGGCCCGCCCTTGGACGGCTTCTGCGCCGATTGCTTGGCGCTCTGCACGTAGCGCTGTCGGATCTGTCGCCGCTCGGTGGTGGTTTTTCCGCCACCGGGGGGTTTGGGCGCCTGGAAGGCCTCGGGACGGGAGCCAGCTGGAACCTGGGATCTGAAGAACCATGGTGATTGACCCAGGTAAAAGTAGAAATATAGTAAGGATGCAGAATAGTTTTTGGTTTCTTTTTGGGATTTCTGTTCTGGTACCATTTGCCTTGTATTTGCAACAGTTTGGACAGTTTGGAACTAGAACAGTTTGGAACTAGAAAAAAGGTTGAAGGGTGTTGGTCGCCCGGGGGTTGACCTTAACAGCACAGAATGACAACAACTGTTCTCAAATGTATTGCTGTAGGTTAAATATGGTACTCATTGCGCATTCTCAGATACAAAGCACCAAGATGCAAAGGCATCATCACATGCAAAAGTAACCAGAAAAGAAAGGAAAACACTGCATAGAAAAAGAACAAGCTGAATGAAGAGAAGCATCCAAGCAGAAGCCTAGAAAATAAAAGAGGCAGAGAACCATAAAGAACCCAAATGGCCAAGAGAATGCGAATTACAAGCACGGAAGCAAAGAAGTATACAAACCGGAGAGAATAAAGCAAAAGAGAAAGAAAAGCAAAGAGACGGTAAAGAAAGGAAGCAGAGAAGCAGAGGAGAAGGAAGAAGTAGAGCAGCAAAAACACATGAGAAGGGAAGAAAAGTAGAAGTAGAAAGGCACAGAAGCACAAAAGCAGAAAAGCAGAGAAGTAGGAAAAGTAAAAAATGGAAAAAGCAGAGAAGCAGAAAAGCAGAACCATGAATAAAAAACAAAAAAACAAAACCTGGCCAAAGGAAAAATAGCCATAGCCCTCCTTACAGTAATGTACAGCATATCTAGCCTCAGGTCCAACCCAAGACAGCTTGCTAAGTGGGATGGGCTGGGGCAACGGTTGGGGGGACCGTGTCTCTATGGATTTCACAGCTGTTTTTGGTGATTTCACAGCCGTTTTTTTGGGGGGCCGGTGAGTGGAAGGTGAATACAACATTGATGAAATTTGACGGAATTTACAGGCGTAGTGTGTATACAATTGTGATGTGTGTTGCTGCAGTTTGGAATAAGTCACCGGGCTTAGAAGCTGACTCCCGCACTGTTGAGGTCACCCATGTAAATGCACGGTCGGGCCAAGGAACGTCGCATCAAGAAGTCCGTCATTCTTTTTCAAGAAAGAAGGACGTTCCAATTGCATACATTTCTCCACTCAGAAGAGTCCAAAGTATCCATTGGTCCGAGCATCATGTGGTTCAGTTGATCAGGGGGGTCCAAATCACGGAGAAAATTTGGGAGGGCATACCGGATGCCAGTCTTCCAAATGCATCTGGAGCACATCTGATAGCCAGTCCTGCAAGCCTTCCCAGCCTTCTTGTTTTGCTTCGTCAATCCTCAGAAGGCTGGACCGCTGATCCTTGGCCTGATCCGTCAATCCCCATGATGGTCATACTGTCACAGTGGCAGTTCGAATCTGAGTTCTTCACCCTAGTTACTTTACGATCTTTGCGGCCATTTGACATAACTTCTGAAAATAAACATTCGAGTAGTTAAATCATCGAACTAAAGGGGCCATGGCTTCCAAATGTTAAATTACCAAATGCATCCAAATGCTACCCCGTTCTAATTCCAACCACTTGGGCCACTTGGGTCTATCCACTTGAGCCCAAAATCTCTGCACCAAGGATCAACCGTTGCACCTCCTGTATCCCAGATCCATCTTCAGTCATCGACGTGCAGGACACAATCCTGACACGACTTGGGAGGGCCACTCAAGAGCCACTCGCAATACGTAGTAGCCACACCCACCTATATACTGGTGGCCAAAAAAAGATAGAAATTAGATGGCAGTTTCTTCCCCTCCGGGATGGTGTAAGTGTAGATAACCTCACAATTTCCCCTTTTTCCAACTGTTTCATAGTGTTTCCACATCCTGTTTCCCTCTATTTTGCCACTTTGGCCACATATAAATGGGTATGGGTCAAAATTAGGTACCCCAATAATTATGGATGGTTAATACTAAACTAGACATTTCCATCTGTGGTTCCCTAGGTCTTCCATTTTGACCCACATCCAAATCAAATCCAGTCGTCTCCTGTAAACCTCTTGGCCCATTTCCGTCAGCCGTCGATCCAACCGCGCACGAAATCTGTCAGCCCGCTCTGGCCTCGACGGCTTGTTGCTGGCTTCCCCAGAAAGCCATGGGGCTCAAGGTGGTGCCCCATGGTTAGCTAAGTTGGTGAAAAAAACTGGGTTGACTGTGGTTTATGGTAGATATATATATATACTTAATAGGTGCTATAAAGCAGAGTATAACTGCCGTGCAGCTACCAAGTTGTGAATGTGGAGATAGTCTTTTATGCTCATGAGTGGGGCTATCTACCAGCTAATTTCTGGTTGTAAATCCAGCTACACCTGAAAATGTCTCATCCAAATAGCCAGCTCAAGCATGTCGTGTTTTTGCACAAGTAGGGAAAATGACTGGTACAGTAGTGCCTTGGGAGACTCCACGTAATTAATGTGGTAAGTGCGACAACAACCACGCCCAACAAACCACGCCCTATTGACCCTAGTTTACCAGTTGGAGGGTATGAAAACGATAGCCGGTACCCAAGCAAGGAGTTTATAGCATTGGTTCCCACAACACATCATTTCTTCCGAAAGAAACCAGTGGACCGCTAAACGCCCCGAGCGACTTGCAAAGGTCCGTCTTTGTCAAGACTACCACGTAGCGAAAGGGCATCATGCCACATCTCGCCCTCTCAGCATCACATCTTTGAAAGATTTCCACCAACCTCAGTCACTGTCAGCCTGCTATCAGGATGAAGTTGAAGGGCCTTCCTAATAGCCAAGTGGATCATGCCCAAAACCTGCTCTTTTGAACCAGCAATAGTACGTATTGGCCAACCACAGGCCTGTCATCCAATACACAAGGTCCACTTGCCCAGTTTCTTACAGTAGATCGTCTGACGTATCGGAGCATGAATCAAGAACCATGCGAAGTGGATGAATATCCTCAAACTCACCAGAACCTCCCA
The DNA here is from genome assembly GCA_947184155.2 of Cladocopium goreaui. NCBI lineage: Eukaryota > Dinophyceae > Suessiales > Symbiodiniaceae > Cladocopium > Cladocopium goreaui. The sequence goes on along the minus strand of CAMXCT020000251.1, from coordinate 188,777 downwards.
AAAAACAAGCGCAGCAACGCAGTACCTCTAGATGTTCACCCAGTTGTTTTCCTGACATAAATAGGCATCTCTCAATTTGGAGAGAAATCCAAACATCCTAGTCATAGTGTCAATAATTTAACACTATAGATCCTACCAAATCCCCATAAAATTGATGGCCTTATCCCTTCTCATCCGTTAATTCCCTCAATGTGTAATGGCCATAATTTGATCCAAACCTGACCCACTTTCTCCATTGCGTTCAAACCAAGCCTGCTTCAGCCGTATATATGCATATGTACGTACACACAACGCAACACACAACACGTAACACACAACACACACAACACATAACACATAACACATATATAATCACACATATGTATATGATATATATATATATAACGTGTTTCACCGCCCCCACCCAGTCTTTTCAAGTATTCTATATGTGCACGTTTCAGAGATGTTGTGCTGTGCACGTTTCCCAGCACTTGTGCACGTTTCACAGAAGTTGTGCACGTGTCACAGAAGTTGTGCACGTTTCACAAGCCCTTTAATAACTTTCGTGTTCAACTGTATACACACTGAGCGCATTCTAATCAGCAAAAGCATTGGGGCGACCAAACACGTTCTCTCGATGTATATTATACTTGAGGCCGGGGGTGGATGACGAAAGCTAGCGGGGTAGGAGAAAGAAGGAAGGGAAGAGGTGAGTTGCGGAGGGACTGTCATCATCGTGTCGCGGCATTGTTCGTCCCAACGAGGATGCAACAATGATATATGATATATGATATATAACAATGATATATATGGGGGAGGGGGCAGGGGGGGGCCCTTTCGTGGGAAAAATCACGTGATGTCCTTGGGGAGCCCCGGAATACTTGCTAAAGCAAGAAGACTCTAGCGAGCTGACGCTAGCTTTCGTGATAATGCCAATAATTGCCAATAATGATAAAATGTAATTGAATAACGATGATGATGATGATGATGATGATGATGCTGATGCTGGTGGTGGTGGTGGTGGTGGTGGTGGTGGGGGGGTCCCCCCCTTTCGCGTGAAAAATCACGTGATGTCCTTGAGCAGCCCCCGGAATACTTGCTAAAGCAAGAAGACTCCAGCTAGCTGACGCTAGCTTTCGTGATTTATATATATAGAGAGAGAGAGAGATTATAGATATAGATGCTTATCATCCACAATCTCCCCATTTTGAGACACGGCCACTGCTCATCCCCTTCGGAGAGTCGGCCCTTCTGCTCGCAGCTGATCAAGTGACACACCATGCTGATGGCCTGGGTCATATGGATCCCACGGCTGGGTTAACAGTTAATAGCGGCTATTGGTTTATAGTAGGTCATAATGGTTCATAGTGGTTACTAAATGTTACTAATGGTTGATCATGGTTAATAATGGTTAGAAATGGTGCATCTTGGTGATGGTTGATTACCCTAGGGTAGAGAAACATGTGGAAAAGCCATATGGTTTTCCTACAAAAATGATCCACATCGAACTGTGAGTTTACCCGGTAAATGATCCAAGGGGAATCATTTCAGTACTAGATCCCCAAAAAATAAATGATACTCCGCTAGTATATAGATGATATGACCTATTCAAGATATGTTTTCAAAAATGTTATAGATGTTCCATAGCTATGTTTTCAAAAATATGTGATTTTCTATAGCTATGTTAGGTTACCAGAGGGTACCGGCAAAAAATGGATCTCTGCCCCTAAACCTCAAGCAAAAAAACGGAACAGTGAGAACTCTGACTTGACTCTAACCCTGCACATGATATCGCGAGAGGCTAGATCAGTGCTAAGCACCCTGACACTTTGAGCCGAGATCCATCACCAATTCTTGATCTATTCCCCTTTTTGTAACTTGGAGAATGGAATCAGAACATCAGGAACCGCGAGATGATCCACCCAAACAGAAAAAATGAGAACGCATATCTCGTCATCAATACAGATCGAAACCTTTCCCAACTTTTCCCACCTTCCTTGGCCAGTCCTTTTGTTACCCAAGGCGCCCGGCGCTCGCTGATGAACTTCTGTAGCACAGGGCCCCAGGTTTGCAGGCGCCGCGCAGTAAGGGAGAAGTCCACGGGACCCAAACCGAAGCAATCCACCAAGCAGCATCCTCAGTCTGCGAGCAACCAGCTGCAACATATGCAAGGGATGAGGAATTTTGAGGAATTTTGCCGCTAATTGATTTGACGGCTAAAGCAGGTCTCAAAGGTTATATGATAAGCTGTGATAGATGGGATATTCCCAGTTATATCTTCCGATGCAACGGGTTGGTTCATGAATAATTCACCGTTGAAACCCTGGATTTTACGGTTGGTTTCCTCTAAATGTTCCAACAAAGCAATTCCGGGACAAAGGCTTCAGATGGGGGGCTTTGAAACCTGTCTTCCGATGGATTTGATTTAGGGTGCACATGGGTGTACAAAAAAAATGTGTCATAAGCCGGTGATAGATGGTGCATCCCGAGTGATATGACTACGTGCATATGTGTATGTTCATATATATATATAGTTACATTCATCATCATTCATCACTAGATTTCATTGCATAAGTATATATAGATAACTATAGACATGTTCATGCAAATATGTATTTGCTTAAAAATGTGTATACATGCGTATGTATATATTTTTATATGAATGCCTCCGAGTGTAGGATACAAATGAAGACTCTCTCTCTCTCTCTTGCATTTTGGTCGCCAACATTTCAGAGACTTTTTGCGGTGCAACAGCCCCATGCAGTTGGGATTGCAGCCCTGGTCCTTGACCATGTCGAGTCAACTCGGAGGTTTCGTCGTCACCGCTCCCGGCACCCAGCCGTACACATTTCCGGCCCAGCCTCAGTTGGATGTTCATCTCATGCACCTGTATAACCTATATAGCCTGTATATACCCACCAAAAAAAGGTGAAGAAAAAACGTCGCAATGTATCTAAGGAACCGATAGGCTCATCAAAGCCGATGGGATACCAGTTGAGGGTTCGAGTTCGCCCACCCTTGACGGATGTCGGAGCGGCTTTCTTCAGGCCATTCGCACCTGGCGCTGTCATCCAACTCCGATGGAAGCCGGAAAAATGGCCGAGGCACAAAAGTCCTAAACATCCTCGAACCAAATCTGAGCCATCCAGCTGAGGCACCAAGGATTTCATTCAACAGAGTGCTCTTTCCAGCATTAGAGCGGCCAGAGAGCACGATCTCAGGTGCAGCCGCTTGGGGCACTTGCCTCGGCCCCGCGTGGATCATTGGATTGGTTCAACTTGGAAGATCTAGAGGAAACGATTGTGGATTGATGCCAAGGCTGCAAAAGGGCCTAAATATTGGCAGCTCCTACAGATGTCATCCAACTCTGGGAGTGACTGAAAACAGCAAATACTATGAGACAGTTTGAATGGAAAAGGTTCTTGGGCCTTGGGATATAATTGTGAAAATCCCACATCCCAAATCTGTTGGTCCGTGTTCCCAACTTCACCCATTCAAATCTGTAAAGCCCTATTTCTTGCTCAAGTTGCAGCCCACCGCCAAGCCACCAGATATATCTCACTTTGGGCCTGTCCCCCATCAGCGTCCCATCCTCCACCACCGTGGGGCCGTCTTTGCCCTTGGCCCAGCGCCGGCTCGGTCGCCGGGGCCGGGCACCAAACAAGAGAAACGAGGAACCACCTCAAGTGGCTCGGTCCAGGGGGGTCCAGTTTCCGAAGATTGCGCAGATGTGGTGGGGATGTTTTGGTAGCTTCAACATTGTGCATGGTTTATGGGGCACTCCCTAGGTTTTGATACAGTAAACTCGAGTGATCCATGTGGATCCGTCCCCACAAGGTCACTTAAGGTCCATAAGCCACACGAGAACTGATTGATATAGATGGAGGCGAAAAAAGGGGGGAATGGCTGTAGCTGCCATCAACCATGATCTTAACGGCTGTCAAGGCTTCATCACTAGGGTTGATGGCAGTGCCTTTCCTGCCACCTTCGAATTCTAAAGACTGTCAGTCCATGTCAATCCAAGTTGGTTCACTGCTTAGGACGGCCTGGCAAGCTCCAAAACCCTGGCACCCCTGGCAACTTTGGCTGAACATCCGAAGAATCGACAGTCTATTTGTGGTTCCCAACTGTTCCAGTCGTGGCTCCAAGTGTTGCGATTCCAGCTTGCCTGGCACAAGCGGCACCAGCCGCACCAGCGGCACCAGCAGTACGCCTAGCCTTCTCCAGTGGCTGGGCGCGGCATGGGTAGATGGAAGGATGTGATGCTGAGATCGGCCCCAGCTCCATGTCTGGGGTCTCTCTTGAAAGCTGATGGCAGCAGGTCTGAAGATCTGTTCTATCGGAGGGGTTGATGAGTCGTGCCCCCCAAAAAAAAACTCAACACAAGTGAAAATTGGAAATGATGACAAACGATGACAAATGTCTTCAATTCTCCATCCAGAAAAAACACCTAACAGGCATCCCCTGAGCTCAGCGTCCACCCTGAGGGCCCAGCGTCACCCTGTCCAAAAGTTTGGCCGTATTTGGTGAACCTCAAGGGAAAAGCGAAGACCTGTCAAGGGGGAACGCGAGCATTCCTTCTCACTAGGGAGGGGTGAAACAAAATCAAGATCGTTTATGATGTCCTAAACCATATGCATACATATATACATATGTTGGGGATGATGCTGTTCACACCCATTTCTGGTAAGTCATTGGGGATAGCTAAAGAGGATTTGGAGTTTCCCTCACACCAAAGCCCCAAATCTCGTGCCTCAAGAATAGAGTACCAATGGGCCTACAAATGGCTGACAACTTTGTAGGACCTCGAAGAATCCAATTCCGGGTGCAAATTATTTTTTAGCCTCCTAAATTGGGATGCGACAATGCCATATGGAGCCATATTTTGGGGGATGGATGAACATCCATTTGCCATCCATTTTGGTGTTCCCTATGCTACCAGGGTTTTGACCCATGGCCGCATGGCCAAATCTGTGAAACCGCACTGCCCAGCGTTGGATTTGGTGGCAGCGCCGCCATACCCGAAGGACCATCTATCTGTACCTCGAACGAGGCACGGGAATCATCCAGAAGTTGGAGGTACTTCACGGCGGCAGTGTTGATTGTAGGATGCATGTACATCCGTCCATCCATCCATTTATCCAGCTAGCTATCTAGCTATCTATATAGCTATCTAGCTATCTATCTCTGTATCTATCTCTATCTCTGCATCTATCTCTACGTATATCTATTTCTATCTCTATATCTATAATCTATCTCATTCCTCTATATCTCTTTATATCTATTTATCCATTTGTTGATTCGTTTATATGAGTCGCAGATGGTCCGAGAGTTGGGCAGGGACCAGCGCCATCTTTCCCATCCCAGCCCACATTGACCATCAGCACCATCAGCACCCCGCCAGGCCTAGTTTCAGGGTGGCCTCTGCACATGACCAGCCTGGGGCGACAATGCCGTGCCATCCTGTCGCGAAGATCCAGATGTCTCTTCGAAGCCAGGCCTATTCGGAGGTTTCCTCCGGTTTCATTCCACACCTTGGCTGAGGCTTGGGACCAGCGGGACCTGTGAATTTTTTTCAATTGCAACCCTGGGCATCAGGATCATCTCAAGGTGTCTCTATCCCAGATTATCGCCTCCAAATCTACTGATCTGCCAGGCAAACAGCAGAGCCGGCAGAGCCCGTCCGAAAAACGTGTCTTCGAGTACTTCTCAGCATGTTTTTACTTTCGGAACTTTCGAGTATCATTGACTTCCCATTTCTTACAATCAATGTGTCGATCCCAAATCGGAAACTGATCACACTGCTCTTAAACGGAATATGGATGCGGCATGCGTATGTGAGTCGAGCTTCGGCACTCCAAAACATGGTTGGTTCAGGTTCATATACGTCGCAAACAATGCAAAATAGCGCGAATAATTCTATATTTCTGACCTTCCAAAATTTTACCCCCATGTTATCCCGTTTTTCCATGTTTTTCCTATACCAAACTTCCAAAAAATGGCAATCCTCAGAAGTCGACGCAGAAGGCCCAGCGTCCGGACTCGACCACACCATGGGTGGCTCGCACGCCCACCTGGGGACTTTGTTGGAAAATTGCTTGGAAAACATGGTGGAAAACGTCGTTTAAAAATGATGAACATCCCAAGTTTGAGACATTCTGCCAATTTTGGGAGCTATCATGTTGACCCTCAGCCGAAAGCGCCGCCAAGAAGCCCACTGTCCACCAGACTTTCTGTTGGCCTGGCGCTGTGGCGTGGGTCATCCCATTCCGATACCTTCAACTTGGATAAAAAGGAAACACAAAAACAAGAGTCTGCAGATTCTCCGTACTGAACCTTGGTTTCTGTGAGACCTTCCAGCTACTCCATTTCGCAGGCTTTGAACCCCGATAAGCAGGGGCTGCCAACTGAAAAAAAAATGTTGCTCCACAAAGAGCACATGCCTTCTGCCGACCATTGAGCTCACCTGGCGGCCAACAGAACGGCCTTTGGAATGGTTGTATGAAAATCAGATCAAGTTGGTGGTATACACCCACTAGAATCAGATTATGTATATTAAATATATCATATATCATATATATATTACATTATAAATTATATATATATATATATTATCCTATATATATATTATGCCTATGTTCTTGATGGCAGAAAGTTGCATCATCTCATGGCTGGTTTCATCCCCATATCATCGAGATAGTTCATATCGGATATGATGGTGATACGAAAATATGGGATAGATCAGGGTAATCCCATTCTTAACAGATAGTTGCACAATATTCATCCTAAACAAATCCAGCAATAATATGCAATATGCAATAACCCCAATCATATATCATAAAGATTCATTAAGGATTCATAAAATCTGCATAAATCATATCCGAGGACCCGAGGTCGCGGCCCAGCAAGGCTAAGCCATTTTCCCGGTCCGCCGGGTTCAGGCGCAAGCCCGTGGAGACCATGCTGTGGGTCCGACTTACCGATTTCGGGGCACCGATTTTTCGGGGAAGTCTGTTGAGTTCTATTGATATATGCTTTGTAGGATGTTGCAGGTGATTTATACCTGTAAATTACACATTCTTTATTTTATATGTGTGATTTATTTGTGATGTATTCTTGTACTGGATTTTTGAGGTGGAAATGCTGGAATTGATTGGGTCTCCAGCCTACACTTCATAACAATTTCCTAGATCATATAGATTCAAGTCAAGAACCATGATGTTTGATTCTGTTTGATTCATTTTGATTCATTTTGATTCCATCACATTTCCGACCTATTTGGGACGTCTAGCATTGGAAGTTGGATTATTTGGATTGAAAAATATTCCGAAGCCAAAGATGGTTTCATATTTTGGCCCTTTGAATAACAAGGCACTCTTCCGACATTTAGAAGTGTGGAAGTGGCTGGTTGGAGGTCATGACGGTCATGACAAACCTTTTTGCAGCCATCCGAAACTCTGGCGACACTCCGTTGTTGGGGCATTTTTTACGATGCTGTTCAGTCGCCTCTCTAAAAACAGCTGCAGGCAGGTAGAGGAATGTCCATCCACATCAATATTCATCATGCATCCTCCCGCTGAGATGCCCCAATATAAAAAACCGCTGGGATGTGCCATTCGGAACTTCCCTTGGTTTTTTTCCTACGTCTTATCCTTCCAGAGTCCATGGTCACATTCCCTATTCCCCTCATCTTTGCATGTGGGGTCATTTTAGTCTGCTAGATAATTGATGTCATGATAGATGTTGATTTTACTCCTAAACTACAATGAGAATGATCTCTCTCAAAAAAATTGCCAGCTCTCACAAAAATCTTCTGCTTCCTGCTTGAAAGAAATGAGTTAAAACACACAACTGAACCTGGCTGGGGACCAGATTCACTCCATGGCACCTGCCGTTTTTACCACTCAGCACCTGCGCCACCAGAGCTTTGCTCGACGTTACCACCAAGCCGTAGCTGGAGGTTCCCATTCTACGGATCTGGGTAAAGCATCATTCCGTCAGAAAATTTCCCCAGGATCATCTGATAAGATTTTACTTATATTATATAAACATATATATATATATATGTAATGTATATGAATGTGTGTGCACACATATGTATTAGTTATTATACGTATCTATCATCTGGCTCAAATTCTCCCAAGGATTATCAGATTCGCAGCTACAGAACCAGCCACCTTCATCGCCGCCTGCCGCGACTGCGGCTGTCCCGGGCGCGGGGTCTCCGATCGCGACTGTCGCGGCCACGGTGATTTCGCGAACGCGCGCGACTGTCCCGCGCCCGGTCTCTGGAGCGGGACCGCGGCACGCGTGGGCGACTAGGACTCCTTTTTGGCAAAGGATTTTGTGCGGAGGGCACCAACAGGAATGTCCAAGTTGTTTTTTACTGCCGTTTGAACCCTACAGTACTCTATAGTCTCGGTGGCATGTCATTTTCGAGCATTCCTACCTTGGCTTGTATGTAAGCAAGAGGTCTTCAGTGGAAATGATCTGGGATTTGTAAGGATGAATCCAAAGCAAACCAACCCAGCAAAATGCGGGACTTGAGTCTGCCAGACCTATACATATACATATTTATTAGATCTAATCATCTGGCATGCCCAACTGTGGGCACAGCGACCTTCATGCTGCTTCTCGGATCCGTCAATCATCCATTGAATCACCGGTCACCTTGCTTATCCCAAGAGGGGAAGAGCCACCAAAAAAATGGTCCGGTACAGTTGAATCCACTCAAGTAAGCCTTTTCCAAAAATGCAACAACCCACCCATCAATCAACATCAACCAACATCAACCAACACTCAGCTTCAGATGTATCAAATAGTCAATTCCTGATTCACCAAGTTGGACAAATCTTCCCCACTCGCCCCAAGGGTCAACCACAAGCCACGGTCACCATTGGTCCTCCTGGCAGATCGAGAAGCCTTGCGCGGCGACCGGATTGACTCACGCAGCTCCTGGCTTATGGGTTGGTTTGATGGAAAATGTGCAGGAAAACCCTGTTTTTTCCTATCAAAACTTGCTGTTTTCCTGTTTTCTTGCTAGGGCCAGGGCGTCCAGGAAATTTGAAGGTGACAGACAATGCACAACTGGCATTGGTGATGGTTTATCATCGTAAATGGGCAAGTTTTGGGTGTACCAGATGTCCAGACCAACCCCCTCCAAAAAAAACTCTATATTTTCCCATCAAAATCTTGATTTATGGCTGATTTTCCCATGAAATCTCCACTATCCTGACGTTCGCTTCGCTCCACGCTGGGCATCGACACCGGCATCGACATCGGCGGCGACGGCGACGGCATCGGCGAAGAAAGCGGCCCCGGGGCAGATGGCAACGCTGGAGGGGCGGCACTGCTGAAGCCCCCGCTGAAGCCTGGCTCCAGGGATGTCAAATCAGTGGGGATCAAAAAACATGGTATCTATTGGTATCTACTTACAGTAGTCCAAGAACCGAGGAACCCAAGTTGGCTGCGCTTTTCTGAGCTTCCGCAATGAGGTTTGCCTTGGCACGCCGCAACACAATGCATCGCATCGCAACGCCAACCTAGCAGTCGGCTGCGATAAATTCTGCACTGAGGCTGCGGCCACATTTGTTGCTTTGCTGAGACCCACTTGCACATCGTGGGAATATTTGCAGGAGTCACCACCTGGGGCTGGGGAAGGCCAAGTTCTGTCAAACAAATATCATCAAACTGAAATATCTGATGCAACTACCTTTGTCTTGCAAAGGTCGTAAATCCCATGGCGGGCTCCAGGTTGAGACTTCAAGTTCACCCTGACCTGGGTCATGCCCTGGGCATCTAGGCTCCCCTGCGATTGCAGTGGCCACGGCGATAGTTGGCGCACAACTCCCGCGCAGCTCCGATCGTTGTGCCTCCATTGGACCATCCGGTAGTCATCAAACGGCTGGGAAATCCAAGCGAAATCATGGGAAAACATGTGAAAATGCCCCGTAAACTGGTATTTCAACTGGTATTTCAATGTATTTCAATGGTTTCCATAGCCATCTTTCATTCATTTTCATTCTACCACCTGCAGTTGTGATTATGACCTGCGCCTGGACGCTGCAGCACAAATCCACAACAACAACATATGGTTCAAAAACCCTCTAACCAAATTATATCATGATCGGCCTTTCACCGACTTTCATATTTTTTCCTCCATATTTGATTGCCCAACTCTCGTTAATTAAGCCACTTAAACCCCCCCATTTTGTTTGGGTGACATCCTCCCAATTTTCTTGGGACCTGCCCAGGCTTCGGTGCCTTGCTCCGCATTGATGGCTTTCTCCATGTCGCTCAGCTTGACGATCAGGAAGCCGGCAGGATTCCGCGCTCTGGACAAACAACTGCGGTAGTCCTGGATATCCTCGGCGCCCCCAAAAAAAAGCCATCTGTCCTGAGGGAAAATCTATGCCATGGTGTATCCCACACAAAAAGGAAATATATATATATATATGTATATATCTGTGTGTGTGTATGGGATTTGGAAAATATGGGGAAATGGATCCGTCCATCCATTGTATCCATTGTATCCATTGTGTCCATCCATCCATCCATCCATCCATCCATCCATCCATCCATCCATCCATCCATCCATGGCAGTTCAAGAAGGTTTTGATGTTGGACCTCAACTTTCAGATCACAAAACTGGATGTTTTCCCAGTTTGCAATCCTGGTTTGGGCCCATTTCCTTCCCAGTGGTGGGTTCCCTGCAATGGCAGCTGCAGCCCAGTGTCTGCGACCCATCGATCCCCTCGATGCTTCAGGGCCTCAGGTTTTGCACAATTCTTGAGCAAAAAAGCGGATGATCGCCCACATCTTGAGATATATAGATATATTATAGATATAGATATAGATACACAAATATCTAGCGAGATCATATGGATGACAATCATAGGAATATATAGAGGATAATCATAGATAAGCATATGTGACAATCTACCGTGATAGGGGATTGCACATATTTACGGATGATTGCACATGCATTAGCAGAACGGGTCCTTATGGGGGATTGATTTTTGGACTAAAAATACTCAAGAAATCTCAAGAATACTGGTATTTACTGTGTTTTGTGCCAAAAATAGGCTGAAAATTCACTCCCCCATGGGAACCCGCTCTCTATATTAAAGATCAGATAGGTTCAACTGGGCCAAAAATAGGCGCACCTCAATGAGGCGGAGCTCGATCTTTTTGTCTCTGATGTCGAAGCGGGTCACCAAGTTTTTCACCTGGCTGGCCACGAAAAAATGGAAAAACATGTGGGAATATGAGAATTCACCAGCAGAATCCGGTATCCAGTGAGGCTTTTTTGGTAAGCCAAATGGGGTTACTAACCCCCCAGCACTAGCTGTGAAAAATGCTTAAAAATGTGATGATTAAGCAATGCAAACAAGGGAATATGATGATTACATAGCTAGTGGATTTGGGGGATACCGCTTTCAGACATGGAGAAATATGAGGATTAACCAGTTGTCGGAGGTATTGACAAATGTTCAAACAAACCCAAATAACGTAAAGTTCTTCGGTGTCGGGCTGTGCGCTTCCAAAAAACACAGGATCTGGCAATCCAACATGGCAACAGATTCAGAAACGGCTTCAACAAAATATGTGTTTTCCATTGTTTTCCTCCCAATCCCCTGATATTCATGATATTCTCAAAGCTACAAAATAAACTAAATAAACCTGATCTGAGGTGTTTCATGAAGTTTCATCGGAAAAAATGGGAGACCTCTAAAAACCCGGATCTTCCCCGGATCTTCCATCACCGGACCTCGGTGGAGATGTCATCCGCCATGGGCAGTCCTGGAGCTGGCCAGTGGCGGCCAGTGGCATCCAGGGCCCGTTACCAGGGGTGACCCATGTAAAAAGGACATTTGCGGGAAAGATATGGAAAGATCGTGAAATATTCATCTGAATCTTCAAAAATCATCGATCATCTGTCTAGTTTTCCTCTCCAAAGCGCAGGTTAGCGAGGCTGAGAGAAGAATCCAGCAAAAGTACAAAAAGTGTATACAAGGGGGTGAGATCTATCTCTAAGCCTTTCGGCGCATTGTCAGAGACATTGGAGCTTGAATGAAATCAGGGAAAAGGCGAAAAGGAATTAGCAAAATACAATTCCAATTGAATCTATTGGCAGGGCAGGGAGAAAGCCTTATGCTTTTCGCTGACGATTTTCGGTGACAATTTTCTAAGATGAATCAGAGGGGGGGGGAAACTCCCATTCTGTTGTGCGCACGGTTGTAAATGTCAAATGGGTGTGGTTGATTGAGAATTTGATAGGCATCAGCATACGTTTTTTTTAATCATTGGTGTCGAGATTTTCCGGGACCTTTATCTCCTACAACCCCAAGCCACGGACCTCCAAAGGGACCGTCATCGCCATATTCCTGCTGTTGCATCTGCCTTGGTAGCCCGGTGTCAAACCTGCCAGGTGTTGATCCATCCCCCATTTTTTGTGTTGCCTGATCTCCCATACCTCCCCCATACCTCCCATACTTCCCGTAACTCCAATATGATCCAATGTTTTTTTGGTGGTATTGAATGTTTGGGGGAATGAATCCATCCGGCGACGGTCCCAGCATGTTCCAGCTGAGTCACTGGTATGCCAACAAGGCAGCCGAGTCCAAACTGCTCTGGCTGCTGGCTGCTGGTCCTGGCCCCCAAAGACATCCCTACACCTTGGCCTTGACGTTGAGAAAGTGGTCTTGTGTTGAGAAAGTGGTTTCTGAACCTTCCTTCAAGCCATAAACTCCATAGGCCCCGAATTCTCATGAATTTTCAGGGCAGCCCAGGGCAATAGTGGAACAGCATCACCGTGCCTTTTTGCATGTCAAATGTCGTCCCACTCAAAATCATCCAGCCCACTCCACCTGTTCCACCGTTGGTGACCTGACAATGGCTTGCACCAGAACATCTTCAAGTCTTGGATTCCCATGGGCATCTGGCAAACGTGTCTTTGCGTTCCCGCCCAAAAGCAGCTGGCAAGGCCGGCTCGAGCATTCCAAAATCCCATCATGAACATGAACCACCAATTTGGGATGGTCAATACCATCTATGGAAAAAAATTGGGGGAACTACCACCACAGACCACCCATCTCTGGTAAATCTGGGGATTGTTTGTTGGGACACATTCTCCAGTTCTGCTCAGATAGACCAAGGAACTGTGCCCTGCTTGTCAGCACTGGCACCTGCTGGTCTGCGTGCGTATCATATATGATATATAACTATCATATATATATATATATACAACTGAGATTAAGTGGGGATATCCCATACAACTGGGGTATAGCTATTGATATGCTATGATTGTAAACCATTTTAGCATCAGTCACTGTAGTACCACATCCGTGGGCCCCTTCGCCAAAATTCCGTCAAGGCATTTGCGGATCTAAGATAGCCAGCTACAAGGTGCTAGCTGGCTAAAATGGTCACAGATGCTTTAGGGTTACGCTCTGGTAAACTAACAGCTATTGAAAATGGCCCAGTCGAAATAGTGGATTTGCCCATTAAAAATGGTGGATCTTTCCATAGCTATGTTAGTTTACCAGAGGGTATAACCACCATTTTCCTATGATTTTCCCATAAAACCACCATTATTAGGGTACTCAATACAGCGGTGAAGTTGTAGCACCAGCACCTGGCCCGGGGACATCCACCCCACCTGTAAAGAGACGCGGCGACACCAATGAGGCCACATCTGGGCGCTGTTCCAGGGGGACGATGTCCGAAATAAATGGGGCTGCCATATCGGAAGTAAAGAAAAGGGAATGTCATGAGCAATAATTGGAGATATAAAGGGATATAGGCAACAGTAAAGTGGATATATATAAATATATATAATAGGACGTATGTTATTCAATGGTAACATTTGGGACGATTCATCATCAATGGATATAGATGGGGATATAATGATGGAATATAACACCGTTTTCTTATCACCAAATGCGCAAATTCAAAACGCATAATTCTGTACCATCCATCAGCAATGGGTGTAAGGGTAGGTTGGGATGAAGCATCCATATGGATATGTAATGGAGATACAATGGGGATATAAAAAAGGGATATGTGTGTCTGAGTTTGGGGTGCGGAGTTTGGGTGCCCTATGTTCGAAGACGCCCGTATCAGGCCGTAAGCACTCGACCAGTTCAATCTGCTACCTCGATTAAATTTGAGGCCAAGGGGTAAGGGACGAAAGCTAGCGAGGAAGGTACAGGGAGAAGGAGGAAGGTGTGGTGAAAGAGCGATGTGTGTGAGGAATTGGGAGATACGAAGTGGAGAGTAAGTGGAATGATGCCGATGAGGCTGATGGCTACCATATGGCAACGCAGTGTCGTACTGTCTCCTCCAGCGGTGACCCAGTTGTGGATTTGGATATCATGCACATACAGTATCCACCATGTGCGCACCTTTATTTACGCATATTATATTATATATATATATATATATGTATATTACATACGAATGGTAGAAAACAAATAGGTTCATTTGTAGCTCCTTAGATATCCCATAGACTCCTTAGTCCCAGCATGGAAGTCATGCCTTGATTCAACTATCCCAGCTGCGCGCCTTTGATTGGCGGTATGTTGGCAATCGGTGCAGCCTTCTGTGGCACTCCTGAACAAGCGAGGCAGTCTCGAAAGCAAAACCCGTGGGTACATATTTTACCATATGGTGCCCCATAGGTAGCTAAGTTGGTTTATAACTCTTAAATTTTAGATATATTAAAATATATCTAGATATATCTAGCCTATACCTACTATGGTGTATAAAGCAACTTATAACTGGGGGGGCACCATCATGTACAGTATATTATATATTTCACATCTAAACAGCCACCCGATTGTACCAAGGTCTTTGTTGGCACCCAAACACCCCAAGGTCTTGTGCATGACCGTCCTGGGCCAGGAGGGCCAGGAGGGCCCGGAGGCCAAGAATTTCCATATGGATTCTTGGGCCCATCGGCCCAGCCCCACTGGTTCCAGTTTTCACTCCAACCTTAGCCGTGAACACGCAAAGGCCGTCCGCTTCCAGCTGTTTTGGCGGAGGAAAAAAAAAGAATCTGGAAATCCAAAGAAGAAGCAACACATGGAATATCATGCAATGGTTTTGCGAACCTGGAGACAGTATGTGACGTTTTCAGAATAGACAGGGAAAATTGCCACTTTCCCATGCATGGCAGCTAAGGGTGCATTGATCTAACGGTGGATTGGCATGTGAAGAGTGTAGCGTGACCCAAGCTGGTCAAACTCAATTTTCGCACAACGTCACGTTGTTTTGTTCTCACGTGGGTGCTGCGTCTGAAAATACTGTTTTTTTAACCCCAATCTATATACCCTCTGGTAAACTAACATAACTATGGAAAATCACCATTTTTAATGGGAAAACTCACTATAGATTGCCATTTTCAATAGCTATGTTAAATTACCACCGGGTATTGCCATTCAATAATCGGGAAATGATGATGGACTCGGTAGAATAAAAATTGCTCGACTGCACCCGCAAAAAAGGACCTTCGGCGACGCCACCCCGCCAAACCCTTAAAAAGGGCCCGAGTAGATTTACGCTCTGGCAATTTAACATAGCTATGGTAAATGGCCCATTTACTTGGAATTACCTATTTAAGATGATCTTCCATAGCAAACTGTCAAATTGCGAGGGGGTAGTGTTTTTTCCCTAAGTCTTCAAACAAACATGGAAAATCCAACTGGCTGGGGCCAACTTCTTTTTGACCTCAAGTATCACCTGTGGTCCGAGGTGCCATCGGGGCCTCCTACCCAAGTACCATCACATCCTGCATCACAGCTACAGTTTATTACTCTTAGACGGGCAACCACGATGCTAAACCATCCCCAATATATCCAATATCATAAGTGGCTGGGGTTCAAATCCTCCCCAAATGGTAGGGGCAGGCTTATCATTGGGTTTACTGCAATTTTGCAAAATCTATGAGACCCTGTTTTCACAGAGTTGTATCTTTCTTATACACAATTAAGGGCCACAATGGGCCCAGATGCTCAACTCCCGGGTGGCTTTAGGAAAAATGGTGGGAAGAAGCAAACACACCCTATCACCCTTGCACCTGGTCCACCCCACATGGCATCACAGCAGCGATGCCATTCTGGTTGTTGCAACAATACAGTTGGTCGAAATGTGATGTCATACTGTAATATCCTGGGTATATTTCGATATGTACAGTATATCGAAATGGTATCCAGGATATCCATATTTATAGTTATAATTATATAATATGGTATCTATGCGAGCCCACTGCTACTGATCTTTCGTTCAGTCGAGGGATATAATCAGTCGATATGGTCATGATTTCTGCGATATGCGATGGTAAGACTGTTCTGGACAAGTTGTACCGGCTGTATCTCCACATGTTCTTTGTAAGCCAGACTCATCATACATGCTCCCATGCAACCACAAATAATGAGGAAATAATGAGATATACGGAAGCATTAAATGGTGGATTTAACATTATAAACCCCATGGTAAATCCCATGAGTACAACCACTCAAAATCATGCGGAGCACAGGTGACAGTGCATGGTGAAACCCAGATGCCCAGAGCAATACCTGCGATATGTGTCGTATATGGATGCCTGTGGGTATGTGAATGCGTGTAACAATGAATGCAATGTCTGCAATGCATCTAATATTAATGTGATGCATGATGTATTTAATAATATGTAAGATTGAAATATATTCAACCTAATTGTGCAGTGAATGAAATGTATGGTATGGTATGTTATGGTACTGTATGGTGTGGCATGGCATGGTACGGTAGCATGGTACGCCACGGCATGGTACGGCACGGCACGGCATGGGATGGGATGTAATTAGGTATTATACGCAAACTGTTTTCATGTGTGTGCGCGCCCACACGCCACACAGCCGAACCTTTTTTCTTCGCAGAACAAACCGGTCCGGCCAGATGTTGATGCAATTGCAGGTTCTGCAAAAGCCATCACTAGCTTTTGGAAAAGGAAACAGCCAGGAGTGTGGATATGTTTTGACCACGGCCGCCCAAAGACAGGGATGAGTAACGTACGCATGACCAATCTGATGAGCAGATTTTGACTAGAGCATGCAGGGTCCAAAAATCAAAAAATCCACTTGCCGAAGAAGGCCATCATCCCAAAAAGATCTTTTGATTGAGATGGATTGAACGACTAAAAAGGGACCCTTGGCTGCTCAAAGAGCTGAAAGCTCAGACACCTCGCCTTCACTCTCATCAGACTGGCACTCGTGAACACCTTGCAGCTTCCACCTGGAACAAATTGAGACCACCAGGCGTGGATTTCAAATGACGTGCAACACATGTGTCTTTGGGTCCTGGTGGCCATCTACGTTGCCACATTGCGTCGCCCATGTTGAAAGGGGTTCGGCAGATTGGCAGGTTGACAAAAGGGATCAAAAGATATCAGAAGGGCACATTTGAACCACCTCCCACCTAGCAAAGTTCAACCCTCAACCTACATCAACGTAGCGGAATTCCCAAAAGCCAACATTTTTCACCCCAAAAGAACCAGAATTGGTGAACTTTCGTTCCGTGTGCTCAAATCACCCAACCCCCCCACCATGGCGATGGCCACGGCGCCTGTGTTTTGGTTTCCCCACAACTTTCAAGCCACCAATCTGTAAGCACAGCTTCCGGAGCATCGGCTCGCTACTGCCCGCGGATGCCGGAGGCGAAAAAGCTGACACCTCTACATCTCGCGCTTCCACACACCTTTTGGCGTCATCCTGCAGTCTCAACCTCAGCTGGGAATACCCCAGATGGAGTTTACAGGGCTAGGTGGGTGGTCTCAATCCTGAGGCGGTCATTGGCTTGACCTAGTTGGATGTCGGATGATGATGATTTTGGCACATCGTGAGTTCCTCAGCAAAACCCAGCACACCTCGGCTTTGGAACCTCGGGTAAAAGGGTTGTAGAGCGTTGTGGTTGGAACCCTGTGCGCTTGTCATATTTTCAACTCAGACACTTCGTCTTCAGGACATCTTTCTGCTGTGCGGCCGACTGCATACTGCCAGCTGTCAGAGCAAACTCTCGCAGGTCAGAACGCACAGTGCCCCAGTCTGTGGGCCGCACGATGCGCCGCAAACTAGGCATGCTGCAGTCGAACTCATC
Organism: Cladocopium goreaui; assembly: GCA_947184155.2. NCBI lineage: Eukaryota > Dinophyceae > Suessiales > Symbiodiniaceae > Cladocopium > Cladocopium goreaui. The sequence continues at coordinate 170,666 of CAMXCT020000251.1, read as the reverse complement.
GCCACGTCGGATGAAGCTCAGGTGGGCCTGTTCCACGTCCAGCAAGGGCGTGCTGGCATCCACCAACAAGGTCATTTCTTGCAACTCTGGGCAGATTTGGATCAGCGAATTCGAGGACACCTGAAAGCTGAGATGCTGGGCGGCATGGGGCGCCCTGATTCTACACACACGTGCACAGCCGCGCATGAACTACATATTGGGGCAGTGTGACCCCCGCTGGGGGATGTCGTCGCGAGCCGTGCCTGCGGTACAGAACGATCAGAACGTGCCACGGAAGATCCAACGCCAGCTGTCTTCGTTCCTTTCTCTTCAATCTGCGGCAGCGCTGGAGTTGAGTCTGGCGCCGCCTCTGCAAATGCCTGCGAGGATAGGCTGGCATTTCCCAAAAAACATTGAAAGCAAAACAACAGGAGCCTTGCGCACATGAGGAAGGCAGAAAATGTTTTGAAAAATCCTGCGCCAGTCTACCAGTTTGGCTGAAACGACCACTGAAACGACCGCTATCATCTATGCTTCTTACACTTGAGAGTGCGTCGAATACTTGCATTCTCTCCCGAGACCAATTGTCCCCGTAACATGGCCAAACAAAGCAAAAATTGACAAAATCTCATGATCATGGCAACGGCCAATCAGCTCAAAAATCAATCCATCAAATGAGGCCCTACTAGATCATGAATACACAACTAAGAAACCGTCCATAATCTTCTTCATAACCACTGCTACTGATACTGGCGATCGGAATCTTATCGGGTGATCGTTCAGGAGGAAAATACAAAGGAGCACTGTATGGTTCAGGAAGGCGCAAGAGGTTGAGAAACCTTGCAGCAGTCTACCAGTTGGAACTGCCATTGGCAAAGGCTTCACAGATTCCAGGCATGCCCATGCCCCCATGGCAAGGCCTCTGGTGGAGCAAGTCTCGAATCGCAGTCTTCTCTGAGGGCAACCAAATGGTATGTTTCTTCTCCTGGCCAAACCCAGGGAAACTCACATGAAATGCATTGATGCGTGGGGACAAGCCCCAGAGAATGCTTGGGGCGTACTGGACCATTTTGGCACCTCACTTGGGGAGGCATCTGGACAGATTGAAAGGCCTCAACTTTAGATTCGCGGCCAAGGCTCCAAAAAGGTGAGCCATCTTCACATGGAACAAATCCACGCCGATCCGATGTCCAGCACCTTTCCTGGGCCAAAGCATGCATCGTGGGTACCATTTACCCTCTGGTAATTTGCCACAGCCATGGAACTAGTAGGAATTTCAACTAATGGATGAACCCTTCTACCCTAGACACTAGCCCTGGAATTGTTTGCTCCGAAAAAGTTCAGTTTGGACCTAGCCCGCAACCCGCCACTCAACAGCAAGAACGCACTTTTTGCGCGCGTCGGCATTGAAAAGGTCTTTGCCCTCCGGGCTCAAGGGGGAGGGCGGGTGGGCTACCTTGAGCCCAAGCTACACCGGGTTGCTACATTAGTCAAAACCTAGAGCACGCTACACTAAGCTCCTACAGTTTGGACCTAGCCCGCAACCCGCCACTCAACAGCAAGAACGCACTTTTTGCGCGCGTCGGCATTGAAAAGGTCTTTGCCCTCCGGGCTCACACCCCTCCCTTGCCACTGTACAGCTGGAGTGGCTGCCGCAAGGACCGGGCGTGAAACACGCCTCGGCCGGCAGGTGCACCAAAACTGTGTGGACGGGCACGGCTACGTGGGCGTGAGGCTGGTCTTGATCATGGATTCCGACATGCCGCGGGAATACTCGCGGTCCTCCCACAAGTAAGTGTGGAAGGCGTCGGATGCCCACCGCCCGTAGCGCCTGACCACAGATGCATCTTTGTAGGCGGCCCAAAGTGCTGATGCGCCGCCAAATCGCAGGGAGTGCGAGCCCAAATGGCCTGCAACTCCACAGGCTTCGGCTGCGCGACGCAAGAGCATTTGCACAGCCTCCCTCGGAATATCCCAGCCTTCAGGCGACCTGAATAGCGGCTCGTCGGCTTCAACGCCGCCTAGGTATCGATTCGGATACTTCTGGAAGAGTTGCCTGACAGCCAGGACTGGGCAGACGGTTTCTCCGGTCTTGTAGTGGTTGCGGTTGGTCTCCAGATTGTAGTTGGTCTTGCTTCCACTCAGTTGGATCCGGACTTCGTCTGCCTTTCCCAGGGTGCGAAGATCGCACTGTTCTCCCTCACTGAAGAGGAGTACCTGCCTCCCTTTCAATTGGCGAGAGAAAGGGATGTACCCCAGGGGTAAAAATTCTGATGCCCTGAGTAAGAAGAAGAACCCCAAGCACACAGCTGCCCAGAGGATAAGACCCTCCGGGCCCGAATCGGGGCCTCGGAGATATCTTTCCAACCATTGCAACATGCGAGGTGTCACAGGTGCTCGCCTGGTGGGTGTCTTGTAACGTCTCCTTAAACCTGCCAAAGCCATTGCCACTCGGTTTCTCCCTTCTAATGGATCGGGTAGCCCCAGCGTCACATGAATGCTGCGAACAGCAGCGAGGCGTAGCTTCAAGGTACCCGGAGCACGCTGTTCATTGATAGCGCAGTGAAGCAAGTAGTCAATAATAAGATCCTCGTCGGTCGGCACACCCGTTAGGAGCCAATGCACCTGGCGCCGGGCGCAAAACAGGCGCCACCATTTCAACTGCGCTGCGTATGTCCGACGGGTCGTCAAGGCTAACCTGTCCAAAGCCACGTTAACAGCTTCTTGTTGATAATCTTGCCGATTTTTTAATTTCAGACCGAGCTGCGGGGCTTTGTGCCCAAGGAGATCTTTGACGGCCTTTGGGCTCCGACAGGTTTTGTCACTGATCCCTTGTTTGACGGCCGGCGTTTCCTTTGGGTTTGAGTCGTCCGCCAAGCTTTCCAGATAAGGCGAAAAACGTACCCGTCGGGCACTAGAGTTTCCCACCCGTCTTTCGTTTCTCTGCTCCAGCGGGGCCTCGTCCTTTCCCGTCTGCCAGCAGGAGTGCAAGACTCCTAGAAGATAGAACACGACTAAGAGGAGGAGACCGACTTCCCCGTAGAAGAGGTGCGCGACAGCATGGTTGGTGTCCCGGCTGGCGTCGTCGACCCTCCGTTGTCGAGTTCCCTGCCTGGGGTTTTTGCGGGCCGTCTGCGTGTCGGTCCCGCTCTGGTGACACAGACATCGCTCATAGCGGACTTGTCTGCGGCCTCGGATGTGACCGCATCCTTCTTGATGCCATCTTTCGCCACTTAAGGTGGCGTAGGCAGCTCCCGAAGGCTGCACGTGTCCTGGTTGCCCGGCACAATCTTTGCACGGCTCAACCCACCGGCCGGGGCCCGGCCTTGAACATTCGAGTTTGTGCCATCGCGGGACCCCCTGCGGATCGGCAGGGCCAGCCTCCAGACGGATTCGCCGTCTGTAAGCTGGTTCGGCTGAGGGAGGTAAAGCCGGAACCGCCGGGCTCGAAGTCAAGCCTCGGCTCGCCCCGGGCAAGGTTTCTGTGGAGCCGCCCACGGAGTAGGTGGACCCCGACCCCGAGCTTCGGAGCGGATCTGGCATTTTGTTGCTCTTTCCTGGGCCGGAAACCGGTCCTCGGGAGCTCGCTTGTTGCCCTGTTGCAGGACGGGTTCGCCCACAGCGCCACAGAACCAGGCAGACTCCTACGGTGAGGAGCAACAAAACTACCACCGCAATCCCAAGAAATTCAGGGTGTGGGCCTGACCCATAGTTTCGCACAGCAGGCCACAGAATAGTCTGCCGCACAACCATTTCCCCACCAAACTGGTAGGCATGTGCGATGGCATGATTGGTGTCCCTGCTGGCGTCGTCGTTCCGGCGAGTCTGACGCCTCAGCTTCTTTACCTCCCTTCGTTTTTGTGAATCTGGGGCTCTTCGAAACTTCTTTGGTTGGCCGTCGGCCTGCAACAGCGAGGCTTTGAAGTCCCGGATTTCTTTCCGCGCGGCTTCCTTACGAACCTCTTCCGCCTGCTCGGGGGATGTGAGGGGCTCTGCAGAGGCATGAGCTCCTCCTCCTCGGGTTCTTTCACGATGCGCTTGCGCCCTCAGTCTGCCCTTCTCTCGGCGCCTGGCCACCCAGACGCCGACTCCCGCTTCGATTTCGAGATCGAGCCGGGCAGACTTGAGGATCTTAACGGACTTGGAGGGTCGCACAGGATTTTTCTTTTCCAACTCCCGCATGTACCTCCCTTGGGCGTCCAAGGCGCTCAGGTAACCTTCATCCTCTTCCTCAGCGTCTTTGATGCGCTGGATTTCGGTCTCCAGGCTTTGTTGAATCCCCTCCGCAGCCGCCTTTCGCTGCTCTGTGAGCCGCGACAGGTCGTCCACCAACTCCTGTTTAATTGACCCATCTTCTTCAGCTTTGGTGAGGGCCTCCTGGAGGTTCTTCCAGTTGGCTTCATCAGCTCTAGCTACTTCCTGCAGCAGCCTGAGCTTTCCAGACCCCAGCTTCACCAGGGGCCGATCCCTGGTCGGGGCGGGGATGTCCCTAGCCTGAGAAGGACCGGCAGTTTCTCCGCCATCGGTCTCCCCCTCGCAGCGTTCCGTTTTCAGCTCGGGTTCGCTCGGCTGGACGGTCTTCCCGGACACGATACGTGTCTCGGGATCCCGATCCCTAGCCATAGAGAGGGTGTCCTTAGCCCGAGGCAACCCCGCGGTTTCCTCGCCCTCGACCTCCTCTTTGCAGCTTTCTGTCTTCAACTCTGGTTTGCTGGGCTCGACGGGCGCCTTGGGCACGGCAGGAGCCTCAGGGCTCTCTTGGCCCGGCAATCCTGCCTGGGTGTTGGGTCCCTCCTCGGCGCCCTTGGAGGCAGGCTCAGGCTGATCAACAGCCATAATAGCTTCCCCAGATGCGGCAGCCTGGGCTGGGTCGTGAGCCGGTTCATTGAATCCGACGTCATCCTTGGCAGGAGGGATGGATTCCTGAGGAGTTTCACCGGGCTCGAACCGAGCCTCGGCTTTGACCGCGCATGATTCCTCCAATTGTTTTAAGGGGGCAAGCGCTCCTTGGATTTCCGGATCGGAGGCTCCCCAATCGGGTTCGGAGATAACAACGACATCTGCCTTCAAGGTGTCCGGGTCGACACTGACCTCCTCCTCGCCTTCTTGGCAGGTCAGGCCAGCGACCGCTGCCGCCAAGTCTGACGCGGTCTGGGCCAACTCCTCTCTGGGATCCCTTTCTCGGGCTTTGGACGGGGGCCAAGCTATCGAGCGGTATGCTGCGAGGTTGAGTTTCGCAGAATTGCGAGGCTCCTCCTCCTCTATCCATTCATCAAGGCTCCGCTCCTTCTTGCGCTTGGAACTGGAACTGGGTTCCTCGTGGCGCGGCTGCACCGGCTCCACCTGACTGCTGGTAGAAGCATGTTTCAAATTCTTTTTGGATCCCCCGGCCGCATACCAGAACTCGGACGTGTCCCAATCCGAGACATCGCCCAAAGCTTTGGGCGGGATTGTCCCATTTGCCAACCAAACGGAATTGCCCGTCACATAGAACTCGACCCCTGCCTGGATGGCGACCTTGGTATCGACAGGGATTTTAACTTCTAAATCCGACCGCCATTTACCCGACGCTTGCTCGGGGTCAACCAGGTGAGCCATCCTTCGGTCGCCCCTGAGGCCGGTCTCCTGGATTGACTTCACATGTCGCCGGTATGTACCATGTATCAGTACCGGTGGAACATTTTCTGGGGCTATTCTGGCTCCTGGTCCGTAGACACCACTGATGGTGTGGCCAGACCAAGCTGCCACATATGGGCATCCGCCGTCATCCCTGACAACGAACCGCTGCTTGAAGTTCTCTTCAACGGCGTCCCGGATGACCTTCTCGGTGAAATACTTCTCCGGCCACTGGAGGCGCTTGCGGAGGTATCCCAAGAGGTCGGTCAATCTGACCCAACCGTCTTCAGAGATTGGGCAACTGTCGCTCCCTGATTCGTGCCTGAGGCAGCGGGCCATGCCCTTCGACAGCTCTTCTCGCCAATCCATCCTGTGGCCGCCCCTTTTCTGCTTTTTGCTTTTCCCTCCAACCTTGGGATCCCCCCAGCCGCGCTCTTGAAGCCACGACATGAGCGCTTCTCGCGCTGCAGTCTCCCAAGGTAACTCGCAAATCCCAACTTTTCTGTCGGCTGAAGGCTGGCCGGGCTCGAAACGAGCCTCGTCCTCGGCGAGCGGTCCGGGTTCAAAGCGAACCTCTGAGTTGGAAGAGTCCACGAGATGTCGTGGGGTTTGCGCTTGGTTCGTTTCTGCTGGAGTGCGCGGCCCAGTGCTACCCAATGAGCTAGCCCACTTCCCAGCCGTCAGAGCCAAACTACGGGGGGTAGCCAAAATAGACAACAGGGGTAACCTTTCAGCCACCACATCAGGGGGTAACAACTCAGCCCTACCGCCTAATAACCGGAAAATTTCCCCGGGCGTGATACACCTCGCCGCAGGTCCCCCCGGCCCCGACCCTAACAACAAGAGTGAATCCCTGCTTTGTGGATTGCCAGAGTTGTGGTGGAGTTGGGGGAGTGGTTTATATGGGTCCCAAACATGCCTACGAACCTTACCTTCCACGTACACGGTCCCTCTTGGTTTGGGGGTTGCCTGACCTAGATACGGGATGGAGGTATCAAGTTTTAGTTTCCCATCAACCCATAAACCGACCGGAACTTTTTGATCTTCCAGAAGCCACTCTGTTGGGTACGTGTGCAGCGGGGCGGTCTCCGGTTCATCTTCCGCGGTCAGACACGGAAGGTCTGGTATCGTCTTGTGCTGAGGGACAGCCAAAAGGACCCATCGTTTCCACCAACACTGATCTTGAAGCGTTCTGCCGCTGATAAGTACCACCCGCGTTTGCCATCCATGTTCTCGAAGCTTATTTTGAGCGCTTCTCAAACCGAGAGAGGAGATGGAGTCGGCCCAGATACCCTGGGGTTTAAGATCCTGGGCTTGCTGTGCAAGGCGGGACGCAGTAGCAACCTCGTCCCTTCCGACACAGTAAAAGGCGCAGGTCACTTCCCCGTCAGTCAATTGGTCGGGTTCCTGCATCTCCACACCCTTGGACAACAGTTCCACATGGTATACCCGAGGCTCCTGACCGAGCTCGCAGCAGATAATGCCTGGCCGTAATGGAAATTGATGCCCCTGGGGGCCTTCCGGATGCCGCCTTAGCCCTAGCTGCAGGGCTGCGGCTTGATCTTCATGGTCCATTCCGTCCCATAGGAGGGCCCGACGTGTCCACCCTCGGTCCAGAGTGGAGAGGAGGACTTCTGAGAATGCCCTTCGTTCCAGGTTCCACGCTGCCAAAACTGGCCCTTCTTCTTCGCGGGTGAGAGCATCAGCAACTTGGTTGTGGTAGGTTCGGATGTACTCGGCATGCAGGCGGAAACCTCCTACCGTTTCGAGCGCCGCTAACAGCTGCAACAGGAACCGAGCCGCTGGCGGGCCCGCCTGTCTCTTGGCAAGCCACGAAATAACGTTGTGGTTGTCTCCGGCATAGACGACAATCTTCCCTTTCCAGGACTTCCATCTTAAGCATGCCAGCGACACAACGGCTAACAACTCCGCGAGCGAAATCATCAATCCGTCTCCGGGCTCGGAACGAGCCTCGTCGACGGGCCTTGTCATTCCCTCGGCAGCTGCGAGCTCCGGATCATGCTCAGCGCAAAACCGTCGGAGGCGTTCCCAAACGGGTTCGGCCGGTTCGACCACCGCCTCGTTGGCCTCCCAATCCACGGCCGCCAGCTTATGGGGTGTTGCATCCCCTGACGCCCAAACAACTTTTTGACTCATTCCAGGAAAAGAAAGAAGCTCTGGGACAGTAAGGGCCGAAGTCAGGGGGTGTGTAAACCGGACTTCCCACTTGGAGCTAGCATCCACAAGCAATCTTTGGAGTTCGATTGATTCCCAAAAACGTGCCCAGATTGCCTTCTGCTGTAGCACCGTGCCCCTAGGTCTCGCGAATCCCCTTTCATCAGCTGGGCCTAGAAGGTCGTTCGTCGCCCCCAAGTAGGGGCTGAGCCCCGGGAGCACGGCCAGCCAAAATTGCTGGTTTCCTCTTAATTCCTGAACGAGTCGGAGCGGCACATGGGTGCACCCGCTGTCAAAATCAGGGAGATGCAAAAGATGGTACGCCTTTTCCAGCTTTGCTGCCGGGAGGCTACGTGTGTAGAACTGGGTGTCGTACACCAGTCCCCATATCAACTTACGACATTCAAGCTTACCTTCGAGAGCGTCCTTTGCAACGTTGATGCTCTTCTCCCCAAGCGTAGCTTTGGTCACGTATTCTGACAAGGCAACCGAGAGCTGCGGTCTGAAGCCCAACTCTGGTTCAATTAGGACGGTGTCGTCCATAAGGACAAAGGAGTGGAAGGGCACGCCATCCTCCCATCGATCGTTGTCCGGGGCAAACGAGCCATGAGCTGACTTGATGACACAAGCAAAGTGCATGTACTCTCCCGGGGCGCCGCACCAGCCAAACGTCAGAAAATTGTAAACCAACGTGGTTCCCTCTGGGGACTGGGTGAATTCGGCAGGAACATCTGCAGCGAAAAGTTTCGAATCTTCAAGTTTGATGGGGACCCATTTGAAAGCCTCCGCCACGTCCTTTTTGCTGAGCAGGATACGGATTCGGGGAAACCGAAGCCGCCACCAAAGTATTGCGCGGGCCACTTCCTGGTGCCGTGGTTGCAACGCCGGTGGATGGCGTGTCTTATGGCAGTACTCATTTATTGGAGTAGCGTCCCATATGATACGCCCCTTTTCGGAAATGCTGCGGTCAGGGTTCATTTTTGGCACTCGGGCCATAGGGACGGAGATTACCCCTTCCAACCCCTTGCCTCTGTCATAACAGAGAAGAGACCGCCCTTTGGCAGCGTCTTCCCAAAGCTGCTTGGCGGCCTCCTCAATATGCTCTTTTAGGCTGGGATGGGGGGCACTTTGCACCCTCTGGGTTTCTCCCAGGTCTGCTTCTGCGGAAACACCCCAAACGGCCACATGCCTGGCCCTTTCCAAAATAGCTGGATGAACAAGCCCCTCGAAAAAATCGCTGTGAAGTCCTGCTAGGTGATCCCCCTGCGTCTGGACCCAGTGTCGTCGAATGGCTCGCAGTGCCTCTTTCCACCCGCCCGCAGCTTCGAGGAGTTCGCTCCCTTGTTGGGCCGCCTGGGCGAAATTTTCCCGCGTAAAATCCTTGCCCTGGAAAAAGTTCAAGTATGCTTTTGCCGCTTCCTCCGTTTCCTTTTGAGGAGGAGTTTGCAATGGCCCTCGGAGCCCATACACATCACTTTTGCTAAGCGAAGAAAACAGCGAAGCCCCCGCCCCCCCTGCCCCAGCACCGTCCCAAAGGGGAGGGTCAGAGCTGTGTGACCAGCCCGTCGCAGGCTGGCCTCGGGCGCGAAACGCGCCTCGGGCAGCAGGGCCTGTGCAACAGAGGTGGCCAGAGCAGGCCCTGAAGAGGGATCCGGGAGAGGGAGCAAAGACGGCAAGGTGGTTTTAAGACAAAACGGAAGATCCGGAGCCGGACCGAGGAGGAGCCGAACCCGAGGCGTCGAAGCCAAAAGCGCGACAGCCGCTGGTTCCCGCCAGGCAGTGCTGGTCAGGTGGTGGAGCACGCTAAAGGTGCCCCCTAATGACGCTTGAATGCGGCACAATTCCAAGAGGAAGGCAAGGCAACGACGCCCACAGCCAAAGCTAGGAGAAGTGTCCTTGCCACGGGCTGATTCTAAGCGGCCCCAGCCCCCAAAAGGATGGAGGGGCAAGGTGAGCCAAAGATGCCGCGAATGGAGGAGAGTGACAACAGCCCGAAGCTTGGAGCGAGTGGCCCCGCACCGGAGAGCAAGATCATCCTGGATGGGAGAATGGAAGGCGAGACCCCCAGCTTGCCTGACCCCCGTGGCCACGGACAAGGGAGGAGGGGCCAGGTCAAGGAGATCGGGGCGAGTTCCGTCGGGGAAGGCGGTGCCGAGCCAAGAGGCCAAGTCCTGCCTGGACCAGCACGACGGATCGGGCTCCGTGTCATCCCAAGAAGGCGCCCCGGCGCGAGTGGCTAGAGGGGGCGGCGAGGGGAATGGGTACAAACCAAAGACGCCCGACGGGCGGCCGGTACGCCGATGTGGATCAGAGTGGCATCGAGGGCAGGGTTTGGCAGCACGGGCGCGAATACGCGCCCCGTGCGTCAAGGCTGCTTCAAGGTGGAGTTCCCAGCCTGCGGCGGTGACGACTCGGGCGCCTTCGGGCAAAGCTTGGTCAGAAGGTGGAACAAGCAGGCGCATATGTCCTTGATGGACCAGAAGCCAGACAAGGCTTCGGGGCGTAGCACAGGATCCGATGCCCTGGATGACTTCACAGGTAACACGGCGCCAGTCGTCCATGCGGACCAAGCAAAACGTACGCTCTTCGGCTGCAGACAGAGGCAGCGCGGCCAAGCATCGATAATCTTTGTCGTGTCCGAAGTAGAGAGCATCATGCGCGAAAGTCCGCAGATCGTCCTCTGCTTGGGTGCACTGATCGGGCTCAGGCCCCAGGGCTTGAAGGCAGTCCTCCGCCGACTGGTGCATTTCGCGCTGAAGGGCCAGCGCCTGTACACAGGCCTCTTCATAGGTAGGCGGATGTCCTGACTTTCGGGCAAGTAAACCGGCCGCGACATGGAGAAAGAAACATTGCCTTGGTTCCTGTGAGGGATGCGGCTCGTCGTCCGGCAATAGTCCCGAGTGAGCTGGGCTTAACTGGTCGCCGTAATCGTACACATGGTAAGAAGTGTCGAGCCAGGTGAAAGTTCCAGTGGAGGCACCCAGGCGGCTGTCCATGGACAGGGCGCTGAGTGCCCCGCGATGTGTGACAGACCCCACGCGCAGATCCGGGTAGGTTTGTAGGAACTCGGTGGCCTCAGCGACCAGCTCTGCGCTTCCTTCCTGTAAGGCTTCGTCCAGATATCGCTGGATATCGGCAGCTTGAGGTTGGTCGGTAGCATCGGATGCATCGGCGAGGGCCCGATTCCGCAGGTATACACCCAAGTGTGGGGGTACCTCCGGCAACTGCAAGGCGTCGTCGATGATTTCCATGCGTTTTTTCCGTTCCACAGCCTCCGGTTGATCGTCCGGAATGGTAAGTTTGGCCGTGCGCACCGCAGGACCAGAGTGATCTGCAGTCCAACTGGTCTCCGCCTGGCCGGTCATGAGCAACGCAAGTGGTCCTTCCATATCGGTTGGCGCGAAGTTGTTTAAACCTTCAGGGGCAGAGATCCAGCCAGCCCTGGTTTCATTGCGGTACTGCGTGTGGCTATCTGGAGCGTCACCTGGCTGCCCGGCTGCCCTTTTAGAGGTCTCCCGTTCCTTGACCCTTTTTCCTTCCTGCACGTTGGCAGCTAGTTTCGCTGCCTGCTCTCTGCGGATAGCTTCAATTGCCGCGTCGACCTGGCCGGCTTTCAGTTTTGCCCGGGCGGGATGCCCGCCTCGGCGCAATAACTGCATCTGAATGCTCCAGTCGAGCGTGTCCCAGCGCGGAGCACTTCCGGTATGCGAGTGGGGACAGTCCTTACCCTTTACGCATTTGCGATGGGAGAAGTGATCCCAACAGAGGTATTTACCGGTGCGATCCTTGGGACGATGGTCCATAGACCGACTCACTTCTTTCTGCGTCAGCGGAGACCCAAGCAGTTGACCAACTTCTTTCTGTGGGGCCCCTGGCTTTGGAGCGGTTTGGCCTCCGGCCTTGACACCCTCTCCGAGACTTCCTGCTGTGTCGTCTACATTTTCTCCGGCTCTGCCCCCTGCCAGGGCGGGGCGTTTGAACGCCATATTCCAGCAGGCCCGATCAAGAAGCCGTTTCTGACGAGGGACGATGTCTGTTTGGAAATATTCCCCCAAGGCTTGCAGGTCAAAAGTCTGGGGCAACCTAAGCCAGGGCGTCCCGTCGGCTCCCGGCGATGTAGCAAAAAACCGCAGTCGGTCAAAACTGGGACTCTCATCCTGCATTTCTCTTCGTGCTCCGCGATCGATAGTCCTGAGTTCCTCCACGAAGCGGCCCCAAAGTTCTTCCCAGGTGCTGAGTACAGCTTGCAAGGGCCAAGCGTGAGTATATTCTTCTCCGAGTTTGAGGAGCTGCGCAGCCGCGCTTTCCCAACTTGCGTAAAATTCGGCTCCAAAAATGCAAGCCAAGGCCCAGGCTTGTCGCAAGGCGTTCCTGTACCATCCGGTAAGGGTGGTGGGGTTTCTCCCCCGTTTCTCGAGTTTGTTATCCCCCGGCGGGGAAAAGAGGTCAAACTCTTCTTCAGATGTTTGTGGGAAATCTGCCACGCTGAGGCAGTAATCCGGGATGGCTCCCTTGCCTCCAATGTTGAGAGACGAGACCCCGAAGGCAATCCGGTTACTGATGTTGACTGGGTACCCAATTTCTCGGAGAAGGGGTCTGTTCTGCGAAGCCATGGATCTTAAGGCGTGGTATAGGTCCTTGCCTACCGTTGCCTCCCCAAGGTGCACCGTGAGAGTGTCGCACCCCCGTGCCAAGAAGACCAAACGTTCTTCTGTCTTACCGATGGAAGAAAGCTTGCCCCGTTCCTGGCCAGAGGGTTCGTCCTTAGAAGATATGGCCTTTGCAATAGTTTGCAAGGCCTTAGAAGCTTCATCAAGTGCGGGTGGCCCTGGATCGGTGTACGCTCCAGCGTGGTAAGGTCTAAAGGCACCCAGGCCCTGGCCTGGTGGGGAGGGCATCGCATGGGCCGTTCCAGGAAAAAAGTCAACCGCCCCCGGGCTCGGTACGAGCCTCGAGGTCGGACCACCGTGCCCCGGGCCGGAAGCCGGCCCCGGGACACCTGTGACTCCCGGCTCTTTAGGTCGGAAGAGGGCTTGCGCTACGGTCACCTGGGGATCCCTTATGTCGCCTACCAGACATCGCGGTACTGGATCTTGCAAACCAGGGCGTTGATCTTCGACCCTCTCCTTGGCTTCCAGAAGCGTGATGACCGGATCGCTGTCCTGGCTGTGCTGCCCTGAGGAAGAAGACGTCACAAACTGCTTGAGAACTCTCAGCGCTTTGGACGATTCCCCCCCTTTTTCCTCTTGGCGGGAGATGTATTCTTGCGCCAGCCGGCTCAGGTCCTTATGGAATTCGGGATCTTGCCACTTTCCCTGCGAACTTGCCAAAAGGCGCAAAGCCGATTCCGGGTCTTTACCCTGGAGAAGTTCTACCATCAACTCCGCCAAATCCGCAGGATCAGCCCGGGAGCCTGTGCCAGCTCGGCCGTTCGTCGTCACAGGCAAAGTAGCCATCGAGGGACCAGGAGCCACTTCCGGCTCTTTGTCCGTCCTGGGTTGCCTCCTTGATGTGACTTGCGGGGCGGCTTTGCTCCCGAGTGGCTTCTCCTCCTTTGCGCTGTGTAATTTGCACAGGAGGACGCCTTCCCTCCTCTTTGTAGCGGAATTAAGGCAACCCTGCACTGCGCATACCCTGTCCACCAATGAGCCCTGGTACAGCGAGCGGTGATATTCACAGGCGTGAAATCCTGTCGTCTCGTCTGCAAAAGTGGGTAGCCCATCGAGGCAGCTACTTGCTTTGTCCGCGCTGAGGAGACAAACCGGTTGTCCTCGTGCGATGTCCCGACACGGCTCCATGGCCAGCGAGGTCACCTTACCATTGGAATCAATAGCAATTTGATCCGCCTGGCACGGCTGATCCGCTGGGCCAACTTCTGCTTCTGATTCGGTTTCGGAATCGTCATGCCGATCACTTTGGCCATGCTCGGGTCCTCCGCCCGGGCGAGAAACTCGCCTCGGGCGCCTACGGCAGGAGACACACCAACACCAAATTTTTGCACACCGGACCAGGCTCTTGCGGCAGCACCCGCACCATAGGCCCCCACAAAAGCTAGTAAGGACAGCGCACCTACCCCAAGGTCCCCTTCCTGCAAGGTCCTGCAGATCGATTTCCCGATCCTGCGGTATCACCGAACTGGCCTTGATATGCACTTGTGCCGCTTCTGGCGCCGTGCAGGGATCTTGCGAGCACAGGTGAATAGCGCAGTTGGCCGCTTCCAAGTGGTGTCTGAAGTACCGGTGAGAGGATGCTCGTACCTCATTACAAACGCAAACAAACCCATGCCGGTTTGTGCGACCTCTAATTGTATCATGTCGGAGGCGAGCCACAGCCACCCCGTCCGCGACCAAAAGGTCTAAAGGTCGTTGATTTAATCCTCTCCCTCGCACCTCCCTTTGGACGTACTGTGCTGTCCAGGGGGTGCTGGTACCAGGCCCTTTCCACATCGGAATGTATGGCCTTTGGCCCTGCAGGCGTGTGACATCACTCCAGGTGCCTGTTCCCTGGCAATAACGCCAAAGGGCCCTGGAGTGAACCCAAGCTGGATGGACAACCCAAGTATAGGTCCAAACCAACAACTGCAACAGGAACACGATCACTACTCCTGTAAGCAACCAGTAACTCCATTTGGCCGCTAAGCCGATCGATGCGCAGAGAGTCCCGCAGTAGTGCAACCCATTTTCCGCTACTTGCAGGATAAGGTCTACCCAGATGCGCACCCACCAGAATTTGCTAACGGATTCAAAGGTTGCCTTCCAGAATCTGTAACTGGTTTCCTGTGAGTCTTTTGGGTCAGATTGCGCCGGGCGGGATCTCCCGCCTCGACCGACCCGGAACCAGCGATAATCACCAGGTCCCTCTTCTGTTTCTTGAGCTGTTCGGGAGGTGGTGTTTGATTGCAGACCCCACTGCAACAAATCCCATCCGTTTGCCGTGGCAGACGCGAGGAGGTACAGAACCCCCAACGCTGCCTTGACCATGGCCCCCCCCTACCTTGAGCCCAAGCTACACCGGGTTGCTACATTAGTCAAAACCTAGAGCACGCTACACTAAGCTCCTACAATATCACACCGGAGTTTCTGAGGGGTGGTATTGATAGAAGCTAATCCCCCAGCTCTGCAACACCGAGATCATCCCAGTACCTTAGCAACCTCTCCCATCAAGGGAACTACCCCAGTAAAACCGACCGTGTACTGATATAGTGGTATAGGTCGCAAATTTCCACTAGCATGTTGGATTACCAGAGGCTAAATTCTTCATACCCAGCATCAAGGACACTCTCAAACATGGAGGAGCACTCACAGGAGTGTCAGCATCTGTCGCCTTTCCGGTCGGCAAGCCGGATTCCGGGTTTTCCGACATGAAGCCTGCATCTGGGCTTCAAGCAGCGCAGAAGTTAAGGAGTCAAACCCCCACCCAGGACGGTTTGGAAGAAAAGTCCGCAAGAAACCAAAGGTGCCGATGGCAGCACTTTTGCTCGAACATGGTCTGTGTTCCACCTTCTTTGGTTGTAAAATTGCCTTTTTGGTGCCCAATATACGTGAAATGTACTTTCAAAATATGCCCAACAACATGGTTTAAAATTGCAAATCATGTTCCTCACATTTAAAACCGTTCAAAAAGGCAACCAGAAAAGCGCATTTCAGCAATGTCCAAAATGCATGCCGGTCTCTAGACCTGCAAAAAAACCATGTGAAACCAGCATCAATCCAAGCTGAAGACGCACTCAACTTCTCCCAAGTTCCATGTTATTGAAAATAGATGAAAATAGTCCAAATAGGAGTGGAAAAACCTCCAGTGGCAAACATGCTCACGGAGCCGTTGCAGGCCTTTTATCATTTGTGGCTCTCCAAAGTCTTTTTCCAGCAACCACTGCTGCCATTGCTTGGATAGAGACTTTGAACAACTTTCCAACAAAACAATGGATGCAAACTAGAATGTAAGTCTGCCTGTTGATGCTGTCTGTACCCTGTACGTAAATGAAACTGTCCAACCACAAATTTGCGGTTTAATGGAGAGTTGCCCGGTGTGGGCAGCTGTTGTCGCGAAGCAAGCTGAATAAAGAAATTATACAATGAATGCAGAAACCAACAAAGGTTCCCAACATCTTCAAGATGCCGAAACATCACAACCGAACTGCGTCGACTGCATCCAGGCAGCGGAGAAATCTGGGCCGTTCTTCTTCAAAGAGTAACTCTTCGAAACTTTGGTTGCTGAAGTCACCTGCTGTCATCAGCAATCTCCTGGCACGTTTCTGTACAAGGAGATCCCCAAGCGTTCGCAAAAGGTCAAGAGTGACCAGCGGGATTTTGGTACCTAAGTGCTAGAAGATGCTAGAAGTGTTGGTGCTGCTCGTGGTAAAGAACAAAACATAACGTGCAGGAGGATTTTCACAATCGAGAAGTTTTTGGCTTTTGTTCAACGGTCAAGAAGAGTGATCCGGAGATGATCTGGATGGTTTGCACAAAAAAACTAATGACGACAACTCGATGGAGTCCTTAGACACTCTGCTTTCCCAACCACGCGCAAATTGCTATCCAATAGAATCTCACCATCGCAAAGGCCGCGTAGCATCCTGAAACAAGTCGTGTTGCAGGATAGGTCTTCTTCACCACCCCAGTGTTTCTTGCAAACCCTTAGAGAAAGATCCCATGGCAACAATGAAGTAGACATTGTCCATTAAGAAGGGTCCGAACACTCCAAAACCTGCGCCGTCAAATCCGAAAAAAGTGCACCTGATACCATACAGGCCCAGCATCTGTCGAAAGCTAGCGACCATTGATTCGGAGTTAAGCAACATGGCAATACGCGAGCGGGTTGAGAATTCCACCAGGCCACCCACTGCCAAAATTGCGGAAGAAATCAAGATTTGGTATAGGATGCATGTGGTCACCTGGTTTGCCAAATTACTCGGCTCCATTGGCTCCATTCCCAGGAGTTCATCTTGAATTTTTGTCAGGGTGTTTGTCGGGGAGCTGTGTGCAAATCAAACACAAAATTCTCAAAAATGTTTCACCAAGACACTGTGCTGGGATTACGTTCCCATGTAACCCAGGTCTCATACAGCATGGACATGGCTTGCCCGAGCACTGTAGTTTTCATGTCTGCAGATAAAATTGCAATGGCATAGCCAGATGAAATTGCCACGGCTGAAGTCAGCAAAGAGCTTTCCTTTAGCACTGGTTTGATGCTAGCATCAATTGGACCAACAAAAAATACAAAAAACGGCCTTCAGCCCACATCGTGTCTGCATTTCATGAGACTGCTAAACCAAGATTCACCTATCAAGAGTAGATATACTTCCGAGTATCTCAATATCTATATGTCCCAGCAAGGGGTCCAAACAGTAGAAAAGAAATGAATCAAAGGGTGTTATCTCTGAACAACAAACCTTAAAGGAACTAACAAGAACCCTCTCCACAAGTCCCTGGAGGCACTCGCATGGCTCGAATGATCATACAAAGACATTTTCAAAGAATTATCTCGTAAAAACGGCCCTTCAATTTGGACGAAAATACAACAACACTAACCAAGGACACCCCGAAGGGACTCACAAAATCTTTCACGAGGACCCTCTCAAAGCTACAAAATTTCTCTACGAGGACAGCCCGAAAGAACTCACAGGATCTCTGCTGAAAATTCAGCCGATCCCTTCACAGCGCCTTGAGAGCGTTCGTGGCAGCAAAACGCCCGCCATGCAATTTGCACTCATCTGCACCCTGGAATTCGAATGCAATAGCAAAGAACATGCAACACCACACATCTAAAGTACCACTCCTGCCACGCAAAATGACCATGCAGTGTCCCGAACATCGTGCCTGCTACCACGCAGACGTATGCAAAAGTGGTGTCTTTGCCACCACGCGCAAAATCATTTCAAACCACATGATTGCAATTGTTTTTCACTCTTTAACACATCTCCAAAATGATATGACGTGTGACAGTTTTCCCCACAGGCACACATTCCTCTGCAACACCTTCCCCACAGGATGTTATTCCACCCCTTTCGAAATTTCGCCAAATATTGCGCTTGCCATATAAAATGAACGCCCCAAACAAGTTTTTCCCATGCAACACGCACTTTGTGACTCCTGCACGCGTCATTTAGATGCAATGTGCAAAAACGACGAAAATTGCCTGCAACCAAAAAAAATTAAAGGACCAGATAACCCCACCCACATGTCAATTTCTTCCAATAAGCACCAAACAAATGTGAAAATCATATGGGAAAGGCCGGAAAGAGAAAGGACACGGTGGAACACTGATTGTGTGAAAGGGCTGTGCGTGTGTGTGTGTGTGACAAAGTTGTGGGTGACAATTTTGTGTGTGAAAGAGTTGTGTGTGAAAGAGTGGTGTGTGACAAAGTTGTGTGTGTGGGTGACAGTGTTGCGTGTGAAAGAGTTGTGTGTGTGTGACAGCGTTGTTTGTGGCAATGTTGTGTGTGTGACAGACTTGTGTGAAAGAGACGGGTATGACAATTTTGTGTTTGAAAGAGTTGTGTGTGAAAGTGCGGTGTGTGAAAGAGGTGTTTGTGACAATATGTTGCGTGCGCGAGAGAGAGAGAGAGAGAGTCAGAGTCAGAGTCAGAGTCAGAGTCAGAGTCAGACTCAGAGAGTTGTGTGTGTGTGTGTGCCAATGTTGTGTGTGTGAACCATCTGAAAAGATGTAAAACTTCTACTTCCGATTTTACCTGTTCCTTCTTCGTGTTACTTCTGGCACGGGAAAAGATGTTAAACTTCTATCCCTGATTCTTGCTGGCATTATTTCATTTCATTTCAAGCAGGGGGGCAGTGAATCTCATTCCATCCACTTCCCAACGAAGACGGTGGTTTGAGATTGTGATATCGGGACTGAACATCCCGGCGTACCTGCAATTTTCAATCAATTTTCCAATTTATCGTCAATGGCAACCGGCTAAGCCAAGAACCGGCATGTGGTTTTTCAAACAGTTTTCCAACCAAACTTTCAGTTTTCCACTTGACGTCACTTCAATGCCTGTACGGTTTTCGCAATCTGTCCAGGAGGTAACGATTTGGCTTAGCTCTTGCTTCTAGCAGTGGCTTTGGGAATGGAAACTTCTTGATTCTTTCTCGGGTCTTGTCACGGACCCATTCCTGTCAGGTATAACTGGATTGTTTTTGCATATAAGATGCATTCCACATCAAAATTCGCAATGACTGTTCTGAGCAAGTGTGTGACAATGTGGAAGCGGAGGAGCCGAAGGGGAGGAGGAGAATGAGGAGGAGGAGGAGGAGCGGACCGGTGCAGAGAAAAGCAAGGAAACCACAGATGTTTTTTGCTTCCAGAGGGTTTGCCCTATCTTAGCACCACACAGAATGATGTGGGGAATCATCTCGCAAAGACGGCGCACAAGCATAACTGTCAGTTCACCTGGCAGGCTCAATACTGGGTGAAGTTTCGCGAGGTTTGGAATGTCGTGGTACGTGGCAGGCGCGATATCCTGCAGAGTTGCAAGGGTGATGCTGAAATCCGTCTTCCCAAAAGGCTTTACAAGACTATCTAGTAAGATTCTCTTACAACGGTCCCTGAGATGAGTGTCGTTTGAAGGTGTGCCACAAGAGTGTCCAACAGTCTTCAAAGAGTGTTTCATAGTGTTTCATAACAGTTCAACAGTGTCCTCAAAGAGTGTCTTACAAGAATGTCCCAGAACATTGCCTTGACAAGAGTGTCTTTCTCAAGTTTACAAACGTGTCTAACAAGAGTGCATTCAAAAGTGTCTCGCAAGATTGTTCCAGTGGCTAACAATGGACAAGAGTGTCAAACAAGAGTGCCCAAGAGTGTCTTAACGAGAGGCTCCAACAATGTCTTGCAACTGTCCTACAATACTGTGGCCTGCTCAGAGCGGTGGGAAAACGATCCGCCAACAATGCCCAATGAAAAACAACAACTGCTGACCCTGCACAAGCGCCATTCAGGATTCAAGACACAAAAAAGCGAGGGAAAAAAAAAGTGGTCTCCCAAAACTTGTATGTTCTCAGCCAAAGCTCGCAATCTCTTGGAATTTCCGACATGAATCCGAGAACCTCGAGATAGTTGCTCAACACAAGGAGCCGTATCCTTGTCTTGTTGAGCATCAATTTTTGGGCCGCGACTACATGGTATCCCAACCACGCAGCCAGAAACAAAGAAAATTGGAGCGGAGAGATGGAGGCTGGCTGAGACAGCATTCCGAATGACAACCCCAGGATGCATAACGCGGTCAAATGTACATAGATCCGGGCTGTTCCAAGGTACTGCTTGGCTCGGACGTCCCACACTGCTGCATCTAGAAGTTCGGTCGATTTTGTTTGGCTTCTCTGACCAATCATTGGACGCTGTAGCATAGAGATGATTTCCTGCTCTGGTCCAGCGCAAGTAATCCGATGGTTGAGACGTTACTAAATTCAAATTTACAAGCTGGCCCGTTGAAATCCTTTTTTCCGGTGGAACCAACTCCCAAAATTGTCTCAGCAACCTCTCTAGCTTCCCAAATCAACAAGATGCAAAGCTTAAACCACAGCAAATCCAAGTGAACTGGCCCATGTTCCCGGCAATGTGCTACCAGAACAATTGCTGCGCAAGCCAAAACGCTTGAAATGGTCCCATTGGTCAACATGCTCAAGGCAAGCTATCCATGACCTCGGCCCAGACAATGTCGCTTGAGCAATAAGATTCTGCTGCGATCGTCTTTGTTGGTTCAGATGGACAATAATAAAAACAGGCAAAATGCACACAAAAGCAATATATAATATATGCATGTATTTTTCCCCAACAGCGTAAGCTAAGGTGGTCTTCAGCCCAGAATAGCTCCGGTGTGCACTGGTGCAGGCGCCGGGTCAGGTTCAACGAGGTTCCGGAGAAGCTTCCGGAGAAGGTATGGGAAACAGGGTTCCGGAGAAGGTTCCAGAGAAGGTTCCAGAGAAGGTCTGGGAGGCTTTGGTGCAGAGCTAAGTCAGGTTCAAAAGGGTTCCGGAGAAGGTTCCGGAGAAGGTTCCAAGAAGCCTTGGCGCAAAGCCAAGTCAGGTTCAACAGGGTTCCGGTTTGGTGCAGAGCCAGGTCAGGTTCAACAGGGTTCTGGAGAAGGTTCCGGAGGAGGCTCCGGGAGGTGTTCAACAGGGTTCCGGAGAAGGTTCCGGAGAATGTCTGGGAAGCTTTGGTGCAGAGCCAGGTCATGTTCAACAGGGTGCCGGAGAGGTGCCGGAGAAGGTCTGCAATGGGAGGCTTTGGTGCAGAGCTTCAACAGGGTTCCGAAGAAGGTGAGGCTTTGTTTGGTGCAGAGCCAGGCCTGGTTCAGGTCAACAATGTTCCAGAGAAGGTTCCGGAGAAGGCTCCGGGAGGCTTTGGTGCAGAGCCAGGTCAGGTTCAACAGGGTTCCAGGAAGACTTGTTGCGAAGCCAAGTCAGGTTCAACGGGTTCCGGAGAAAGTTCCGAAGGCCTGGGAAGCTTTGGTGCAGAGCCAGGTCAGGTCTGGGAGGCTGTGGTGCAGAGCCAGGTCCGGTTCCAACAGGGTTCCGGAGAAGGAGCAGGTTGCAGAAGCCAAGGTCAGGTTCGTTTAATTCACGGAAAATCAGCTGAAGTGTTTCCAGCGCTTGGCTTCCCAGCACGCTTCAGAAAGATTTGTAAAAATAAAACGTTGCGGCCGTTGGGGATACCACCGAAGCTTATTCTATTCATATATGGTTCCGTCTGTTTCTGAATGTATGAATTTATCATGTTATCAGTCTTAAGTCTTTAAGTCTTGAATATTTATGTATCAATCCGTGCATGCGTTGTTGTGTATCAATGTTTATCATTGTGTATCACTGTGTGTGATTCTGATGGATCAATATCTTTGAGTGTGGGCTTGGTCTGTTTTGAAACATTGCTTTGAAGCTCTGCCAACGAAGCTCTTTGGGAACCACGGATTGGTCGCCGGCTGCTGACTCACTAACGAAGCTTAACATATTGTTGAAATCCGCCCACACCGCTTTGGCGGTGAAGGCGTGCTTATTGGGGGGAAACAGCTACACTAAATGCTCAATCACATTTGTTAATATAGCAGTCGCTATATCAGCTTTAGCTGGGGGGGGGGGGCCAAAAACGGTTTCGCACCGAGACCAGGCCCCAAAAACGGTTTCGCACCGAGACCAGAATACGGTGGTGTTTTCGACATTTTTCGAGGATTTTTGGGTGTCTGAGCGCAAGAGGGTATTGAAATGGAATTTTGGGTCATTTTGGTAGCTTTCCGGCAATGGAAAAACGGCCAAAAATGAAAAAAACATTGTACATAGCAAGATTTTGCAGGGTTTTTGGATGCCAGAGCATTGAAAACACTGCAAAAACAAGTGTTTTGGACTGACGTTATAGCAAAAAACGTGTAAATTACCGTATGCTTGACTGGAAACATTACAAAAACACTGTCAAAAGCAATGTTTTGGAAGGATTTACTGCCTTTATGGCAAAAAACGTGTAAATTACCGTCTGTTTGACTGGAAACATTGGAAAAACACTGTCAAAAACAATGTTTTGGAAGGATTTCTTATATATATGTTGGAGTTGGCTACCGGCATTGGCACATGGAAAAATTGAAGAAAACACTGTAAATAGCGGTATTTTCAACGGTTGGGGAGATAAGGGAATTGGAAGCATTGTCGAACATGATGTTTTCGACCGGTTTTATGGCGACAAAAGTGTAAAGTACCGTGCTTTGAAGGAAACCATTGCAAAAACATGGAAACACATTCAAAGAACACGGGATTTGGGGGACTATCTAGGCGTCGTTGTCTAGCTATTTGAAATTCCGCAGCTTGGAGAGCCTCCAAGGGAGGGAAAAGTGAAAATTCCATAGCTTGGGAAGCTGTCACGGCAGGGAAAAGTGAAAATTCCCTAGCTTGGGAAGCCCCCACGGGTGGGAAAAGTGAAAATTCCCTAGCTTGGGAAGCCCCCACGGAGGAAGAGTGAAAATTCCCTAGCTTGGGGAGCCCCCACGGAGGGGAAAAGTGAAAATTCCCTAGCTTGGGGAGCCCCCACGGGGGGGAAAAGTGAAAATTCCCTAGCTTGGGGAGCCCCCACGGGGGGGAAAAGTGAAAATTCCCTAGCTTGGGGAGCCCCCACGGGGGGGGAAAGTGAAAATTCTTAGCTTGGGGAGCCCCCACGGGGGAAAACAACCCTTAGCCCCTCTCACGGACCGAAATAAACCTGCGGTGTGGGCGGCCACCCCACGCGAAGCGAGGTGAATAACTGTGCCATGTTTCTTCCTGAAGTGCTAACTGCCAACTCAGCCTTATTGTGTCCAAAATCACCTGGTTACTAGTTTGTGAATGTGGAATGTTGGTCTGAACTGATCATCTCAGAATACACTACTAGCCACGGCATCTCATTCAGGCCGTTGGTTTAACATCATGTTTCACCTGAACCATGAACACCCTTGAAGATCTTGTCAAATCTTGCTTATTGCTACAAATGCTTCGAGTGAAGGCCATGAAAACCTATCCATCTGCGGACACCCAGCTGATCAACCCTCTTTTTCTTCGGAGGCTAAACCGCTCCGGCTGGATGATGCCATTGCAGATTCTGCTCAAGGAATTAGCTGTTTGAAAGTTAACCAGCCAGGATTGCGGATATGTTGGCGCGTGGCTGCCCAAAGACAGGGATGAGCAGCATTTCTATGACCAAGCTGCTTAGCAAATGTTGACTAGAATGCGCAGGGTCCGAAATGTCACTCGCAAAAGAGCATCATATCCCAAAAAGATATTGGGATTGAGATACTAAAAAAAAGGGACCCTTGGCTGCTCAAAGAGCTGAAACTTCAGAGAGATCGCCTTCACTCTCATCAGACTGGCACTCGTGAACACCTTGCAGCTCACACCTGGACCATCGAAACATCACATGCAACACCTGCCCACAAAGGGGCCCCATCACCACCCATACCACCCCATATTTCACAGGATTCGGCAGATCCACACAAGGCCAACGATTCAAACAGCCCCAGCTGAACATTGTTGGGATCCCCAGCTGCATCAACGCAACAGAATTCCTACACCCCAGCAGCCAACAGTTTCCACGCCCCGAGGAGCTACAAGTTGGTGAACGGCTGACTACATTTGCTCAAATCGTCAGGAGGGACAGGGAGGGAAAAGACACAAATTGCTGCGGCGCCTAGGCTTCGGCTTGTCCACAACTCTCAAGCCACCGATCTGTAAGCACAGCTTCCGGAGCATCGGCTCGCTACCGCCCGCGGATGCCGGAGGCGAAAAAGCTGACACCTGGACGTCTCGAGCTTCCACACACCTCTTGGCATCATCCTGCAGCCTCAACCTCAGCTGGCAATACGCTTGACTAGAGTTTGCAGGGCTAGGTGGGTGGTCTCAATCCTGAGGCGGTCATTGGTTTGACCTAGTTGGATGTCGGATGTCGGATGTCGGATGTCGGATGTCGGATGACGATGATGATGATGATGATGATGATGATGATGGTGATGGTGATGGTGATGGTGATGGTGATGGTGATGGTGATGGTGGTGGTGATGGTGATGGTGATGATGGTGATGGTGATGGTGCTGGTGGTGATGGTGATGATGGTGATTGTGATGGTGATGGTGATGGTGGTGATGGTGATGATGGTGATTGTGATGGTGATGATCGTGATGATGGTGGTGATGGTGCTGGTGGTGATGGTGATGATGGTGATTGTGATGGTGATTGTGATGGTGATGGTGATGATGATGGTGATGATCGTGATGATGGTGGTGATGGTGATGGCAATGGTGATGGTAATGGTGATGGTGATGGTGATGGTGATGGTGGTGGTGATGATGATGATGATGATGCTGATGATGATGATGATGATGATGATTTTGGTTTTGAT
The DNA here is from genome assembly GCA_947184155.2 of Cladocopium goreaui. NCBI lineage: Eukaryota > Dinophyceae > Suessiales > Symbiodiniaceae > Cladocopium > Cladocopium goreaui. The sequence continues at coordinate 146,051 of CAMXCT020000251.1, read as the reverse complement.
TTTGATTTTGGCACACTTCCTCAGCAGAAACCAGCACACCTCGGCTTTGGAACCTCGGGTAAAAGGGTTGTAGAGCGTTGTGGTTGGAACTCTGTGCGCTTGTCATATTTTCAGCTCAAACACTTCATCTTCAGGACATCTTTCTGCTGTGCGGCCGACTGCATGCTGCCAGCTGTCAGAGCAAACTCTCGCAGGTCAGAACGCACAGTGCCCCAGTCTGTGGGCCGCACTATGCGCCGCAAACTAGGCATGCTGCAGTCGAACTCATCGCCACGTCGGACGAAGCTCAGGTGGGCCTGTTCCACGTCCAGCAAGGGCGTGCTGGCATCCACCAACAAGGTCATTTCTTGCAACTCTGGGCAGATTTGGATCAATGAGTTCGAGGACACCTGAAAGCTGAGATGCTGGGCGGCGTGGGGCGCCCTGATTCTACACACACGTGCACAGCCGCGCATGAACTACATATTGGGGCAGTGTGTCCCCTGCTGGGGGATGAATGTCATCGCGAGCCGTGCCTGCGGTACAGAACGATCAGAACGTGCCACGGAAGATCCAGCGCCAGCTGTCTTCGTTCCTTTCTCTTCAATCTGCGGCAGCGCTGGAGTTGAGTCTGGCGCCGCGTCTGCAAACGCCTGCGACAGGATAGGCTGGCATTTCCCAAAAAACATTGAAAGCAAAACAATAGGAGCCTTGCGCACATTAGGAAGGCAGAAAATGTTTTGAAAAATCCTGCGCCAGTCTACCAGTTTGGCTGAAACGACCATTGCCATATTTCCAGGACACAGCCACATCAAAGGCGAACTGCGCCTCGGGCGCAGCGGCTCTGGAGTCACAATCTTCTCTGAGGGCGACTAGATGATGTGTGTCTCCTCCTGGCACAAACTCAGAGAAACCTGCCATGAATCCTCTGATGTTCCCAGAACTGGTTCGCCCACGATGATCTATACTTATCTCAAAGACTGATACCGATAGACGATTTACTAGTCAAGCCATGTCAAGCCTACATTTGGAGAAATGTACAATGCCTGGGACCTATAGGAATGGTTGGGGCTTGGGGCGTACCGTCATTTTGGCACCTCACTTGGGGAGTCATTTGGACAGATTGAAAGGCCTCAACTTTGGAGAGATTCGCAGCCAAGGCTCCAAATAGGTGAGGCATCTTCACATGGAACAGATCCACGCCGATCCGGTGTCCAGCACCTTTCCTGGGCCAACGCAGGTCAGTAATCACTGGTCACCGTTGGTATGACTATCTCGCATGCCCCTGAGTAATCTGCCACTTGTACTAGGATAAAGCTCAACGTTTGCACATGGGTGGTATCTATTTCAGGCCATGGCTGAATCCCATTGCCCTAAACTCTCGGATATGCTCCCTCCCACGTGAAAGGTTCAATAGTTCAGTACACACCGGGTTCTGAGGGGTTGTTTTCAAGGGCATCCATAGAGGCAAGGGATTTTAACCATTGACATTGACATCCTCTGTAACCCCGCTTCCAACGGGTAAAAGGACACAGTACCCTATGAGTCAACTCCCCGAGTAAAACCGACCGTGTACTGAAATAGTGGTATCGGTCGCAAATTTCCACTATAGCATGTTGGATTACCAGATGCTAAATTCTTCATACCCAGCATCAAGGACACTCTCAAACATGGAGGAGCACTCACAGGAGTGTCAGCATCTGTCCCCTTTCCAGTCGGCATGCCGGATTCCAAGTTTTCCGACATGAAGCCTGCATCTGGGAAAGTGCCACAAAAGCTAAGGAGTCAAATATTCACAAAATGAACGATGAAGGGAGGAAAGAAAAAAAACGTACAAGAATAACAATGAGGAGGAGGGTTACCCTTGTTTCCAAGAAATTCAATGTCCAGTTCCCTCAACATCTTCCAAATCTTCAAATTTCGTCCAGGCCACGTAGAAATCTGGGACGTTCCTCTTCAACCAGCAACTCTTCAAAACTTTGGTTGGTGACATCTGACGTCATCAGCAATCTCCTGGCATGTTTCGGCACAAGGAGATCCCGAAGCGCAAAAATTGACGCAGCTTCGGATTCAGCTCCCAAGTGCTGTCTGTGTTGCTGCGTTGCTTCTTGTGGCATCGGTAAGGGACACGACATACTTGACATAACATGCAGGAGGATTTTCACAATGGAGAAGTTTCTGTTGGTCAAGATGAATGATCCGGAGATGATCTGGATCGCTTGCACAAGAAAACCAATGACGATAACTCGATGGAGTCCTTAGACACTCTGCTTTCCCAACCACACGCAAATTGCTATCCAATAGAATCTCACCGTCGCAAAGGCCGCGTAGCATCCTGAAACAAGTCATGTTGCAGGATTGGCTTTCTTCACCACCCCGGTGTTTCTTGTAAACCCTTAGAGAAAGATCCCACGGCAAGAATGAAGTAGACATTGTCCATTAAGAAGGGTCCGAACACTCCAAAACCTGTGCCGTCAAATCCGAAAAAAGTGCACCTGATACCATACAGGCCCGGCATCTGTCGAAAGCTAGCGACCATTGATTCGGAGTTAAGCAGCATGGCAATCCGCGAACGGGTTGAAAATTCCACCAAGCCACTCACTACCAAAATTGCAGAAGAAATCATGATTTGGAACACGAGGCATGTGGTTGCCTGGTTTGCCAAATTAGCAGGCTTGTTGCTCCCTTTCCATGATTTCATCTTTGACTTGTTTCAGAAGTTTGTCAGGGAGCTAAGTCTGCAAATCAATCACATGAAATGACAAAATCGTTTCACCCAGACACTTTGCTTGGGTCACGTTCCCAAGCAACCCAGACCTCATACATTGTGAACATGGCTTGCCCAAGCACTGTAGTTTGAATATCTGCAGATAGGATTGCAACGCAGCAGCGGACTGAACATACCAAGACCGAACTCAGCACAGCGCTTTCCTCATGCCAGCACAATGGTCTGACATTTGCATATCCCACGCAATGCGATGAAAAAACAACCAAACCCCAAGTGGCATGCAATTTTGCATAATTGTTATGGCCGGCCAAGGCTCGCAATCCCTGGAAAATCCATACATGAATGCAAGAATCTGGATGTATTGACTCAACACAATGAGTCGTATCCTCATCTTGTTCAGCGTCAACTTTTGCGCGGCAACTACATGGTGCTGAATCCACCCAGCTATGGCCATCGACATTTGGAGGGGAGATATGGAGGCTGGATCAGACAGCATCTGACATGCCATCGCAAGGATGCAAAACCTAGCTGTTGCTTTCACCCCCTGCAACATCTTAGCATCTTAGCCAGTTGTAATCATCCTTTCAAGCAGGGTTGAAAATAAAAAATAATTCAAACCCTCACCCAGAAACGCGGTCAAATGGACATAGACCCGGGCTGTTCCAAGGTACTGCTTGACTCGGATGTCCCATAGGGCTGCATCTAACACATCATTGGATTTTGTGGGACCACTTCCCTGACCAAGCACTGCACGCAGCATGGAGATGATTTCCTGGGGCGGCGATCAACTGCCCCAACGATCTTCTCAAGCAACCTCTTCCACTTCCCAACAATTCCCAACAAACCAACAAGATGCAAAGCTTAAAGTTCCAACAACCACATCTGGGCTAATCCAAGGGAACTGGCCCATGTTCCTGGCAATGTGCTACCAGAACAAGTGCCACCCCAGCCAGAACGGTTGACGAAAACGTCAACATGCTCACCGCGACCCACTGCCCGGAAAACTCTGCGAATAGGAGCTGCGCTGGAGCCACAAAATGCTGCATATCACTGTGCCACCAAGGTCATTCCCGCATGGGCACGTCTAGACAAAGCAGACAAATAAACGGGATGAGTCTAGGGAGTGAAACGCTTTTTTTAATTTGCAGCCGCCACAAATCCCCTTTTGCAAAGTAACCACTCAAGTGAGGCATCTTCAATTTTATGCGCACCCTCTCAGAGTGCGAGGACACATGATGCAGGATGGAGGTTTGTATCAATTTGAGAGATCTTCATTTTCAACAGTGGAACACCCAACTGCGGTGATGGAAAACAAAGGCACTTGGCACCGACATGGATACTGTAATGCTACTGGAAAAGCGTCACGCAAGTGCAGGCCACAAAGGAGTACGGCGATTCCCTGTACACAAATAAGGGAATCGTGCAACATTGTCTTTGAACACTCTAAACAATGTTGCACGGTTTCCTTAGTTGATGTGGAGGGAGAGTTATGCTTGCCCAAACCCATGATGGATGCCCCAACAGCCAGTGTCCTGGGCCCCCAAGTCTTTTCTGAAGCTGGTGGAGACAGTGTGGCTGCACAACTGGCTGATGGTGGCGCTGCCGCAAATTCTGAGAACGACACTGATTTGCTCCAAGAAGGATATCAATGGAATAAAAGAGCAAGCCTTTTTCTTTATTTATAGCGAAGAAGCTCTAGTTGAACGTCAATGGGAATTTCAGGATCCTAAAATGGAGGTACTGTACCATATAAGCCCTTATTTTGTGGGGATATTCCCTTATATAGCCCTTACATAGGCCTTATAAATGGTAGGTACCTCCAATTTAGGTTCCTGAAATGGCCACTGAAGTTGTGACTTTGACTAAAGCAAGGCCTAGCACAGTAAGAAAATTGTTTCCATATACCAACCAAGGTAAGAACATGTTTTCAGAAGCTTTTTGTGTGGGACCTTCCGGAGCACAATCCCAAGCTTGGGTCTTCCATGAATCCGCTCCGGCTGGATGATGCCATTGCAGGTTCTGCTCAAGGCCTTGGCGATTTGAAAGTTAACCAGCCAGGATTGCGGATATGTTGGCGCGCTGCCCAAAGACAGGATGAGCAACATTTCTATGAGTGTTGCTGAGCCAAAACTACAACATCACAAACATGTCTGACTGAACAGCACGACTGAAAATTCAGATCTTGTTGCCATGTGATAATGCCTTATCATCACGCTTCTCTTCATAAGAATTCACAATCTGCTTAGCAAATGTTGACTAGAATGCGCAGGGTCCGAAATGTCACTCGCAAAAGAGCATCATATCCCAAAAAGATATTGGGATTGAGATACTAAAAAAAGGGACCCTTGGCTGCTCAAAGAGCTGAAACTTCAGAGAGATCGCCTTCACTCTCATCAGACTGGCACTCGTGAACACCTTGCAGCTCACACCTGGACCATCGAAACATCACATGCAACACCTGCCCACAAAGGGGCCCCATCACCACCCATACCACCCCATATTTCACAGGATTCGGCAGATCCACACAAGGCCAACGATTCAAACAGCCCCAGCTGAACATTGTTAGGATCCCCAGCTGCATCAACGCAACAGAATTCCTACACCCCAACAGCCAACAGTTTCCACGCCCCGAGGAGCTACAAGTTGGTGAACGGCTGACTACATTTGCTCAAATCGTCAGGAGGGACAGGGAGGGAAAAGACACAAATTGCTGCAGCGCCTAGGCTTCGGCTTGTCCACAACTCTCAAGCCACCGATCTGTAAGCACAGCTTCCGGAGCATCGGCTCGCTACCGCCCGCGGATGCCGGAGGCGAAAAAGCTGACACCTGGACGTCTCGAGCTTCCACACACCTCTTGGCGTCATCTTGCAGCCTCAACCTCAGCTGGGAATACCCCAGATGGAGTTTACAGGGCTAGGTGGGTGGTCTCAATCCTGAGGCGGTCATTGGTTTGACCTAGTTGGATGTCGGATGATGATGATTTTGGCACACCATGAATTCCTCAGCAAAACCCAGCACACCTCGGCTTTGGAACCTCGGGTAAAAGGGTTGTAGAGCGTTGTGGTTGGAACCCTGTGCGCTTGTCATATTTTCAACTCAGACACTTCGTCTTCAGGACATCTTTCTGCTGTGCGGCCGACTGCATACTGCCAGCTGTCAGAGCAAACTCTCGCAGGTCAGAACGCACAGTGCCCCAGTCTGTGGGCCGCACGATGCGCCGCAAACTAGGCATGCTGCAGTCGAACTCATCGCCACGTCGGACGAAGCTCAGGTGGGCCTGTTCCACGTCCAGCAAGGGCGTGCTGGCATCCACCAACAAGGTCATTTCTTGCAACTCTGGGCAGATTTGGATCAGTGAGTTCGAGGACACCTGAGAGCTGAGATGCTGGGCGGCGTGGGGCGCCCTGATTCTACACACACGCGCACAGCCGCGCATGAACTACATATTGGGGCAGTGTGACCCCCGCTGGGGGATGTCATCGCGAGCCGTGCCTGCGGTACAGAACGATCAGAACGTGCCACGGAAGATCCAACGCCAGCTGTCTTCGTTCCTTTCTCTTCAATCTGCGGCAGCGCTGGAGTTGAGTCTGGCGCCGCCTCTGCAAATGCCTGCGGCGCCAAGTTCAACAATTCCGCGTGCCTTGGGTTGAGTATCCTTAGAATGGTTCTCAAGATGTAGGATCCCAAAATGTACTTAAAACATTTTTGGAAAAGAAAGTTGAAGCGCCTGCTTTCATAGACTATATTTACGAGTTATTTTTATATTATATGATATATATATTATAAATAAATAAATATATTTAATATTTATTTTTATATATTATGTATTATAAATTAAAAATTATATATAATATTAAATATTAAATATTATAAATTATATGTTATATATTAATAATTAAATATGAAATAATATTTTAAATATTAAATATTAAATATTATATTATATATATAGTATATTACATATATTATATATGTTATATTGTATATATTGCAAATAATATTTTATCTATTATATATAAAAGATTATATATAAAGATTATATATTATAATTTATATTTTGATTTTTTTGAAAATATCTTATAGTCTACATTATATATTATATATACTATATTATATATTACACATCAAAAATTTCATAACATATATATATATATATATTGTATATGATATATTGTCTATAATACATTTTATGTAAAATATCATATGTATCAATTATATGTTATATATATATTATGTTTTGAAAAAATATTATATATCATGTATTATTTGTTAAATATATAATATATATTATCTATTCAATATATATATACGTATATCTATCTATATCTATCTATCACTTTATATTGATGAATTAATTAATGGCTTCAGGACCAGGCCGCCGTTACCCGCCCGCCTCCGCAGCTTGTCTGAAGTCGGAGTCTTCTCTGAGGGCAACCAGATGATATGTTTCTTGTCCTAACTCCATGCAGGCGACAGGCCCCAGAGGCACCAAATGCAACTGCTACGATTGGCACTGTATACCAAGTATACCTGCGTTACCAATGCAGCGTGATCGTGTTGGTGGCGATGATGATGATGATGATGATGATGAGTTTGCAGGGCTAGGTGGGTGGTCTCAATCCTGAGGCGGTCATTGGTTTGACCTAGTTGGGTGTCGGATGTCGGATGTCGGATGACGATGATGATGATGATGGTGATGATGATGACCAACACTGGCAAACGTGTGGAGCGCATGGCAGATATAAATCTGCTTCACATCAACCAACACCAGACGATCTCAGCCAACACCTGGCCCCCACAAAATCAAGCTTCACAACCATAAAGTTTCTCGGCACTCTCCACCACCACAAAACCCATCAATTGAAAACACAAATTCATTCTCACAAGCCGGTGCGTTATATATTCAAGTGCGTGTCACTGTTCTTCTCGCTGGGCACAAAACCAGTGCATGAAGGTTCTGGATTTGGTCGCCAAATTCATGCGCACAGGTTACACGGTGAGAATTTGACATTGAGATGGATACCCGCTAACAGGGCGACCTACTTCAAAGTACTTGGTTTTCCACGTTCTGCAAATCAATGTCCTGAAGCAAAAGTACAGTGAGATTGGAGGGATGGTTTCTCCAAAATTATAATGTAGTTGCTTATGTTGCTTGGAATAGTGCAACTAATTTCTGAAGGGGAGGGACCACATATTCATATCCCATTCTGGGAGTTCCACCTCCGATTTCGTTGGAAACCGGTCGTTGATCACCCAATTCCCACATCAATTTTCAATATCACAGCATTTCTTGACCCCACAGCTATAGAAATGTCTTAAATTTAAGAGAAATGGCTCTGAGACAAACCATCCCACTGAACACTGGGGCAACACCCCAAAAATGGTGTCTCAAACATGAAAAGTTGAGTTCCATATTCGAAGGAAGTTTAGAAGTCAAACTTCCGACAATATGGACAAATGAAAAGCAGAGGTGGGAGAGAAGAGAAGCGAAGAAGAAAGAAGATCAAAAAGACAAAGTCTCAGAAGGAAGAAGATCCAGGTGCGCGAAAAGGTAGGAAAGACGCGAAACACTGTGTTTTTCCAATGATTTGTGGTGGCTCCGGAGGGTCGAAAAGTAGGTTCGCTAAAGCGGCGGGTGCGGAGCCCGCTGGGCAGATGAGAGATGAAAAATTGCACGCTGTTGTGGCGCGAAGCACATTTGCAAGTGAAAAAGCTCAAAACACTTTACGTTCGGAGCACTTTTTGAAGTTGCGATGTCGAAAAAGTGCACGCCGTTGTGGCGCGAAGCACATGTCCAAGTCAAAAGTGTAAAAAACTGAGGGGTATGGACCACTTTTGGACGCT